>CM051457.1:33430659-33775659 GCA_028274465.1 Plantago ovata
GTGCAAATGGTAGTGGTACAACGGCCGTTTCATCTTCTTTCCTCTGTTTAAGTCATATCCTGTCACTTCCCACAATAAAGCATCCATATAGGATTCTCTCCCACCCCACATCCTCATTAATCCTCCTCCAACCACTCCTCTGTCACCGCATTCATATCGAAACGCAGAAATGGAGCTCCCAAGGTTGAACCGCTACCTCCTTAAACCCGGCGGCAACGGCACCGGACCGGAAACCCCTTACCCAAAGCGAACTGGGCCGAAACCAGGGCCCCGACGAGACAAGATAAGATCCTAAATCCTACCACTGTTAATCGAATCCGTCATTTGCTTAATCGTTCCATTTTGCTCTTTCCGAGTTCGATTGTTGAAACGTTTTCTAATTCTTCCTTTTGTGGTCGATAATGCTTACTTTGTAGGTAGATTTAGTATTGAATGTTAATCTATTAACATGATTCGTATCCCATTTCGTCAATGTGGTAGGGCAAATTAGATCTGTAGGTATTGGGCAATATTCATGTTGTTTGTGAAGATTGAGCATGATAGTGAAAGATTGAGTTTCATGTTTAAATTGGGGGATTCTGCATGTACTAGCAGATTTATTGAAAATAGACTTTGATTGAGGATGTGTTTATTTCAGTCAAGAGGGCTCTGTTTCTAGCGACATAGAGCAAATGGGATGTGATATATGTCTTTATGAGTTTGTCTTCAAAGATTTTGATCTTACTTTAAGAAAGTAGTACAGATGTATAGGGTATGCTCACTGTTGTACAGGAATGCTTCATTTAAGTGGGGATGATAGCTCACTCTACTTGTTTATCTTACTGGCATCTCATCCTAGTACCATCTTAAATGCTTGCTTTTGGTTGCCATGAAATAGTTTGCTTGTCAATGTGGAGAGGATACGGATGAAGTGACTGGAAATGACCCCTTATTCATAGGGTATACTTATTGTTGTGTAGGTTGGCTGTGATAGATTTGATTGTAGGATTTACTGCTGTTTACATCATAGGTTGTGGCTTAGAAACAGAGAGCTGTTGGCTTTCTTCTTCTTCATGATGTTCAATATGTCTGATCACTTGGTTAAGTTACATACTTGAGTCAAATCATTATGTCTGTGCTATCCCAACATAGGTTGTACTCTGTTTTATAAAATATGAACAACATGTTAGTGCTTTGCCCAGTTTCATGTGAGTTTATTTGTATTAGAATGCTTATACTGAAAGTTGATGCAAATGCATATACAAATATGTATGATTAAGTGTTGTGATATTGTGATTTGGTTAACGAATTTATAAACCAAAATCTAAAACAATTCATGTGAATAATCTTTAGTAGACATGTAGATGCAATATTACTGACAGAATATAGAAACCATAATCTGATACAATTCTTGTGTTGTAAATATGCATCGGGTTTTAATCCATCAACTGTAACAGCTGAAAAATAACATATTGCCGCGGTCTTTCCATCTAATGCAGGGATCCCGGACTACATGCGAACTATTGAGCTGGAGATTGGGGGCCGCTGGCACGGTCCAACGACCGGGGACTTGGAGTATCTGGGTGGCTGGACCCACTACATCCACAATGTGGACCCCGAGGACTTTCAGTTGTCGGAACTATGCCTGGCTATTGAGATGCTTTTTCTCGAGCCGATACTGCCTTCGAGGTTCTTGTACCATGGTTACAGTCACCCCGAGGCGAACCCCCCCGTTGGTTTGAGGCCATTGGACAGTTACTTCTCCATGGTTCAAATGTGGGAGAATTGTGACGCGCATAGCCGCTGGATTGTTCGTATTTACGACCAGGATGCCGAGTACCGGACTTATCCGGAGGGGAACAACATTAGGTCTGTGTACTACTCTCTGTCTGATCGGGTCCCTAGAGTTTCCAGAAACTTCAATGCTCACCATCACTACACCGAGGCATCTGAGTTGCATGAGTTGCGTATGCAACACGGGGCTAGAGAACTGGCCAGGAAGGAAGCTTTCGGTGAAACCTGGTACATCGACACCGCTAAGAAGCCCCGTGTTCCTCTACAGCAGGGTGACTTCTGGGACTTTGCGACAAGCGACAGCTTCATGATGCCCCTGAACAATCCACTACCGGGTAAGTTTGAGGTGGTTGGGGTGTCCGAGGATGAGTTGGAAAACACAACGGACGCACCTACTGTTCGGGTTAAGGTGGAGGCCGTGTAGGAGTATGTCTTTGTAGGTGGGTTCTCGTTTTATGTTGTGTAATCGTTAAGACATTATTTTACATTTCTGCTTAAGCTTTTCATTTTATGGTGTTTATCTTTTTGTGGACGAATGTACTCGAACGGTAAAACCTGTATCCGTTATGAATTATGTGTGTGTTGATCAATGTTGGTTTGCTTGTTGGAATGTTGGTTTATGAAATATTTGTATGTTCTAAGTCTATATGTCCTTATGATACTGTTTTTGAAAATGTTGTTCACTTGGAGATATCATAGGTAATGTAAACGAAACAGACTGTATAGTTGAAACGTTAGATACTTTTAACAACATTGTTCATGTTGTTTAATTCGATTGAACGGAGTCAAGAAGTTCTGCCTGAAGGAACGAGCTCCTTTGGCCAGTAGGCTAATTTCGTACATTGAACAACTACTAAAATATAGAGACGAATTATGGCTAGGACCAGTAGTTGGTTGACATTCATTAATGAATATCTAGACCATGCAAACTGATACAATACTCTATAAATAGCTTCCAAATAGTAGTTCTTCTTCACATCAATCCAAACAACAAACAAGCTACTTTAAATATTCATCTAACAACAACCCCTCTACACAACCATAACACACACCCCACAATGGAAGAAAAACCAAGCCCGTCCGCTCTCCGAGCTCTTTCACTCTTGTTCTACAAGTCCACTTTCCCAAAAAGCCATGCTGAATACGTGGTCGATGCCCTTGCTGAACTTGCGCATGATCCCAAAACGTGGGACTGGCCAACGCATATTGACTTCGGGGTGACGATTGTGGTTTCCGCCCTGAAGTACAAGTTCAAGAAGACCTATACCACCGCTCAGATCATGGATGCCCTCTATGACCTCCACCGCCGGCATGTCGTGACTCAGAGAATGCTTAACCACACTGAACTGAAATTCAATTCCGAACTCGGCAAGTTCGAAGGAAATGATGGACAGTGGGAGAAAGCTTTGAAGGCAAGTTCTTTCGTACGCTAATAACAATTCAACTAACCACGTACAATATGTTTATATGACAAACAAACTTTTCAATTGTTTTAAATGCAGTTAGATGATCGTTGCAGCTGGTACTTCATGGTTGCCGACCCTCTCCTCCGTGAGATGTCCTTGATCTTTGATGAACCTCTTGGAAAGTACGTCGAACAAGAGCTAGTGGTTGAAGACACCGTGGAATTGACGGAGGAAAGCCGCGTGAAAATTACACCAACATTTGAACTTGATAAGTTCCCGTCACAAATGCCTAACTCCCCCGCCCCGTTGGCTTTCGGAGGAGTTGTGCTTGAAACTGACTATGCCATCAATGCTCGAGGTTCCGAGTTCGGTCGGATTGTTGGTATGGGTGGTCCCGGCTGGAACATTGGCATATCATCGCCGGATTCACCTTTCAAGATGCGTTTTTCCTCACCAACTCTGAGCTCTCCGGGCATTGAAATGGGAACTGAAGATCAATGGATTGCAGCATGGAAGGCTAGTGCGGAGAAGAGTGCGGCTAAAAGAGAGATTGTTTGGGACTTTGTTACTTCCCCGGACGGTTCTTCGAGTGGCAGCACTCCACCGCACAAGGCGGAGTTTGTTACCAAGCTTATTCGAAGGGTCATCAAGGAGGAAAAATGAATATCCAGGTGTATTCCAAGATTAACTTCTTTCGCCACAAGAAATCTGTTCCATTTCTAGTATGGATTAGTGCCGTTGTTGTCCTTATGGACTTTGTCGTATCGTGATTTAGTAGTTGTCTTTATTTCCCACGTGTAACGAAGTGAGAGAAGGAAGTTAACGGTACCCCTATATTTACCGTTTAATATTTGTCACAGACTAATCCAAAAATCAAGACATGACGAAAACATACAACTCCGATTCGAGGTCAATACACACACCACCGCGAATGCTTCAATAAATGTTGCAGAATCCGGTTCACAAAATGTTAAGGTCTTTAACAATTACAACACGATTGAAATAGACGTAATTTAAAATAACTAATCCAAACACAGCGCCTCCATATTTTGGAGCAACATAGAGAGGGTAGAACAGGTCGACGAAACACTTACTCACATGTTCAATAGCAAAACAGAATATGAACCTCCCAATGGCAGTCCAAACTACGATCATTGACGACTTAGTAACCGACGTTGTGCTCCCCCGGCTGCTTAGGAACATTTCTCACCGTCCACCTCCGAAATCGCAATCTGCAAGTAAGTGAACTGATCAGCCGAGTTCATCCTAAGAAAGTACTTTCTCAAGGTGCCGTTCTGAGCAAGTTTCAGGCCAATTGGGACTCGGTATTGAGATGTCAGTCCTGGAAAGCTATTAAGGATTGAATTCATCTCATCCATCTCTTTCGAGAGATCTTCAGCAACCGGTTGATTGGTACCCCCAGACATTGGAACACGGAGAGCAGTGAGTGTTTCCTTGCTCACATTAATAAATCCTTCCATCATAGCAACAAATGCGGTATCGATCTCCATTTTGTACCTCATTTTTCTTCTCTTGGGGACCACATTTCCTTCACAGAAATCGGGGATGCAAGTCCTTGTAGTTTTCTCCTGAATATTTGGCGAAGTATTCTCGTTATCCGTCAAGGTCTGATCAGCGGGCTTGTTAACCTCGCCATCAAGGTCATCCGCATTCAAATCGTAACCAATGTCCAGATCATCAGAAACAGTGGCAAACCTGTCCCCTGCCAAAATCTTGTTGAGACCTTGACCGAAAGCCTTCGACCTCTTACCGGTAGCTATGTCGGTGCCAAATATATCACACCAGTCATCGAAGTAGTTCCAAGTGAAATCCTTTAAAACTCCCATCTTAGGGTAGTCCTGACAGAATCAATCGCACTTAATCAAAATTAATGCACCACAAAACGTTTAGCCGTATATAACTTCTGAATATTTTCATTACCTTGGTTATCTTTGACCATATCTCAGGTGGACATTCGGAGAAGTTCTTCAACGTGTCACTCCATGCATTACCGCTACGGGACTTGATCATCAAGATCTCCTTGTGCTTGTCTCTCCACCCCCGGAGTTGGTTTGTGATGTGAGGACACACCATTAGACAGCAACCAGGCAACTTCATCTGCAAGTATGTCTGTATGAAGTTGAGACCACCTGCACGGAAACCTTGATCACTTTTGAGACCAGACAACTTGGCCTTCCGCATTCCTTCGATCAAGACAGCCTCCTCTTCCATAGTCCATTTCCTGTTCTTCTTTTTCGGTTCGCCTTCGGGGACCTTTCTGGAGGACCGGCCTTTCCTTCCCTTGGTCTGGATCATTGCAACGGATGGATTGTCGGCAGGTTGTTCTTGAGTTTCCAAAACCACTTCAAACTGCTGGCTAGGGGTATCCATAAAAGGGGTCGGGGCTTCTGGAGTGTTGCGAAAGTTGAGGGCGTATTCACTTGAGTCCATCTACAAAAGAAATGAATTCCAGTCAGCTTTCAAATGGATAAGAGGTAATTACAACTAAGTTCATGGCAGATAATTGAAACACAAGTACATAGCATGACATATAATTCAATGAACTTCGGTGAAATTGCAAATCAACTACTCATATCCTTAGAAATGTATCGAACCGGTTATATGTTATTGGATACATAGACAGATACCAAATATTAATAGAGCATATAAAACACCAAGTAGATCGCCATCGACACAAGCGGTTAAAGTATTGTGATAGACATAATATATCCCATTAATGCTACAAGCCAAATATAAACCAATTCATTTCGTTGAACGAGCCGTGTGGAAACTCATTCATTGCCTAGATGCCTCAACGCATATCTCTTCTTCCATCCAAAATACATCCTCTCGGCCCGAGTTCTGCGAAATTGCTTCCACCCAGGACACTTCCTTAAGACATCTATGGGATCTGGATCAGGGATCGCTCTACCGGCGGCATAGTGATCTGGATCCACGTCCACTTTCTCAAACCCACCGTCAGGGAGCTCTTCAGTCTTCTCCATGCAAAGCCACTCATCATCGCTCTTCCTAATCCTTAGAAAGTTGTGTATGAGGCAGCAGGCTAATATGATGTCATTCTGTGTGTCCAAAGGGTAGTGAGAGTTGGATCGAAGGATCCCGAATCTCTTCTTCAAAAGGCCCCAAGCCCTCTCAATCAGATTCCTGGCTTGTGAGTGCTTCAGATTGAAGTACTCCTTCGGTGTCTTAGGGCGCATATTCGAATCCTCCCACTCCTTCAGGTAATACCTTGTCTTCCGGAAAGGGGAGAGGAAACCGGGTGCATTCATGTAGCCTGCATCGACAAGGTAGTAGTAACCTACACATTAAGTGAAATCAAGTTAACTTTCATACATGTTGTCAAAAGAACAACTTGCAATAAACTGATCGCCGTTGGAATGTGATCTTAACAGGTCAAGTTTCTACCTCTAGGAACAGAAAATGCCTCATCTGTCCGGTTCATTGCATCACGAAGCACTCGACTGTCGGCAGCAGATCCTTCCCACCCCGTTAATACGTATATGAACTTCATGTCCTTGTAACATACCCCAAGCACGTTCACGGACAGAAATCCCTTCTTGTTACGATATAGAGAATGAACGCTACTCGGACATTGCACCTTTACGTACGATCCATCAAGTGCCCCAAGGCATTGCTGCATAACATGGCAAAAGAATATTGTTAGGGAAAGGATGACTTATACGCTTTCGAACTTACCATTTCATATATGAACTCTTAATACAAGCAACTTATAACCTGGAAATGGCACCAAGGCTCTTCCTCGCAGTCGTGAGGGATCGGGATAGGTTCAGCAAGCAATATTGTATGTAGTTTCAGCACACACTGCAGCACCTCGTTGAAATATGTGCTAACAGTATGGGCCGACCGTCTCCAAGCAAACATGGCAACACGGTGTTTCGTGTGGTGACCTAAAATGGCTAAGAAAGTAGCAACCTTCTCCTCTAAACTCACCCAGCGGCTGCCCCGGAGCCCCCCACTATCTCTGAGCATGAAACAGAAATGCTGAAAACACTCTCTATCCATACGGAGGGAGTTCTTTGTATCAACATCATTCATCATTGTTAATCTCGACATGTACTCCCTCTGACCATCTATCTTACTGAGGATTCTATAGAGCCTCGCCCTCTTTCGCTTACGAGGCAAGTAAGGCCTCACATGACTAGTGTAGTACCAAAACATAGCAACCATCATCCCTAAATTGACCAACACATACGAGCGTAGTATCCAAATTCGTTGCTCATCGTTAACCATAGCTCAAACTGTAACTACATTTGCATTGTACGGCATATCTTATAAGCACATGATACTAAAGCACAGCAATATCAGAAGAAAAACAACAAACAGCAACCACAACCTCAGAGTAATGCACACACAGCAATATCATCAAACCGAAGAAGAAAAAACACACAAAAATGTTACGAACATGTGAACACATCTCTGAATTGTAGCACCGATTAACACATATACTCGAACATGTTAGCTTATGACCGCAACATACAACAAATCTGGGAAAAAAAACCAAGTGAACAAAAAAGAATCTACCATTAATGTCATAAATGCTTCAGGGGAATCTAGCATAAATGTTTCCCCTAACTCAAAAGACAAAGATTTCCCCAATAAATGCAAAACATTCATACTACTAACTCAATAAATGCACAAGTACAGCTACAACTTATTACTACCAAAATCTGGTAACAATTTCTCCTCAATTTCGAAAGCAAAATGGTCTCACCTCTCGACAATTCTGCTCCTAAACCAGTCCTGCAACATAAAGATTAAACTAAATATGATCTGAGTTCAACCGGAATGAAGAAATAAGCTTGCAAAGGAGCAAAACAGAGAAGAAGAGCAAACCTTCGGCTGCTGTAGATGGGAAATAAAGCACAGATCTGCAGCAAAATGGGTATATATACGTTTAGGGCAGTGGCAGCAGCAGTAAATAGATGATTTCCAAGAGGACAACGCAGTATTATCAGGTGGAGTCCAAAACACTTGCAGCCTGCAAAACCAAAATCGTTGCCCCCCCCCTTCCCCCCCGGTTTTGAAACACTGCATTGGCTGTGAAACGGTGGTTTTCAAAACGCAGATGCACTCCGCCCAAGGCTGCCCGGGCAAAAAACATGCACACGCCAATTGCTACCAAGCGATGTGAATTGGGTCGGTCAACGCAAGTTTGCATGCAACAGTGCCCAACCAATCGAGGCCTAAGACAATTGAGCTTTTGTAGCTGGGAGCTATGTATCGAAGTTTTCTTTTTTACTATTTGGTGAATCTTCTTAGCATTCCATTCTGTATTGAAATGGAGAGTGAGTAGATGTTGTTGGTTATCCATGTACGTATCTTCAGAATATCAGATTAGCCTTGTAGCTAGTCTGTTCATTTTGATATTCTCTATGGTTATCTGCTTTGTTTTGTATTTAGACGACACCTTTTTGCGTATGATTTCTCTTTTCACTGCTATTTCATTTTGTTTTTCGCTTTTATTTTATCAATATAGAGTATAATAGTATATGAGTATGTGATATTATGGGATCAGAGGCGGCCTAAAGAATGTCCATAATGAGCCCCTTCATAAATTTAGTACTGTACATATTTTTATGTGCTTTGCCCGGTCCATTTATTATCAAGTTTTCGCAGTCAAATTTAGTCACAACTCACAAACAATCACATAAAATAACCAATGTAGTGTACCGGAAAACATGTACTAGGCGGTCTAACTGTTAAACGAATAATGCACATTAGATTCATTTATTTATGTTCGCGTTAATTAACAATAAAATTAGCCGTTTTATTTTAATTTTTAATTTTTTAGAAGTAAAAGTTGCATAACAGTTGTGTATCCCTCCATCCACAAGTGTGTGCCAATCCTAATAACTAATAACTACTAGTGTTTTATGGGTAGGAGACTAGGAGTGAGTAGCACATTGTATTGGTGTATGATCAAATGTCGTTAATATTTTATAAATAGTTGGTCCAAAAAGTGTCAATGTTTTCTGACATGAAGGTAGTTTCTCTTTTGCAACATCCTCTAATACAAGTGTGCATTGAAAGAAAACAACTCTGTACTAACAGTGGTGTGCATAACATTTCAGTAAACTATATGTGTTAATACAATGACGGTGTGTAAAATGCAATAAAAGACTCAGAACTTGTTGATCATACACCTTATATCTAGATTAGTGTATTTTTTAAAGAGTTAGTCTTGTCGTTATACACTATTGTCTATTTTCGGCCGAAAACTTCACATGTTGAATTTTGGAATTAACCAAAATTAACCTTACAATAGGGATGATTCCGAAAGCAATTCTATGCTAGCTCCGTCTCACATCGAACAATATCAAATTATTATATATGACCCGGTCATACGTAGGTGTATCGTGTATCGTGTTTCAATTAAACCATTAATGTATGATCACAACGAGATATGTATAACTATGTCATTGACTACTTATTTGTAAAATAATAATAATAAATTAATAATAATAATTTTAGAGGTAAAAGTATGAGTATCCTTTAATTTGGGCAAACTAAGGGCAAATATTACAAAGAAGGAAAAAGCTACCAAAAAAGTGAAATGGCATTCTTGTTATGCCGATCTCTCCCTAATCCAATCCCATTGCAACATCGTATCCATAATACTGCCGCCTTTTTACACAGACGCCATCTTAGTGCTTCACTATCATCATCATCCATGGACAACCCACCTCAAGGTTACAGGCCAAATGTAGGAATTTGTCTTATGAACAACTCAAAAAAGGTTCTTTTTTTCTTCTTCTTTTCACATAAAAAAATTGATCTCTATTTCGTTATGATCGAATGTTTTACTCATTATTTCCTTTTGGGTTTTTGTTTTTATTAGATTTTTGCAGCTTCAAGACTTGATATACCAGATTCTTGGCAAATGCCTCAGGTTAGATACTCTGTTATTAGTTTGGGGATTAGGTTTTTCTATTTTCTTGTGCATTTGGATTGAGATTCTCTGTTGATTAATTAGTATTGGTTTTATGATTGTAAGGAAAATATGACAGTGGTTTTATGATTTTAACCTGTAATGAAGTTCATCTTTAGTCTGGAGAGTAAATGAAGCCACTTGATTTTTGTGTTGTGTTTGTTGCATTGGTTGAATTGTGTGTTGTATTGTTTTACAGGGCGGAGTTGATGAAAGTGAGGATCCGCGAGCCGCTGCTATCAGGGAGCTAAGAGAAGAAACTGGAGTTACTTCAGCTGATATTCTTGCTCAGGTATTTTTTGGATAGTGGATGTATTTTCCTATTTTGCGAATTGTAAATGCCAATGAAGATGTCAATAGAACATAGGCTACTGCAGCATAGTGTGAGTTTCAGAGGAGGAAGAACTTGCATTATACTGTCACAGTTGCCATGTTAAAAATTAGGCAATTTGCGAAATGTGCCTAACAGTTGAGTGTGGTGTTTTTCTGTAGTACTAATATTTAAGGTGTGTGTGCAGCAAATTAGGGAACGCATGTAACACTTGGGTTGCTGGTGCTGGTGTGGTTCTTACCTAATGTTAAAGGTGTGCGTCGGTGTGTGTATAACCGTTAGTTAGCCGATTAATACAAGTTTTTGTCTGTCACAGATTGTCAAAATTTCTAATATGGTTTAGTAAATTTGAAAAGATTGTGGTAATAGAACTATTTTCGACATTAAACAGATATCTCATGATAAAGAAATGGGTGTTATATGAATTGATGGATGAATGCAAGTGGTTTGAGTTGTATGACTGGTATTTGTGATTGTTCATATACGATTTGTATTATAGAGCATGGGAACTGGGAAGGGGGAGTGGAGTTAAATGAAATCCTTGGTGATATTTCTTATTGTTTGTACTTTGTGGTGCGGTAATATTATATCATGTTACTTAGACTCGGAAATATTTCCAATGCACATCATATTATACATGGATGAATGTATGTAGCGGGGTAAGCTCATGTTTAAGTTTGTGTCGAGTTAAATGAATAGCACAATATTACGAACTAGACCATTAGTAGTGAATGATATAACTGATTTATCTGATACTCGAAGATTCTCTTTCAGCATGGACACATATTGTATGGAAAGGAACATCTCTCTTATGGAACTGATTTAAAGATTTGCAAACTGTTACTTGAATGTTTGCTGGTTTCAAACTAGTGAAACTGACTAAAAATCAGCATGTTTATAATATCAATCACATTTTCTTGTCTGAGGTGTCAAGGAATCGACGCATCAGAATTACATAAAGATAATGTTGGTGATTTTGTTCTAGCTTTATAACAGAAGAATTCCTGGTCAATTATTTTCTTTATGCATAATACTCAATTTCCTTTATTAGGCACAAGTCCAGAATCTTTCGTCCTGTATGTAATTGGCATTTGAGAAATCAAAAGGCTGCTGTTCTTTAGTATATTCTTCTTGATATTCACAGTGTCGATAATATATGAAGGGAAGGTGTTATTGGATTTGAGTTTAAAACTAAAGCTACATTTAGTTTACCTGTATGTGTATCAAACCAAGAAATAAAGCAATAAGGAATATTGATTTATGGGGGTAAATGGGGTACCATTATTGATCCTCACTTTGCCGCTTCAATTAAAAAAAAAAACGAGTATTGATTTATCTGTTACGGTGCTATTGTGTTATTAATCACACACCATCCTGGAGGTCTGGTGCAGTTCGCGAGTAGGCTGGGATGCCTGCTACGTCGTGTCTAGTGACATTCGTGTAAATGATGACAGTGATAGCTTAGTCCAAATATAGACTGCTTCAACTTTTTTGGGCCGAATTACACAGATGCTCTCCTAAACTTCCACATACCAACATGCAAATCACAATTCACAACTAAGTTGGGATTATTATCTAGGTTACTTTTTTTTTTTTTTTTTTTTTTATAGAACTCTATACATTTTCAAAATAGCGGTCATCATGTTCAGTGCCCGAGATTTATAATACTGGTTTATATAGAGAATAAATTAACTTGCCCTTTTTCTAACAGAAGATACTTTTGTGCAGGTGCCATATTGGTTGACGTATGATTTTCCACCACATGTTCGGGAAAAACTAAAGCAGCAATGGGGCTCAGACTGGAAAGGTCAAGCACAAAAGTGGTTAGACCTTCTACCTCCCTGTTTCTTTAAAATCTGTACTGTGATTTTGTAGTAGTTGCAAATTTAAGCTTACCTTTTGGTTCTGACATTTAAACTAATGCAAGTGAGCAAGTCCTGTTAAAAATCATCAATATCAACCTGCAGATGAAACTATGATTTGGCAAGTATGGTAGAATGAAGTCACTACTAACTAGGACCCCATTTCACTGTTGATATAACCCACAACAGCAATATGCATATACCTTCTCAATAAGATACCAAACTCGGATAGTAACTGCAATAGGGTACCTTTTTTGGATTTTACCCACCATGTAGAGTTCTAGAACGTGCAATAACTTACTGAAATGAGTTCTCAATATTCAAGCAATGCAGTAAAGAGTTCTACATGAAACATAACATGCTCTAGAAATATTCATAGCATGGAGAATGTCTTGTATTGGTATAGGTCACTGCTAGTCACATGGGTTGTCACTCCAATCTGGTCGTCTATAGGATTCCTGAAAGCATTTCTGTCTTTTAAACTTGGCATGTGAAGATGCATAACTTGAACTTGAACTGATCTTTTTTTTAGGCCAATTACTTTATCTGGGCTTTGTGGAACCAATTTATTTAACTGTGCTTTACTGAAGGGCCTGAAGCTATATATTTTTCTTTCCATTTGCTTTACTTGTTCATGAACTCAATTAGATACATAGTTACCATCTCAGTCCATTGTGCCTCTAGCTACCATAAATGAACATGTAACTGGCAATATCAGCGGGTTAAATTTACCTCTTGGGCATCGCTACACTGGCTCTATTTTGTCAGAGCCGTTCTTTTTACCCTCTATTGCATTTTGTCCGTCACACCCCTGATAGTAGTCAGGATAGCACATTATGCAGCAGTATTTATGACGCTTTCCTGCATGCACATTATATTTTCTTTAGCTTTGCTTTACTTAATCATATCCTTTTTTTTATTTTATTCTTTTCTACACATCTCGCGTGTTCCTCACTTTATATACATGCATGTTCAACGTGATACATCATCATCAACATGGATTTCATAATATATATCGCATCTGAACAGTCAAGGGTGCTTTTCAACTCCCTTGATGTAGACAAGGGTGCTGGACCGCGATTAACACCCTCTCTGCTGATCGTGGATCTTTTGATGCGACTAGTTTTAGGCACAGCATGATTCCAGTTCATCTGTGGCAAATCAATAATGTTTCTGTAGGTTCCACATCAACCCCCCCCCCCCCCCCCACCCCCAATATGTAATTTCGCCCCCTAACCTCAATTCCTGGGTCCGACCTTGACCCTTCATACATGTGATATCTCAGCACACCAATACATATGTGTCCTAGGGTGGAACCACACCACCCACTACAAAATAAGAAACATAAGTAATCATAATTCATAAATTTCACATCATGATTCTGGAGCTCCGAGCTTTGCCTCTTTTTTTTTTTGTTTCATTTCTTTCTTTTTCCTTTCCCGTTGGGCAGTAAGCCTGATGGTCAAGGTATGTGATCTTGGTTGAGCTAAGGAGTATCTGATTAAGTTACTCTACAATATTCCCCCTAATTGACGTGTTTTACGTAACTAAATCTGAAGTGTTACATTACAATCGCCGATTTTGTGTAGTCCTAGTATATATCCCTACTTTTCAAAGTCCACATTGAGTGCATATTGCATACTACAGTATTTATTGTTATTCAAACAGGACATAATATGATTACACATCACGTAGCCCTGGTTGTTCCACATCGGCCGGGTTTACATTTATCTTGAATATTCATGGCATGTGAAGTTTGTTCTGCATAATATTTCAGGTTCCTATTTAAATTTACTGGCAACGATGAAGAAATCAATCTGTTGGGCGATGGGAGTGAGAAAGCTGAGTTCGGACAATGGTCTTGGATGTCACCACAACAAATATCCGACCTTGTGGGTTTTTATATATACCTCATTTCTGATGCTGAAATGTTATAACAAGGAACTTTCTTTTTTCTGTAACATACTAATATAATCTTGTTTTAATTTATT
This sequence comes from Plantago ovata, assembly GCA_028274465.1. NCBI lineage: Eukaryota > Viridiplantae > Streptophyta > Magnoliopsida > Lamiales > Plantaginaceae > Plantago > Plantago ovata. The sequence continues at coordinate 33,444,993 of CM051457.1, forward strand.
TTGCAGGCAGTGGATTTCAAGAAGCCTGTATATGAGGAAGTCTTTAAGGTTTTCTCTCCACACCTTGAGTAGTAAATTATACTAGTAGAAGATATTATCTGTTCAAAACCCATACAATATCCTGCAGAGACATACACAGGCTATTAAAGTGTATCTTCCTTGTCTGTTTTAAGATACATGAAAAGATTATGTTGTACAATAACTCCATTGGAGCTGTTGTTCCATAGCTCGGATGTGAAGTAGTAGTTGTTAAGCAGCACTAATATCAGAACTTCTTTGAGTCTCCAATGAAGACATTTTTGATCAACTCCTATTAGTCCGAATCGAAGTGAAAACTGATAATGATACTTGTGTCTACATGTGCAAAAACTAAAGTTCAGGTATATATGTGCCCAAACTAATGATATTGGACAGTGAACACGTTTTCATTTTGTACTACTTGTACAATACTTGATTCGTCCCATTAAAACTGATACCATTTTTTGGCGTTCTGTGATTTTTTTTAATGTAGTTAAGTTATTGTTTTTCTCTATCGAAGTGTGTCCAACGTGTTACTCTATGTCATTTTGATGTTATCCCACTTTTTTCACCGTACTTTATTCGTCGTATAATTTAACCTAGAAGCTGTGAAATACGATATTAGTACTTTGATGAACTAAGTTGTTACTAATCCGTGTCGAAAAGTAATGAGTATGCCAATTTTAATGCGACGGCAAATGTAGTAGGATGTTTTAAACTTCCATTAGAGTTGTGATCAAGCTTAATGTGATAACGACCTTTTCCAAAGAAGACATAAAATGATAAAATCGAATGTATCTAATGGGAGATGCTATGCTGGGAAGGGTATATATAAAGTAAGCAGCCTTTATATAGATAGATAAAACGAAGGGTATCCAACCCTCCCTATAATTCACCCTCCATCCCTACAAACGGAGTTAGTCCAACTTTCCCCTTTCAAAGATACGGACGGCCCTCGTAAAAAGGGGTGATGTGTCCGAGCAAATGAGGTCTCTAATAAGAAACTGCTTGCTTCAATCATGGGATGGCCCTTCGAAGGATTGATTTCACAAAAGCTTACCCTAGATCATATAGAGGCTGGGCCGCTGGGGCACTTGCGATGTAGCAAATTGTGAGTGCTTGTGTCATTGTGTGAGTGGGTCAAGAATCAAGATTTAAGCATGATTACCCCAATTCTAAAGAGTCCTTAAGATTTATTACACTTGCGAATTGGGTGATGATTAAAGGTTGATGTTTGATACATTTCTGTTTGCATACTACTTTGGGAATTTTAATAAATATGAATGATGTTTCAATTTATTCGTTATTTTAGTTTAAGGGTATCTAATACTGATGAAGTATAAAAGTGGTGCTTCACCTCTCTTAGTCCTGACCTTGTATGGGGTCAGTCGTTCGACTTGGATTTTACTTATAAAGCGGGAACTTCACGAATTAGACCTGAATTGGGGAGGGGTTGTTAGTTTAATCCCAACCTACATCGGTTAGGTTGGGAGGATATAACTGAATATTTGTTGTATAGAAAGTAAAATGAATAATAAGAATAGCCGAGTATTTTGTGACTTGCCTCTTGTTTGTATCTAAGCCTCTCCTTTTATAGGTAGCACCTTTGTATCATTTGCATATTCATGTTGCCTTGCCTTGTCTCTTTATTAGTTTTGTGTCCAACGGTAACGGTTGTTGTAGTAGTATACTTGTATTGGTGTCCATCCATACTAGTTAACTTGAGGCATATTATTAGTATTTCTTGGTGTAGACTAGTAGCAAGGAATCTTAGTAGTATGTTGGTGTATATTGCCATAATGGTAGTAGTATATCTTGGTGTAGTAGTTTTGGTGTATATTGCCATATTTGTAGTAGTAGTATATCTTGGTGTAGTAGTCTTAGTGTATATTGGTAGTAGTCTTGGTGTATATCAGTATTATTTTTTTGTGTTATATCTTGTGTATACCTCTTTGTGTATAGTAAGACTTTTAAGTAACAAGTATAGGTTGGACATGGTGTATGTAGTGTATATTCTCATAGTTTAGTGTATATAGTTTACTTGAACATTATACTTATATGTGGTGTTATTATTCACTATATCAAATACGATTTCGTAAAAGATTTTTCCTAGCTTTACAGTAAGATTCTCTAGAGTATAATGTTGCAAAAATTATGTTTCCGACTTCTTTAAAGAGTTTCGATGACGAAACTAAGATATTAGCTGCAGCATGACGACAAGTATGCACCTATTCCGTATTGATGGATTTTCAAGAACTTTCATTAAGAGATACATCACTTAAACTGTGATGGAACACATCCATTCAATCATATTAATACATCTAGATGATGATTTAGACACAATTTGAAAAGGTTGTAACACTTGGGAGAGGGTGCATTTGATTTGATGTATAAATAAGAGAAGTCAATTTTTCCAACACACTTGACAAACTCATCTCCTTCTCACTCTCTGCTCTTCTGTATTCTTCATACTCAAAGTAAGTTCGATAGATTGGACTATTGTATAATGATACTTGGTCGCCTTAAGACCAGTTTTATCTTATAATACTATTACCATATCCGTAAGCACCACAACTGGAAAAATATTGTTTTAGGGAGAGATAATCAAACTATTTACAATAAGGTCACATAGGTTCAAAGTATATATGAAGCCACTCACGTAACAACACATTTGTTTTAAAAAAAAATACTCGTAATAGTAAACTAGTGCTAAACAACTTTTTCATAAATTACCCTCTCGCTATAGTTGACGATATCAACTAAGTTATCAGTCAGTTTATCATCTAATTTTAGGAAATCATAGCATATAGATATAGATATAAAGATTTCACTATCATCATCACACAAATCAACAAGAAGAGGAAGAAGAAGAGGAAGCCCTTTTGTTTTGGTTTAGTTTTTGCTTTCTTCCTCATTTCCTTTCTTCTCCATCTTCACCTTCACCTTCCTCACCACCCCCCACCCAAACCACCACCACCATATAATCTAATCAATCATCCTTTTTCCCAGAACCTTCCCCTTCCTTTCTCCCTCCCATTCATCTCAATTTTTCAATCAATCCACCAATTATTGTCATCTATCCACCAATAATCTCTTTTTTCCCCCTTTTCCATTTTCCCCCATTTCCACAATCCCTAACAATCAAAAAATCAATCAACCATGAGACCTCAACAACCACCGTCCTCCGCCGGCGAATCGAACTCCCGCCCCAACCGCCGCCGCCTCCCGGACCTCTCCCTCCCCCTCCCCACCCGCAACCCAGCCCTCGCCGTCCCTCTCCCCCTCCCACCCCCCACCACCACCTCCCTCCCCTCCCCCACCGCCACCACAATCGACTACTCCTCCCTCGACCGCATCAGCCGCATCGGCAGCGGCGCTGGCGGCACCGTCTACAAGGTCATCCACCGCCCCACCAACAGCCTCTACGCCCTCAAAGTGATCTACGGCAACCACGACGACGCCGTCCGTGTCCAGATGTACCGCGAAATCCAGATCCTCCGCGAAGTCGACAACCCTAATGTCGTCAAGTGCTTCAATCTATTCGACCACAACGGCGAAATCCAGGTCCTCTTAGAATACATGGACAAAGGCTCCCTCGAAGGCACTCACATCCCACACGAGCCTTCTTTATCCGATCTCACGCGCCAGATTCTGTCCGGCCTGTACTATCTCCATAAACGCAAGGTCGTCCACCGTGACATCAAGCCGTCCAACCTGCTAATAAACTCCAGGCGGAACGTCAAAATCGCAGACTTTGGGGTCTCTCGTGTCTTGGCTCAGACAATGGACCCGTTCTGCAACTCATCCGTGGGGACTATAGCGTACATGAGCCCGGAGAGGATCAACACTGATCTGAATCAGGGGCAGTATGATGGGTATGCTGGGGATATATGGAGTTTGGGTGTTAGTATTCTTGAATTTTACTTGGGGAAGTTCCCGTTTGCTGTTGGGAGGCAGGGTGATTGGGCTAGTTTAATGTGTGCTATCTGTATGTCGCCTCCGCCCGAGGCGCCGGTGACGGCAAGCAGGGAGTTTAGGGAGTTTATTGCGTGTTGTTTGCAGAGGGAACCGGGTAAGCGGTGGACCGCGGGGCAGCTGCTCAAGCACCCGTTTATCGTGCAGTATAGTACTGCGCCGGGGCGGAGTAATAGTATTAATGGGAGAGAGGGGACTCAGTTGCATCAGCCTCATCAGTTGTTACCGCCTCCCAGGCCACATTTTTCGTCTGCCTGATTGTTTTAATCTTTTTTTTTTTTTTTTTTTTTTTGTTTCTTGTTTTCGCGTTTAGTAATATGATGATGAATCCTGTTCTATAACTTCATGAGGGTCTGGGTGAATTTGACAATTTGTATGGCCTTACTTACTATATACGTGGTAGGTTATGGAATGGATTCGTGTTAGGGCAGTGGAAAAGAGGTTTAGCGAACCAAAGAGGAACGGAGTCTATTTTCACAATCTTGTTGTTGCAAATTTTGCTTATTTGGAAATGAAATTAACCCTGTATGGTGTATTTCTGTGTGTTTGGATTGCCACAACATTATACTCCAAAGTTGGAATGTTTACGAACAGATGACAGATTGGGATACATTTTAGTATACAATTGTGAGCCTTGTTTATGTGGATAGATTACTAGAAATGGAATCCTTATCTCTTGGTACTAATTCAACTTTTCTTGTCGAATTCGTATCTTTGTGTTGCTACTTTTGCTAGATATCAAGTGAAACAATCGTGCTATAGTTTCGAATGAAGGGTCTTTGTTCAGGGACAAGTTGGACGAACATGGTTCGTGATGAGGTTGGTCGTTTTCTTAGATTCGTAAAGATTTGGTTGCTATCTACTCTTAGCAGTATAGTATGTGCTTGTTTCAGCATGATCTCTTTTTTATCCTTCACCCTCTTGCTTTATGCAAGGACATACATACCAATAATGTAGCAGAAAACCAAAAGACATGTTGCTAGCAAGGCATGTGATCATATGGTTATCTCCTTTTCTTTCAGTATTTGTCTATCTGCTTTTTCCCCATGTTACTTTCACAAGGACATATGTCAATCTTTTTTTTTTTTTTTTTACTTTCTCTTTTTCTGGTTATGTGATCATACAGGACAATGGACATGTTGTATCATACATAGATATATCACACTTGTATTGAGCATTGCTTATCATTCCTATGAAATAATTTGCTGTTTTTGTAGAAATGCATAACTCCACTCTCCCCATACCCTTGGCGCTTTATTGGCTCGATTTCTCATCTGAGTAGAATTTTCCCAGTTCAAAGGTGTTTCTTGGTGGCCTGGCAGAAAATATAGTAGGAACTATATGAAGATCTGAGATTGTAAAACTGTCTATGTTCCATTCCAGTAAAGTATTTTTGGTTTATATAAAGTGATGTACTGTTATGATATGATGATCCTTTTGAAGTGTCCTAGAGATATGGCAGCTCTGCTTTTAAGATTCAGGAATCTCTTCCCTTTATGTTATGAGAGGAGTGTGATTTGCCCTTTTGACATTTTCAACACAGTTTTTGCATAAGCTGATTCAAAATCGTAATGCATGCCAGAGTTCGAGTCACTAGACTCGACTCGGTGTGGAAACAAAGTCTTGCTTGGTAGATGATGTTTCGTAGGAAGGTTGATGATGATGATGATGAAATGGTGTGTGCTGGAGTTGATTGTAGATTTGTAGTGTAATAGTTTTGCATTAAAGTCTCTCCTTAAATTGACCCACTGTATAGGAGAAAATATATACTAGCATTAGTCCTAATTGCATGGCAACGGTTTATAAGTCAAATATGTCAAAAGCGGAATTGGTCGCCTTATACTAAAGCTAGTAACTAGAGTTGGTGTAAGTTCATACGTTAGTTACGTAATGCGCATCTAATTTTATTTTTTAGTGTGCTTGCTTCTAGCGACACTTTTGTTATTTTATGAAATTTTATTAGTTTCTAAGAACATGCAATGCAATGGAATTTGAAATCTTCCATTGACACAGCAACACGTTTTCGAGACGAGGTCATGAGAAACTGCATGCGGGGTCTCCAAGTGAAATAAGACTAAAAAATAGCATGTCAACTGCAGCAGCCCAACAATACTCTAAATTTTCAAGAGTATCTGCGATGATGATGATTTATTAGTCCCATATTTGAAGAGATTTATTAGGGTTCGTCATTGGCTTGGTAAGAGACCTTAAATGGTCAAGTGTGCCCTGCGGCCCTGCCCTATAAACATTTACATGTGACTATAACATGTTCGAGATTAAAATAATTTGATATCATTTGACTTTTTGGACGATTTAAAACGTGAAAAGTACATTTTTGTCTTTGGTAAAAAATTACTAGAGTTTTAGTTTGACCAAACAATCTAAATTTTTGTTTATTATACATTGTTCCCCATTATTTTATATTTTATGCAATTGGCACTAAATATTATACAATTAAGTCACATACGTTCTCTAAATTTTAAATTGGCATAAAATTTTATTATAAATTAAACCCCAACTAAATTAATATTTGTAAACAAGTCCCAAAAATATTTTTTTAGAAAATATTTTTTTTCTATTTTTTTAATTTCTATCTTCTCCTTCAAGATTCCGGTCTGGGGAGCTTTGCAGCTCCCTGATCGGAGCTGCTGCGATTTACAGCTCTGATCTAGGGAGCTTTACGGCTCTCGAGGTGACTGAAATTGAAGAAGTAAGGAGAAAAGAAGAAAAAAGGGAAAGGGGAAAATGAAAAAAAAAAAAAAAAAAGGAAAAGGAATAAGAAATTGCCTAAGAGCCTGTTTGGTTGTAGGAGAGAGAGCAATGCCACATTATTTGGTTAACCCTTAACTCAGGCAATGAGGTTGGATGTAATAATAAATCTAATGGTCACTTGTATCAAAACGGGGGTTACACTAGAGGGTGTAAATGAAAAAATGCCTTATAATGATGGTGGATACTTTTTGATGCGTTTCAAGTGCAATAAAGATAAGGAGGACGTGTTGATGCAGGGACCATATACGATCTTTCTTTCGGAAACCCATGGTATTGCGGCCTTGGACTCGGACCTTTGTCTTGAAAGAGAATACGCTGCCAGTTGTACATGGGTGGGTTCAACTACCGCAATTACCTAATTACCTGTGGGGTGAAAAGAGTATTGGGAAAATCGCAAGTGCTATTTGCACTCTAATAGTAAGTGACGAGTGTACCGCAAAGAAGCTACGAGTATCATATGCGCAGATAATGGTAGAAGTTGATATTACTAAGCCATTAAAAGAGAACTTTCTGGTCGAGATAGACAAGGTAATGAGAGGTACCATTACCTTGTCCCCCATTCCACCCCGTGTCCTAATTTGACTTTTTAGATCTAATAATTTATTTCAACTTTGACTCTTAATTACCACTCGATCATAAGTATGTTTGATCTTTTCATCTATTCACAAGGTTTTCATTTGATTTTGTTAACTTTTTTTAACTTCGATTTAACCTCATATTGTATCTCTAAATAATAACGAAATTATATTATAAAATGAATAATAATAATAATAATAACTACTGTACTTACTTATTATTTATGTAGATATGTAATTTTTGTAAAATTAAGATAACCGATGAGGTATCATATTTACCTACCTGATCAAGTATTTTACCAAACATACAGTAATAAATACTTATTGAAAAAAAAGGGAAATAATTATGAATCTAAAAATAGAATAACTCTAGATCGATATGAGCTAAAAAGGCAAGTAGCAATAACTCAACTAACATAGCTGAGAAAATAACGACTTTAACAATGGAAGAAGCTAGAGAGTAGTAAGTAGCCAAATTCAACAATTTCCAGAACCCAAACAAAGCACACACACACAATGTGGAATATGACTCTAATTCTGAGCATAATATGGGCTTTCAGTTTGCTCTACGGGGAGTGGTTCGCCTATCGAGTCCCTTCTCTCTGGACTTGCTCCTGGCCTCATCTTCAACGATCAAATCAGGTTACCAAATAACCCTCCATAATACTGTTTGGTTATTGTTGTTGATTACTTCTCGAATTTATTTTCTGCTGCTTATTGTAGAGTTTTCTGAAAGTTAGTTTCACTTTGATTATTTCAGTTCTGTGTATGTTGTTGATCTGTATTATGTAGATAGATATTGGATAATTGCTGTAGAACCAGATCTGCTTTTCTGAATAACAGTTAATATTTGGCTAATTGACATTTGGTTTAGGCTAAGCAGTGGTTTATTAACTTGGTCTTGATCACATTTGCTAGGTTTTTTTGAACTTTCACCGTAAATTATTCCTACGTTACACAATTAAAAAATATAATAAAATTATATTATGTAACTCTATTATATACTATGTATAATATTGGAGTAATTTTCGGTCAAAGTTCGAAAAAAAGTCAACGTTAGAAAGCTTAGTTTGGCACAGAGGGAGTAGTTGTTTTGTTAACACAGGAATAGTGTTGATCATCAATAGATTGTAGAGCTACATAGTTTAGCTAGTTATGTGCAAAAAAATAGTAGAACTAGTTTTGTGAAAAAGTTCGAATAGTTTTGATAGTAATGTGTTATTAACCCTTACTTTAAAAGCAAGAGTTTAGGTTTTATGGACGAAGTGCAGGATCATTAACATTTCAAAAACATAATCCACTACTTCATTCATATCCCAATACAAATAAAAGTTGCATTTACGATTTTTCGTGTTTGTGAAAAATTCAGCTCAATGGAGTGCATCCTGACTATGTGAAGATTGCTGTTGTTACTGACCCTCAGGTAACCTTTTCATATACTGGTCGGTTATTGTTTCAACACCTTTACATGGATCTTTCAACTTTAACAGTAGATGCAATATGTGTTCTAACAGCTTATGGATAGAACCTCCCATCATCTTGCGCCAAAATCACTCCTCCTTGAGATTGCCCAGTTCTACACCGATTTATATATGCGCAGAGCTTTTCTCTCATCAGTGCTACCCTTTGGTCCAGATGCCATTCTATTTTTAGGGGATTACTTTGATGGTGGTGATATACTGTCAGATGAAGAGTAAGTGCAGACTTCAATAATAAGCTAAGAATTCTCCAGAAAACTGTAGTTAGTTATTTCCTTAAATTATGAGCTTTTGGTGCAATAGTTTCAATTTTGATACAAATTTGGTCATTTCTTTCTTGTTCAAAACCACTGAACCCCTGCAAAAATGTAACTTAGCAGTACTCTAGTTACAAATTTTATTACCTAGTCATATAAATAATCTGAAACTTTGTAGAGTCTTCTGCCATGGTAAAGCTTGGTCCTTTTCTTTTCTTTTCTATTTCCATTTCCTTAGGAAAAAAATAAGTGTGGTGGGCGGTATAACGGTTAGATATACCTTCCACATTAATAAGAACCACACCACATTTTCTGTTTTCTTTTGAGGAAAACCAATTTTTCTGGTAATCTTTGTCTCTTTCTTTTTTCTTTTTCATTCATCTTGGTTTTATGTATGATATATTGATGCCTGGTTTTGCTTATTAGCTAAACCATTAAGGTTGATTAATACCTAGTTAGGTTAATGTTTATCCTCATTGTTGCATTATGGTAATGCTTGATTTGCTTTGACATTAGATGGGAGGACTCTTACAGCCGCCTTAGGCATATTTTTAACCTGAATATGCTGAAGACATTAAATATTGAAGTATATTACCTTTCCGGGAACCATGATATTGGGTATACAGCTTCCAACTCCCGAAAGCCAGAGGTACGCAAGATGATACTCGTCTATATTCTAATCAACATATCTACACACTTCCAGCATTCACAATCTGTTAGCAATGTCAGAATTTTTGTAATGTGACCCCTGGTTGAGATTTGAGATTTTAGCATTAAATTTCAACATAAGATTCAACCTCTTATTTTCTGTTCATTTTTTATTTTGACTCTGGTATGAAATTCCAGATCCTCCAGAGCACTGTTGCCATGTTATAAATTGTAAGTGAAGATCACCACAACTGATGGTGAGACTCTGTACTACTTAACTTATATAGGCCAGATAAGATACAACAGAGTGTTAAAAGAGAAATTGGTTTCATTTTAATTTTGCCAACATAAGCACCATAGTGTTAAAGGTAATCAGAGGTAGTACATATGCTGTCTGCCATGTAGATGAAAAAAATAGGTTACGGTAGTAGAGTTTATGTCAGGAAATTAAAGGTTGATACCATGCAAGTTGTGTAGGCAAGATACAATGGACTGCAGTGTGATAAAAAGATAAATACAAACAAATACGACAAAGTCACATACAATGAAACTAGATTAAGTAGAATCAATCAGAATTATCTAGTCTAACACAAGAGGAAATAGATGATGTTCTTATTACTGCCTATTACTGCCGGTTGCAACATATCAAATTTCAAAGTATGTTTTCTTATTTCTTTTTTTCCCGTTAACTTAACATTTATGTTATGTAGGTTATCAGCCGATATGAGAGAGTATTTGGTGCTAGGAACTTCAAAGTGACACTCGGGAATGTGGAGTTCATTGGTGTTGATGCACAAACTTTGGATGGTAATGGTTCTTAGAAGTAATGCATAATCTATGCTTGTGACGTGCCATGGAAAACTATGTTTCTCTAAAGTAATGCCAAGTTTATTTTCACTTTCTTAGCTTTAAATTTAGGGCATGCCATAGTCTTTTCTATTTCCAATTTTTCAATACTTTCCCAGTAGTCTGACTCTGTGCCCAGAATGAACCATTTATTGCCTGTTACATCTCACAAGTGAATTCATTTAAGAATGTACATAACTGCACATTTTAAAATAGCCAAACATTTCAGTTGTCAGTTTGAGATATTTTTGAGTGAATCCAATGAGAAGCATGCGGACTAAGGCTTGAGACTCTCCGACAGTTAATTGAGTACACATGAATTTTCTGCAAACAAAGTTTTAGCTCAACTAATCATCATAGGTGAAGTTTTCGTAGAAATGCCGTGATCATGCCTGTAGAAGGTAGCATACCCTTTCTTTATATGATTCCCTAGTTAACAGTGAAAGATAGCCCACTCACTCGGTCTATATTTTATGCATGGAACTTTGTGGCATTTGATTCTTCAATTTAGCACATGTTTGGTGATCCAGAATTTTGTACCAAAAATCTCACAAATTTCTAAATTTGGTACTACTTCAAAAACGTTTGCAGAAAAAGTCACTTGCTGTCATTTAAAAATTGACACTGACTTCCAAAATTATGGCATATTTCAACCTTAATTCGCATGAATTAGCAAGTTGAATTATGGCAAATGAACGAACTTGTTAACTAGTGTGTATTGGGAATAATTTTGCACTAATTCTGAAGTCAGGGTAACTTGTGACTTTTCCGGTAAATTCTTGTCAGAATTTTTGAAAAGTTGTACCAAATTCGGATCACAAAACATATGGTGCTAAATTGGAGAGCCAAAAAGTTATGGTACGAACCAATGGATTTTTTTTGCTTCATAAAATATAAATCATCTATCGATTTGTGATAGGTTCATCACATCTTACTATTCCACCATCAAAACTATCAACAAAAGTTGCAATTGTGTTATTTCATCAGCAATTTTGTTTTGCCTTGAACCAATTGACGACAACAATACTCGTGGACAGGTCTTCCACGAGGTAACCTCACATCTGCCACCTGGAACTTTATCAAAGATGTTTCTAAAGGTACATGCGGTTTCACTCCTAAACTTTGTTAAGCTCAGTGCACTGAACTTTTGTTAAGCTCTTAACAAGAACATGATACATTGCACTAACATGGCATGCTATTATTTAGATAATCATTCTACTCCAAGGGTTTTATTAACGCATATCCCTCTGTACCGGCCTGATTGGACTCCTTGTGGCCCTCTTCGCTCATCACCCGTGATCAATCAGGTAATGTCAAGACCATTTCCAACTTTTTCTTTCCTTTGTGACCCTTTCATATTTCCAACATATCTTTGTGCACTGTACCAGAGAATTTACCGAGCCGGTCCTGAACAAGAAATTACGTAAGCCACTTTTCTTGTTTATTTGGATACATCGTTGTCCTTTGGATGTTCTGATTGATGCCAATCGTGCTGGTTTATCATCTCTGACAGGTATCAGAATTATGTAACTGAAAAGTCATCAACTGTTTTGTTGGACTCGATTAGACCTGTATGTATTCTGTCGTGCTTCTTCTATAATAAATTCTGAACTATAACATATTCGAGAAATAATTCCTAATTATGCAGGCACTAGTTCTCTCTGGTCACGATCATGATCAATGTACAGTTACTCACAAACCTAAGCTTGTGCCAGTAACCGAGGTAAAGCTTTGTAGTTTTTTAAAAGTACCCTGTCATGTGTATTGAAGGATTTGTTGATTACCAGTATTATACAGCATACTGTAGGAACTGTAAGCTGGCAGATGGGCAACTTGTATCCTTCATTTATGCTGTTATCTGCCAGTAATTCAACGATAGCTGGTGGATCCCCTCCAGAAAACTCCCTGTTAACTCACCTCTGTTTTCTGCCCAGGCAAACACATATTTATATATGGTACTCCCATTTCTTTTTGTTCTATCATTCTCTGTTTCACTGGTGTTAACATTTCTTCTTCTCTAATCAAAGAATTTGGTCTGAAGTTTAATTTGATGGAATTGTCAGGTATTTATCTCTGTTTGCAATGACACTTCTTATTGTCCTCCTCTGGCCAGCAAATGAAGTTCTCATCTCACGAAAGCTTGGTAATCTAGTGGGAGGTCTCAAAAGTGTTTTTAACTTCAGCAGCTTCACCTCAAAAGAAAAAAATGATGATGAGAACTGTGAATATGAAGAAGTTTGGGATTCCGAAGGGTCGATGCACCTCATCAAGAAAGCCTCAAAACCAGCTCCAAAAGTTAATGACAGTACCTCTATTGAGAGGTGAGACCAGGCATATTTACGCAGACTGTGAGTTGTATTCCAATATTTGCCAAAAATCTTAAGATTGTCTTGTTCAACAGGGGTAATGCTGTGATGCGATCGAATGTTAGGAAACAGACAGAACAAGATTCTCCAGATGTAAGTATACATCTGGGATCAGATAGTCCCGCAAAATTACCAGCTAGAGCACAGAAATCGAGAGCCAAGATGATAATTTGGAGATTATTGCAAGCGCTTAGAGCTCTGAGCATCATTGCTGCCATTAACTTCCCTCTGTATGTGCTGCTGATATTCAGAGCCTGGATTGACAAATAATACTTCCACTACTAAGTTTGTGGAAGTTCAGTTAAGCCTCAGTAAACACTGCGGGCCCATGAGCCTCAGGAATCCAGGATGATTGTTTTGGAGTTGCATATTGGAGATTCGGCTCATACGTGTAAGTTTTACAAGTAACATAGGTCGACAGAAAAGGATCATAATGATAGAATAATGTTTTTCGAGGTTCTTTTTTGGCCTGGAGGAGATAGATGTGACATATAATCCTGATCATCCGCTGTAATGCCGGTTGGTACTGTGTAGCTTATTATACTTGTTGCGACTTGCGACATAGGAGAAGATAGATATGTCTTCTCCTTGTCATACAGGAAATCGCTGCATTTCATCTTGGCTAGCAATAGAGAATCAGTTATGATGTCTTGTTAAATTAGTTGTGTAAGTGGTCCGATAATTAATTGTTCGAGGACCAACTTCAGGAGATGCCCGTTCACCTTGATTAGAGAAATATGAGCTCACAAAGCTAAGGATTAGAAAAGTGGTTTAATGTTTTTTTGTTTTGTTTTGGAGCTGAGCGGTTCACCACGGATCTGTATGGAATAGATTCATGGCGGGTCAATTAATTTTTAATTAACACCGGTGGAGTGGAGACCATTAAAAAAAGTGAAGATTCTAAAAAAATAGTTTTGGATATCGGATAAGTCTGAATCAGGTCAAGTGTGAACAAATCCTACCCAATGGATGACGTTAGAATTTCACGGATCGGATATCACATATCCATTCAGAACCCAATTGGGCCAAAGTCTGTGGATCTAAGCCGAATTGTCAGGCTTAAACAAGCTTAAACCCAAAAACTACAAATGTGTGAATTTTAGGCCTTAGTCATTTAAAGCCCACAAAACTCCGGAAAAATGCCTTTAAAAGCGTAGCTCTCTCTAGGGTTAGTTGTATTAGACCGCATACTACATTATTTCTTCTCATCATTTTTTTCCTCGTTGTTGCCGCCGACACAAAAGAATTACAGCAACCCAGGTTATCTTTTCGCCAATCTCAATGATATCTACGGTCTAAACACATAGATCAATCAAGAGAGCGGTAAATTGATGGTTTTTGTTTTTGTCGAAAATTATCGATCTTCCGGTGAATTTGTGATTTTTTCCTCAAAGTTATGTTATGCCTTTTGAATTTTTAGTATTTACTACCATTTTTGTGTTTAAAATGTTAGTCGGTTGATTTTTCTAGTAGCTTTGGTAGCTTATGTTACAAGGAGGAGAAGATCTTAAAGATCTGACCAATTCTTGAAAAATAATTACATTGTTTCATTTTGCGCGAGTTATTTGATAAATATTATTTTAATTCGATAAGTACATTGCAATTAATCTTCAAAATCAAATGAGAAGATTTTGTTTAAGATGGAATTCGTAATTCGTAATTAGTACCGGTACGTACCTCTTTTGGTTTTCAACATTAATCAAATGATTTCTTTTCTCTTGTAGATAATGTAGCTTGTCTCGATGATGGAAGAAGATCTTACAACAATCTGATCAATTATCATACATTATTTTTCATATTGATTGGGGAATAAGTATCTAGATCTGGTACGTACATATAAATCATTTTGTATGAGTTATTTCATGAATACACATTAGATTGGACAAGTTCAATGCGTTTAATCTTCCAATCAAATGAAAAGATTTCATTTTGAGAATGATTTCTTAATATTACACTACCACCATTATGTTTAAAACAATAACAAAATATTTATTTTTTCTTTATTTCTTGTAGATAAGGTAGCTTGTGTCGATGATGAAAGAACATCTTACATATCCGACCGACCAAGTTATCATCATTCTTTTTAAGACAACTAGTATTCAGAACTGGTACTTGCAAATCGTTTTGCGTGGGTTATTTCACGGATACTCTCTGAATTATGTAAGTACCCTGAAAATCATTTTGCGTGAGCTATCATTCTAGTGTTTTCAATTCATTGATTTTTTATTGCAAGTGTGGAATATTTATAAAGCTTATAGAACCATGCGGCACAGTTGTGTCTACTTGCGCTTTTAAGATGTTGCGGGGAAGCACCACAAACCTTCTAAAGTTTAAAAAAGACTTCTTTTATGGGCTATAAAATAGAGTTAACATAGAATATGTCACCACATTTACATTTTGTTTTCTAAATTCGAATTTGGTTTATACAATTAATATTGTGTGAATAAATTTTGTTTGTAAAACTTTCTCAATTATGTTTATTAAAATTTAATAATTTTAATATTATTCATAATTATTTGATTTGACTGGCAATTAGAACGGGTTAAATGTATTTATGGATGGGCTCGCCTCTCTTATGTAGACAACCAAGCAAGAAGATGTGAACAGAGTGGCGAAGTAAATATATGTTGTCCAACGTAACTTAAGGAGATCTAAAATAGATAATTACAAAATTAGAGAAAAGTTTATACATTCACAATTTTCATAAATTTATTTAACATTTTTTCACACTGTTTCACTCTCAAGGGGAACTAATTATCTAATTATCTAAGACACTTTCAGGTGGTGTGTTCGATGGCAGTTGCACGCAGCACATACTAGTGCTTCATCCATTCCCTTTTTACTAGATTCCATGAACTCCCTGCACCCGTCCATGTCATGTAAGCCCAGATATTTCGTATAGGGTTCCACCGGCATTCTAGGTATTGCACACTTGTTTTTATGTAAGTGGCATTTACCCTTGGAACTCTGACTTGTTTTCCCATAGTGTGTGGTTTACCCTTCAAGTGAGTGCAGTGATAATTTTACCACGCACGAACGATATTTATAGGGAAGATATATGTATGAGTACAAATGGCGCATTATGAAATATTGGTGTTATAATGAATTTGTGAAAGTTTACGTGATTCGGTGCTATAATTTACTACAATGAACTAGTGATGAGATGAGTAAAAAATTATACTCATCTCACTGTTAGTTAATTGCAATAAGTTATAACCCCATCTCACTTAAACTTTCACAAATTCATTATAACACATACACCAATATTTCATAATCCATATATATATATATATATATATATATATATATATATATATATATATATATATATATATATATATAATATTTGAACATCTATCACTTGATTATTTCATATGCCCCGTATAAATACTAGCATTGCATGTTAAGGTTATCATTGCACTCATCTAAAAGGGTAAACACACACATCATGGGAATGAGGCAGGGCAAGGTCCACGGACAAATGTCACCTACATAAGAACAAGCGTGCAATGTTTGGAATGTCAACAGAACCATGCAAAACATTTGGGCCTACATGGTACAGTTGTGGGAGAGTTCGTGGCATCTGGTACAGATGGAAGAAATAAAGCGCTAATATGTGTTGCGTACAACTGGCATCAAATGTACCACTAGAGGGTGGTCTTTGGAGGAGGTGGTTCACCTTGTTAAAACTAAGAGTGAAATAAACCGAAAAATGTTAAAGGAGTTTATTGTAACTATGAAATTATGAGATTTTCACAAATGATATATTTATGTATGTTGGATATCCTCTTCTTATAGAAAATGGAGAAAAATATATTTGTTTTGTCATTTTTGTTCACACTTTTTTGTTTGGTTCTACATAAGAGCAAAGTTGATCTATAGTCCCGTACATTACTTTTCACCTGCATCAACTTATATTTGTGGACCTCATGTTCTAGTGCCTCTTTACATGAATTACTTTGATGCCTTATAATATTGGATGAGATAACTCAAGTTTCACTTTTTTGTAATCCATGATTTGTGCTATACTCCCTCCGTCCCAGAGCAGTTGCACCATTTGCTTTTGGACACAGAAAATAAGGAGAAGATTTAAATATTGAGTTATATTGATAGTGGGTGTTCTTTTTACTTTATGGAGGATTTGTGGCTGTTGGTGTCGGAATATGTCCAACCCCCAAGCACGTCTAAGAGCGTACTAGGGCGTCATGGGCTGACCATGATAGAAGGGTCCGTTCATCTTTCATCAGGGTCCGACCAGACAAAAGACTAGGCAAGATAACCTAAGTCCTTATATGCGGCCCTTAAGTACAACTGCCCTACTAGCTACTGAGCTGCCCTACTAGCGCGGTGACGCCCTACTAGCAGGACAAAGTCCTAGTAGCCACCGACTAGGAGAAAGGCAAGCCCAACAAAGAGATCCTCGGGCTACACCACGACCTCCGACTACGTAGCCTCGCCCTACTAGCACGTCGAGAGGAACAAGACTGGTGCCCTTCTGCCCTACTAGCACAAGTAGTCGGACGAGTGTCCTTCCGCCCTACTACCACGGGTGGCCGGACATAACTCCTTACATCAAGGAAGAATTAACATGTCCCAAGGAAAAGGTGGTCCTCGGACCTTAGAAGCTCGGCAGTCGCCCTACTACCCCGTCCTAGGACGGTACTAGGGCGACATCCGCCCTAGGAGCACTTTGGTACCAAGGATGACCATTTTACCCCTGCCAGCCCTAATGGAAGATCTGGGCCAAAGCCCATGGGTCATTCCGAATGGGCCCAAGCCCATAAGAAGATTCAATCATGGCCGAACACTTGTCACGATCACAAGTACTCAAGCAATATCCTATTTGCTAGTATAAATACGGGCTCACCTCATTAAAGGTACCAAGAATTCAATCACTCAATCACTCAGTCATCACACTACTTTCTCACTCTACATTTACTAGGGAAGCTTACCAACTCCCTACACGTAAAGTCGTCCCTCCGGCTTGATCTTAGACAAGCCGGGCTTGTGGCACTAACCCCCCCTCTTGCTAAGTTCTTCCTCAGATCCTAGGTACAGTACGGAAGGCACTTAAAGTGCGAAGGACGCTCTAGAACCTTCGCTCTACGACGCTCCGGAGGAAAGTACGACAACGCTCCAAAGGAAAGCACTAATTACCTATCAACAGTGGCCACAAAAATGTGTTGATGGAATATAAAATTATTATAACCATGTCCAAATATGACAAATAAATGAAATGGTGCAACTCTAACGGGACGCCCAAAATGGCAAAATGGTGCAACTGTTCTGGGACGGAGGGAGTATGAATTAAGTTTTCTAAAATTCAGACTCACCCAAAAACTTATCCTTCCGTCTCGTAAAAAGTGTCTCACAGTATTGTGTCAACACTAAGTGTTAGTGATGTAACTATAATGTAATGTTTCGTAATGAGATTGTTTTTATCTTTCTTTGAAGCAGCAAAAAAGAAAAGAAATAAGGTTAATAGTGCCCTAATGAATTCTATTTCAAAAAAAAAAAAAAAGTACTCTATTGAATTAGTCACCAGAGGAAATACCAATGAAAATCAGAAAATAAAACTAAAGTAGGGAACTAGGGATATGTGGTGGGCTGGGGCCGTAGAGCTGAGCAGAGATGGTCAGGGATCGTAAGACCGGACCGGGCCAGACCGGATCGGAGTGGACCGGAATCTCCTTTTAAGTTTTTTTTTTTTTTATATTTTTATTAATAATATTAGTATGTATCTATCTAAACCTAATTTTGGATAATTCCCAAAACACAACACACACGCGCAACCATCTGCTTCTCCAGCTCTCTTCTTCATGGCTCACTCCTCCAGTCGGCCAGTTCCCATCTCCGATCTTCTCCGCCTAACTCTTAGCTCGTCAGCCGTCACGTCACCACCCATCTCCGATCTGCTCCTCCATTCTCTCAGCCCGTCACCACCCATCATTATTTTATATCATTATTATCGGCATGTAATCGACTCTATATTATATTTGAATCTTTTGAAATTTGAATGGTTGTGGACTTGTAGTCGAATCATGAATGACTTTAATCTTGCTAATTGCTACTGTATTTGATGTTTAAAAGGCTGGTGGTTATCTTTTATCAGATTTATATGTTTGCATCAGATTTTTTTTTTTTTTAACATAAGCATTTACCGGTCCATATCGATCTTGGACCGGACCAACCCGTATTTTTCCGGTCTTGGACCGGACCGGACCGAGTCTATACGGTCCGGTCTTCGGTCCTTCAAAATTCCCAAAATTTCATCCGGTCCATACCGGTCCCGGTCCGGTTTTGGACCGATGCTCAGCCCTATGGGGCCGTATGAGGGAATGTATTACTTGGGTGGAAAGTAACCAACAAAGGCCAAAGTAAAAGTATTTTGGTTTCCTTAATTAGGGTGAATAGAATTCAACGAATCAGTAGTAGCAGTAGTTCATTCTACTCAGGTCTCTCTTGGAAGTAAACCAACGACGGCCCAAGAAAAGAAAAGAAACGAAAAACCCTTGTTTCAGATTCACTCACCCTCCCACTTACAATTTAGTACTCCTATATCACCCTTGTTTTCCTCACTTTCAGTTTCACTCTCCTCACCCACTTTCAATTCCATCACTATCTCTCTGTTTTCCTCTGTTTTATTGCTTCTTATTCTGGTTTGAAATTACTGAGTGACAATGAGGGAGATTACGCTGAAAGATTTTGAGGGCATTGATATTGATGTTGAAGATGATTGGGAGACTAGGAATTTGGATATGTTGGCCACTGTTGCCTCTCACTTCCATTACCTTGAGTCACTAGATGACATTGTTCAGGATCTCACACTCGCTTTGAAGAAGAGAAAATTTGTTTCTTTTCACAATCAAGGAAACAAGGATGATGCTTGTTATGTTCCCGTGGTTGGGGATAGTGTTGTTAACAAGAGGAAACGTGGTTGGATTCCTACCCAATGCTGTGTGAAGAAGGAGATTAAGGATGTTCTATTTCATGACAAGAAGATGAATTTTGACCGTTGCGCTGCTGTTCAAGATGACGTGGAGGAGAATAAGGGTTTCTGGGATGTTCAATTTCAAGAAAACAACAAGACCAAATTCAACCCTTGTGGTCAAGTTTGTGATGCTGTTGAAGAGACAAAATTACTGGTTCATGGTGGTGCTCAAACTGTCATCTGGAAGAAGGGAAGGACATTCGATGAGAAATCGCAACAGGAAAAGGGTGTTGGCAGGTTGATCCTGAAGATTAGTCCTCTCAATCAGCCTCCAGTAGTCACTCCAGTGATGCCAGAGTCATACTTAAAGGCGATTACGGAACTCTCTGGTGGATGGATTTTGTCATGGGATGATATGGAGTTGGTGATACAGAAGAAGCTCCGCAAAACGGACTTAACGAGGCATCATAACCGCTTCTCTATTCCTAGCAAACAGATGAAGTGCGGTGATTTCCTGTATGATAAAGAGAGGGCACATCTTCAAACTCGCAACAGTCACAAAAAGCTCAACTATATGAAAGTGAAGATTGTGGAGCCTAACTTGACAGCAGGAACGGTGAAATTGAGCATTTGGGAGTCGAGGTACTTGTATTATGTGTTCAATGGAACATGGAGTGACATTGTTCAGAGGAATGAGCTTGAGGAAGGTATGGTTTTGCAGGTCTGGACTTACAGGGTTCAGCACGAGTTATGGTTCGCTCTCTTGAAGGTGCCTCAAATCTGAGTTACTATTTATTATTTGAGTGGAAAAGTCCATGTTTTGGTTGGTTTTGTAGCAGAGCAGAACTAGGTTGAGACTATCAACGATCATATGATGTTACTAATGAAGATGATCTGTTCATGTAACAGATGATGGTTGATGAACTAGGTATCTAAAGTTTTGGTAGTAAAAGTATGCTCTGAAATGTGATTGAGCAGTTTTTGTGGGATCAAGAATACTTTATTGCTTTGTTTTGCTTACTAGTAATATATGCATCTTTTGGTATCATGTTAGCCATTCATTCTTATATCCTTTTTGCCAATACCGGTACTGGTCTTGTGTTTGTTTAACTCATCAAATGAATTAAACTTACATTACGCAAACAGTTCAAAACCTTTAAACTGCGTTGTCTGTAAATAAATTTCTTGAGAAAAAATCACCAAATTTATCAACCTTTGAGCCAGATTGTTCCAAATGACAGCAACTCAGTAGACAGTAGCACACAGTAAATTGTTGGTATAAGAGTGAGATGGAGCTCGAAGCATTCAAAGCCCCTATTCCACATAAGTGCTCTAGTTTTCTGTAGTGATATGTTACAATATGTCCCTTCCGTCCAGGGTGACCACACCTCTTCGGACCACAATTGGACAGATCAACAGGCCGAGACACTGGGCACTCGTGAAGCCGAGCAGAACCAGACTTATCCATGAGGTAGCCTGTCACACATTTCAAACGGACAAAGTATGTCTTTAAGAAACATGAGTTGAAACTTCAGAAGAGAACAATAGTAGATGAGAATTCCAGACTATTGTCTCCTATGGTTTTCATCATGCATTTGAGTATTTGAACTCGTTGATAGTGGATTCAATCATTTCTATCAAATCTTTCATCAATTTATACGTGTTTGTATCAGTAAATAAGAGAATGCACACAATAAGAGAATGCGAATGAACACATGAATTTAATTGAAGACCACCACCATCTTACATTTCACTACACTGAACTGAGTTAATTCCCAAAATTTCCACGTGATGTGGTGTATATACATACATGATTACCATTTTCCAGCGGCAAGACAGAACTAAGAACTGTCTTCGTGACATGGTGATAAGTGATAACCCAGACAAACTAAGAAATTCTGACATAAATGAACAAATATCAGCCATCACCTTGAGGAGTTAGTTCCACATCAGCACATGATATCTAACATCCACGGCAGCTTCTCATCGGTGCAGGCCCCAACACATCTATCATGGTGTTACCTTGAAACATGCATGGTTGTCTTAGGCGAACGGATCCAACGTGGCCATCAACTCCAAGAAGAAAGGATTACTATCTATTACATATTCAAACTCCGGTTGTCATAAGTTCTGAATCTTTCCTAGGCCTTATCCCATTGGTGTTGGAACTACCATTTTGATTTATGTTGTGCATGGATGTTCTTGATCCTGGAAGAGGAAAAGGAGAGTTACATAAACTAACTATTTTATCCACATTTGACTCTTCTGAAGGTGAAAACGCCCGCTTTATTTGAGACTTCGGACAGATAATCCGCCCCTTGTTCCACCCAGGGAAACAGAATGATGGTGACACATCTTTTAGCAAATTATAAGCAACCTTTGCAACTGGAAACTGTCGTGTTATTGAGCTTTTTTCCATTTGACCCCGCCTGCGCACAAAGTGAAATGTAACTGAGCAATACTACACAAGTCGATAGTTACACGCCTAAACCTTAGCACCACATAATCCCCATCACACAGACCTCACCCCTCACAGAAAAAACTAATAATAACACAAGAAAAAAGAGCGTTCAGGCAAATTGCCATAGTAGGTGAAAACAAAGAGTACGTCTTAAATGTCAAAGTTGGGTATCTGATATGTATCTTTTGCACAGTAATTCATCTTATACACGTGCACTCATTCAATCACCAATGGCTGGCAATATAGAGGCAGAATATTAACATTCACTATGTCGAAAGCAGCGTTAAAATGCAAGATCACTAAGTACTACCCCCTCCTACTTTTTGTTTGATCTGAGGGATTTGCATACAAAGTAAGGAAATCATACCCCCAGCCCCCAAAAAAAAATAAAAAATCCAAATGGTCAAGACTACTAAAACATTAATTTATACTTCTATAGAAATAGCAGGGTGTATAGTGTATAAGTTAAGAGTGAGTCCAAATCTTGAACTCGATAAAAAACTGAAGGTAAAACACTTACACCACAACAACGGTCGCCAACTGAGGAAGATCCTTCCCATTAGTTGTAAGCTCCTGCATATCATTCAGCCAAATTGATATTGCAGTGCATGCACCTCCAGGCCACATCCTACAAGGTCATGAGAAACCAATAATAAGCACCAAAAAATACATTATACATTCTTCAATTATATCAAGGCAAACAAAATGCAAAAGCTGGCAGAACCTGTGAACATCCACAGATGATATTAGTTTGTTTTTACGATATAGTTCGGGATATAGTCCCCTTTTTGTTGCTTCTTGAAGTACTCTCGCAGCCCTTTCCTTCTGGCCCAGAAACCAAAGTGCTTCAAGAATTGTGTTATAGAACCTGATTCCCAAGCGGCATCCCTCAGAATTTAGTTTGTCAAATACATATTCCACCATTTGCCAATTACCAGAATCATCATAATCCCCTGTTATCATCCGTCCGATAACCTGGTGAATATTGGATACCCTGTTTGTATGCATCTCATTTAGCAACTCACTGACCTTGTCCCACCTGAAAATTTGTACCTGAAAGCGTTAGACCATGTCTTTTCAATGTGAAAAATCATTATCCATTGCATGTCATCTCAAGAGCAATATGACATGCACATAAATGGCAAAAAGATATCGAGGACAAGAAGATACTAAATTAAAACGTCTATGAATACCGAGTTCATTAAGTTCAATCCAATGATGAATACGTAGATGAGAACAAGGACATACTAAATGCTGAGTAATATGACAGGCTAAAACTGCTCTTCTATTGGCAAGAAAGTCTTTATTTATCCGAGTCATTTTAAACAATTATGTTCTTGTAACAAACATATTTTCTCACAAAATAATAATCCATGTATTATACAACCTCCTTGCGCTTGCTTCCTTTCAGAAGTGGGGCCTAGAATAGATCTTCTTTATTTTATTGACAGAGTCAGGCTGTTCTCGCGGGTGGGGTAGGCAAAAAGTAATCAACAGGATAAACATCGAAGTGGAGTTTTGGCAGCTGCTGAAAGATGGAGTATGGTGAAAATGGTGGTGGAGATCATGTGATTTCATAAGCAGAATGCAGTCATCCATTCTTACTTAAGAAACCTCAGAAACAGAAGAAAGGGTGGAAATTGAACAAGAAAGAAATGTAAAATAGAAATAGCCAATGAACAAGATCCTTCTTCCATTTTCGGGAAGAACGGCGGATCCGAATAAATCTCATGAAAGGGAAAAACTTCAAGTGAGAGAGGGCACAGGTGACGGGTCAATTGGTAAGTGCTGAACTGGAAAGCTAGACCTTTTCATGTAAACTTCTTGCTACATACAAACCAACTAAGAAAGTAGTGTAATTCTTATCCTAATAATGCCTGGTTAGTGAATGGAGGATCAACTAAAACAACCTAGACATAACCTCTGCATAAATGACCCACTACAATGGCTTTTTACAAGTACCAGATTTGAAAATCTTCAGCATCAAGCCACAGACAGTTATTTAAATTGAAAAAAAAAAAAAAAGTGCAGAACAAGTTAAAGGTTCCTATGACCAGAGTACTTGGTAATCAAAACTTTCAAATGGATAGATAATCAGGAATTTTTTTCTCGTTAACCTCAATTATGAGTATGATTTTTTTTTCTTTAATGAAAATCCTAAATTAAAAATAAATAAAACATGGTTTGAGAGATAGATATACTTTTAATATTTACGATTGATCATACAGGAAAATAAAGGCAGAAAAAAAAAGATGCATTTCTAAGGTCTAAGCAAGGGTATATGCTACTAAAGACTGACCTGTCTGTTTTTCCATATACTGCCAGCATCATACAGTAGCAGATGACACTTGGTTGTATACCCAACTCCTTAATTTCCTTAAACTGCTGCTCACTCTCATCAACGAGGCCTGCGAAGCAGTACACACTCAAGACTGCCTCAAGCGTGTATTCATCTGGATCACATCGGACCTTTTCCATGTCTACATAAGCTTTTATAGCTTCCTCAAATTGGCCTCCTTGCCTATATCCTGCAATTATGCCATTAAATGATTCTCGATTTCGGGGAACACCTAAATCACCCATTCTCGACACAATTGCTTCATTTTCTTTATATAGTCCGCCTGTTGCAAACGTATGTATCAGAGAATTGAAGGTCTCAATTGTTGGCTTGCTCCCAACCTCATTCATTGTATTAAATGCAACAAGAGCCTCCTCATATAATGCAGCCTGACCATATGCTTCTATAGCCCCAGTGTACGCTTTGGAACTAGGTACTAATCCTTTCTCATGCATATGAAGCAGAATCTTCTTCACATCCCCATGAAACCCTCCCTTCCCGCAAGCAAAAAACAATCCTTCATATGTCTCCATATTAGGCACCACATTCTCCTCCACCATATCATGAAACAATGTCACCACCTCCTTAAAATATCCACCTTCCCCAAACACGTCAATCAGTATATTATACGTCTCAACATCCGGCTCCGTGTTGCTAACCTTCATCTCAAGAAAAAGCTCCCTCACATCATCATACCTCCCATTCTTCCCAAACAAATTCAACAAAATACTATACGTCCCCGCATTTGGCACACACCCCGCGCTCTGCATCTGCCTAAAAACTCCCATCGCCTCCTTTATCTTCCCTGACCCCGCATACGCCTCCAACAACACATTATAACTCATTGTCTCCGGTAAATTCCCATCCGCTTCCATCTCAGCAAGCAACTCCGAAACCTTCTCCAACTTCCCCAAACCCCCGAACGTCTGCACCAAATAGCTGTACGTAGTAATATCCGGTAACACCCCACTCTCGTTCATAGTCCTAAACACCATTTCCGCCTCGTCCCCCAACCCTCTATTCGAACAAGCGCTCAGCAACGTGTTATAAGTAACTAAATCCGGCTGAATCCCCTCATGCCGCATTTCCCCAAACAAACTCAGCAACCCTTCCCACGAGTAACCCCCTCGCGCACACGAATTAATAACAGTGTTATAAGTCAAAATATTAGGCGAAATCCTGTCCTTCTTCATCCTCTCAAGCAACTCAATTGCAGTCTCATACTGACCATTTCTACCATAGGCATTAATAATAGCAGTATAAGAAAGCACAGTTCTAGAAGTAGACTGACTCACCATCTCATCAAATATCTCCCCGGACTTATCCAGCAGCCCCTCCCGGCCGAGAATTCCGATAATTAAAGAGTAAATGTGCTCATTAGGCTTGCACCAGATCTGGCGCTGCATGTACTTGAAGAGCCGGAGAGACCTCTGCCAGTCGCCACGTTGAGCGAATTCCTTGAACACGAGGGAGAAATCGGAGAGGGAGAGCTTGTTTTTGAAGGTGTCGAGGCAGCGGGCGATGCTTCCACGTGGCGGGAGGCTGGCGAGCTTGTTAATTAGGGTTTCGACAGGGTAAGTGTACTTGCCTTTCTCGACGGTGACGCTGGGGTTGCCGAGGATTAGCTCTTTGGTTTTGGCTTTGGAGACGATGCGGAGGGTCCGGCGGCGGTGGTGGTGGAGGAGTTTGGGGAGGAGGAGGGTGGTGGGGGTGAGGATAGGGGAGAGGATTTGATGGTGGTAGGAATTGGGGAATTGTGTGGTTTTCAACATGTTTTTTTGGTTCTTCTTCTTCTTCACATGTGAGCTGTACTATCTATTAGCAGCTATGGAGAAAGTGTTGTGGTATTGTGAGTGTGATGGATGAGCTTAAGCAGTCACTGTAGCTTTCTGAAAATGGAGGTTTAACAGAGAAGGGGGAAAAGAAAGAGGAGTTTGGCAATTTTCAGGATAAGTGCAGTTATTTTCTGGTAAAAGTAAAACCAAACAAACTACTACTGTAGTGCTTGGCGGTAAAATTTTGATAACACAGGACAGGATTATTGCATAATGATCCATTGAACATAATCGGTGTTATAAATTATTGTGGATAAACATGTTGAATGTAAGTATTCAAAATCATTGCGGAACAAGATACACATTTTATACAATTATTGTGAAATAGACATATCAAGTACCGTTAAAGTTCTACTCCAATCAAATATAGTTAATGTTCCAAACAATTACGAAAAATATTAATCGAACACAACTGATTTTGAATTACTCTATTATAGTATTATGGAAGAGACTTATCGACCACAATTTATGGCGTAGTTTTTATATTTTCATAATATAAATTTATAAATTAATTTTTTGGCATTATTTAAGATTAAAGATTAATATGGGTACAAATGAAATATTTAAAAAAAGAAAAAGAAAAGGGGTAATATCTTGAAATGGAAAGCTCGTCGTAGTCTCGTAGACAGATGGGGAAGTAGTAAATTAAATTGAATTAGGGTTTTTAGTATCATCCCTGTTCAAAATAATCTTAAACGTGGTCCAAAAAAATTTCACCTCACGGCAAAAGAAGATCCAAGTAATTTGTCATTAATGGGCAAAATCGGCGATTTGGCGTTCAAGGGTTTCACGGCGGCGCTCGGCGTTACCACCATCTATCTCACTGCTACCTTCTCCGTCAATCTCTACCGCGGCATCGCATGGCACAACGCTCAAACGGTATAATAATCTCCTCTTTTTTGTCTTGCTTTTACGAAATATAGATTGGGAAATGGAATACAGGAGTTGTAGCAATTTTTCGCTTTACTTGTCATTTCTTTTTTACTGTGTACAGAGAAAAACTAATGTAGTAGTGACTCCATTAGTGATTGATTCGTAACTAATTATTCGATAATTAGATGAGAGCATTCTCATCCTCATGTGTGTAGCTACATATTTGTTAGTTTGCATTCTCTTATTGACCATGTTCCGAATTCGTATTTAGAGTCTTAGTCGATTTATAGTCTTTGTTTTCATCAAGTCTGTGCACTGTTTAAATGGTTTTTGATACACTTTTGATTCAAAAGTGGATTAGACTGAATATTTCAAATATTTAAAACTAGCTAAGGTTGGTGTTTTCATCGTTCTGTCACAGTGTCACTCCTTAGTATTTAGTTCTATTAGATCTCAACAAGTTACCTATCATGTACACTTTATAAGCCTTAAAGTTTCATCATCAGCAGTAGTTGTTAGTGAACCATCAGCTCTGATGCAGGCTGTATATATGTAAACACAAGTAATGAAATTAGGGGTGGTATACCCTAATGTCCTTTATTTATTATTTCCCTTCCGTTAAGCGGTTGAAATGCGACTAAGGTTATGGTAGGATTTTTTAAATCTTAATTCTGGCCCCATTTATACAATACACCATGAAACAAGTAAGATAATACTTGGCTCGCTAGTTTATTTTAGCAAAGAGGCCAGCTAAATTTAACTGAATTAAGAATAGAAATTGGCCTTTTATAGTTAGTTTTGAGCTTTCCTCACCATGACTCATGAATTTGCTGATAGCTTTGAGAATCTGCAGGAAAGTTGGTTAGATATACTCATAATTTTGTTTAACTACAGATGGCCCTTGTAATCCCATGAGCTAGAATGTGCTAAGAAACAGAGAAGAATGACATCAGCTCGGATTAAACACGATAATCTTGTTGACCTTTGTATTTAATTTTATTTTTTATTTGAAACTTCAAAAGCTCACCTGTCCTACCACATTGCTTTGTTTGATGCATTCCTGATACTAGAGTATTATATCCTACGTAGTGAGCCTTCTGTCTTATTGGGGTATTAGGAGGGGATTAAATCAGGGGCATAACATGTAAGTTGTTAGCATGCTCAACTTTGCTGGTCAACACTGATCAATGTTTGGGGGCATAACATGTAAGTTGTTAGCATGCTCAACTTTGTTGGTCGACACTGATCAATGTTTGTTCACTGGATTATTTATCAGTAACACCTAGTGCCACAATCGCTCTGGGGCGAGGTAGAACATTTCTCGGCATCCTAGCTGTTGAACGTTCAGTTTCTGGGCTGCAATTGCACCAGAAAGGTTGCTATTTGCACACTATACCGGTTCAATTGCTTTGCCTCTTGTTCAGTGGTGGTAAAGGAGGTTTGGATTGGTGGTGGCAGAGGAATGGGTTCTTTTAGGTCTGGTGTAGGAGATAGCTCATGGTGTCTAGAGTTTTGAGCTATATCTATTAATATACAAAAAATTGCAGAACTACCCTTATAGAAAAGGTAATTAATATCCAAAATATTGCTACTCGGTTTTGTGGAGTTTTGGCCAGGGTTAATGCACTTGCTATTTCTGAAAGTTAGGGGTCCTTTTCTCTAGAACAGTAGTCATCCCAGTCATCCCGCTACCTGCTATCTATTTTTTTATGGGTCAGTCAGCTATCAAGGGCTGATAAAGTCTGGTTTTTGCATGTTCTCACTTCACTTGCGGTCATTTTGGTTGAAAATGTCTGTACTTATTGACATTTTTTCTGGCTTTTCTTGTTTCTTTCTCATCTTTGTCAAGAATGTCTTTGTACCAAATGTCCTAATAGGACAGTCCTATGTCGCTATTAAATTTTACACATTTATTTGGGATTTGACCATGAAGGAAGATGCCTATTCTTGAAAATTGATTTTTTATTAGTTACGATGTTATTATCATAGTCAATTATGCTCTGTTACTCATCTAGAACTAAATTAGAAGTATTTTGTTATGCCATTGGCACCTAACTGATGTATGTCTGTTGTACTTGTGTTCTACAGAAGGCTGAAAAGGCCCACGCAGAAGAGTGATACTAGCTGTAATATTCGTGCACAGTGTAATTTCGATTTCTTCAAGTCGACACTGAAAGCTGAGGAATAATGCTGTCTACTACGCTACCTTACATACTAGCTAATTGAGATTCAGAGTTCAGACTGTATACATGATGGAAAAGAAAATATGATCTCGAATGTTGTTGCGTTGTGATGATGGTCGATTAGTATACTATCTGGTTTGTGTTTCATGTCCCAGACTGGTTGTCATGTTTAGATGAATGTCTGAGATTGTTGGCGTATTTAAATTGTGAAACTGAGATAAAGAAAGAGATTGTTGGCGTATTATTTTTTTTTTTCTTTTTTAAAGTAAAGTTTTACAGAAAAGAATGCAAAGTTCACTTGCCGTATTAGAGGGGATAAAGAAACATAATCGTAGCCAAGTGCGGAAAATCAGCCCCATGATAAATATGCAAAGGGCTCTTCGACCCGTGGGGTTGTTTCCATGAAATTCCTTCTATTTACTGTGGAGTGGGGGTTTCTCCATGAGCATCCTCACCTTGCCCTATCTCATTATTTTCATTTTCATTTTTTTCTGTTTCAAGTGATCAGGTGTGCCAAGTTTGCACCAATATACTCGGTCTTATGGTCGGATTTTGCACTGACAAATGGGGAGATCTTGGGGCATTTGATGACATAACCAATTATTCCTGCATGTATCCAAGTAATTCAGAAATAAATCAGTCTCTGTTGACTAAGCAATCTTTTGACCTATGAAACAGTTTGACACTGCAAAATTGAACATGCATGAATTACCGGAGGCTCTCGGTTCTCATCTGCAGGAGCAATTTTAAGGACCAACTCTCCTGATCTTTTTGCTTCCTTGATCTTTATGGCAGAAGCAACAACATTTGCCGTAACATCTTCCAAGTACATTCCAAGTTTCTCACCAAGGGCTAATGGAACTTCCTCGAGCCGCTCACAAGTTTTTCAGCGAAAGAAACCTCAACTCTGTAAAACAATCTTTCAAGGCCGTCCAATTCACTACATCAGCCCTTTCAATATCCAGGAGTTCGAGTTCGTGGAATCCACCCGTATGAGCCACCTAGGAGTTTCCGATATTTCTTTAAGTTTGATACGTCCAAACCTATGAAATGTATTCGGGAGGCCGAAACTTGGATTATGGGCTTGACCCATCCAAACCTATAAAATGTCATGGCTATAATATTGGTTACTAATATGCCCGTTGAGATCACGGTGGTACGTGATAGTGCACGAGTTGAGGTGCCTAGTTACAAGATAGCTGAAACTTGCACGGTTAGTAAGGAGCCCGAGTCTCCTTTGGTTGAGAAGGTTGAGGAAGTTGTCGCACAATCTGATGCGATGGTTAATGAGGTGGTAGAAAACTCATCGTCTGAGGATGCGATGACTGATATGATTGAAGTTCTAGCACTTGAGAGCTTTGGCGTTGAGATTGGCTTGGGGAAGAAGGATCGAATAGTGGCTACTCTTGATACGGGAGCCGGTGTGAATGTCATGCCGTTGAACGTGTATGAGGAGTCTGGTTTGTCTGGTATGACGCCGATAAAATACATGGTGCAATTGGCGGATGGGTCTATGAAGAGACCTTTGGGTGTGATCAAGGACCTAGTGGTCCGTGTTGCTGGAGTGAATGTGAAGACGAGCTTCATTGTCATGCCTAATTCGTGTACTTATGAGTTATGACAATGTACTAACGAGCTTGTAGGATTTTTTGGTCTTCTTTATGTTCGTTCAGATGTGCAGGAGCTTCAAGAATAGTTGAAGGATGCATGGATGGGGAAGTCTAGTACCCAATGCAAGATTGATCCGACATGAGCTTGGAAGAGTCGAGCCAACGACTTGATAAAAAAAGGCGCTTCTCGGGAGGCAACCAGAGGTGGTGAGTCATGCATGTAGTATAGAGCACGTTTCTTTTTCGTTTTAGTTGTGTGGACAAGTTTAGAGGTGAAAACTTTGGAAAAAGTTGAAGAAAATTGGGAGTTTTTGGAGTTTTCAGGCAGGTGAATCGCCCAGAAATGGAGCGGAATTGGCCTCAATTCTGCTCCTAACTGGGCGAAGCGCCCAACAGATCTTGGCGAATCGCCTGGCTGGGTGCTTTGCCCAGCAGCAGAAGCGGGGCGGCGCCCAATTCATTCTCCGAACTCCCCTATTTCTTCTTCTTCCCAATTTCTTCACCCCCAAAACTCAAATTCACTCAATTCTTGCATTCTTGGGCATTATAAGAAGCCCATAACGTCATCTATCATCCTAACCGAACAAATCATTCGCTTGTTGCTTCAATTTCAAGGAATCAAGGTACTCTTCATGAACCCTAGTTTTTTGAATTTGGAGATTTCTCTTAATTAGCATCAATTGTGTTATTTGTTTATTATGAGTTTGATTATGACTATTGAGCATGTTTCTAAGTTGATTAGATGTTCAATTAAGAATTTTACTCGTTTCGATTTTTGGATGAATGATTGTACTCGAATTTTGGCTTATGATTGTTAGCTTGATTTTTGAGTATTTATTGAGATGTTGTTGGTGATATAGTGCTTGAGCATGATGTGGAGTTGTTGGTTTGCTCAAATTCGAGTTTGTTTGCTTGGTTTGGTTCGAACGAACTTGTAGAATCGAAGTATTCAAGCTTTTTTCTCTCTTGTGATCGTATGAACCTTAGCAAGCCCTCAAACTCGATCACAAGAGATAGTTGGGTGGTTCGAGTCTTGTACGTGTTAACTAGTTGTGCTAGGATTTGTCAAAGGGCAAGTTTTGCAAACTAGTTAAGTAGTTGTTTGTGTGTAGAAGGGTCTCGTTATCATCTATCTTTGAAAGGAGCTAATGAAGCTTATGTAGGTTCCATGGATACTAGAGCGTTAAAGAAAGCTAGAATGGATGGGGCTTCGACCTCAAAAGAAGTCCCTAAGTTGCAAGAGACCGTGGAAGTACCAAGGGAGTCGGATGGGACGCACACTATGCGCATCTCGTGAAGCTTATAACTGAGAGGCGATGGACCTTTTACGGGAAGAAACTCTCCGACTGGGATAGAGAGCTTGTGGAGGAATTCTACGTTGCATTTGAGGACTATGATGAAAGGGCTCAAGAGGTTACATTACGTGGAGTCAAAGCACCTTTTTCTCCGTTAAGCATAACCAACTTCTTGATGGGATTGGAAGAGCCCTAGCTCGAGGATGAGAATGACGTTCGCAATGGGCGAGCTTCGCAAGCTAGTGAGTACAACCCAGTGGAATGTTACATCTATGACCCAACTGTTGAAAAGTTTCCTAGAGTGGTAGCAAGTGCCTTGACACATTACACTTATAAACCCAGGAAGACACGCTTTGATAGCACCCTGAAGTACATAGACTTGACCTTGCATGCCCGCCTTATGCTGGAGTTCGTCGTGTCCAATTTAATTCCGGGGCTTATACCTCGTGAGATCACACCGGAACTTGGACTATTGACTTATGCCCTCTTGAACAATTTGCCTATTACTCCTGGTGCCATCATCTTTGAACAATTTGAGATCAACCGCGAAATGGGGAAACCACTACTGTAAATCAAGTTAAACCGGCATATGTGTGATAAAGACGACACATTATCCATCTCTTTTAAATTTGACCAATTGATTACTCGAATTTCATTTATCGAACATACCAATCAAAACCCCATGGCGGGAAAATCACTACTCCTCTTATTCACCTGCACATCAATGTCGAGATTTCCAGAAATCACTTCTCTTCGCCTCACTCGAGAAACATAGCAATTTTGATCCCTTAACTCGACGTCAATCCTAACATCATTTTCGATCTATCCCTATAGATCTTAATTCCAAGGATGTAATTCGCTTCGCCCAAGTCCTTCATCGAGAAGGAACTTGATAACCAAACTTTCGTCTCTTCCAACATAGAGACATTGTTTCCCATGATTAAAATGTCGTCTACATAAATAATCATGAAAACTACCCCAGTGTTACTGTGTTTGCTATACACACAAAGATCTTCTGCAATTCTAATGAAGTCAAATGATTTGACAGCTTCATCAAAACGGATGTTCCGGCTTCTAAAGGCTTGCTTCAATCCATATATGGATCTTTGTAGCTTGCAAACAGCAGATGGATTGGTTTTAGATTTAAAACCTTCAGGTTGTACCATATAGAGTTCTTCATCAATATTGCCATTGAGAAAAGCAGTCTTTACATCCATTTGCCAGATCTCATAATCATAGAACGTAGCTATTACAAGTAAAATTCGAATAGACTTCAACTTCGCCACTAGAGAAAAGGTTTCATCATAATTGATGACATACCTTTGGGTATATCCCTTAGCTACAAGTCTTGCCTTGTACGTTTGTACCTTGCCTTCAGCATTAGTCTTTCTCTTAAAGACCCATTTGCATCCAATCGGTTTCACACCTTGGGGAAAATCAACCAAGTTCTATACTTGGTTTTGGTACATGGAGTCTATTTATAATTCCATGGCTTCTTTCCACACTTAATCACCGCGATGTGCAAGAAGACGGGGGTGCCAGATATCAAGCTCACCGAGACCTCGCGGGATCCGATTAACCTAGAGATGTTCAACATGATACTTCATCGCTATGCGGTTCAGTTGGGGTGCGAGGAACCTCATCTATCTTAGAGATCTCCGCCGACATAGGCCATATCTAAAACGATAGTACAACTCCACTCTTCCTTTTCTTATCCTTACAGCTAGAGACTAGCTTTCGGCTAGGTTTGGGGAGGGGGTCGTGGAGTTTTACTTGTCTCTTTTTGGCCTGTATACTATTGTCGCTTGCTTTGATACTCTTTATTGATATTGTGATGATGACTCTTGTACTCTTTTATTGTTTTAGTAGTTGTGTCCCGTGTGCCTTTTTTCGTGTTAGTTTGTGAGTTTGTTTCACTTTTTTCATGCATTTCATCCTTAGTATAGTTGTTGCACTTTGTTGTGTGGAGTTTATTGCCAAGTGTTTAGAACGTTTTTATTGAGTAGACTAAGTGTTTGTGACCATTGATCATACATTGCATTTCTATGAAGTAGTTTGAGGCTTGTTTCGCTTGATTTGTCACATTCGCATGTGCACTAGTTAAGCCTTGTAGTCTCGATATCACCTTGTGTGATATTTTTCTTCTACTGCGGTTCACGAAGCCCTTATAAAATGATGCATGTTTGTAATGTCCAGCATCCCACATCGCTTGAGAGTGAGTGGAATAAAGGGTATTTAAAGTAATATAATAAGCATGTTGATTCAATCAATTGATTGACCTACCAATAAATTTTAATCCGTTGATCTTGCTTATCCAATTTTAATCTGGTGCGTACATGTGTCATTAGTTAATTAAAAGATGTAGGGTTCGAATCATGTTGGCGTGATTTTTCTCCATTATTTTTATTATTATTTTTATTGAAGGTGTTTGGTTCGAATCTTGTTGGCGTGATTTTTCTCTATTATTTGTATCATTATTTTAGTTGAAGGTGTTGGGTTCGAATCTTATTGACGTAATTTTTTTCTTTTTTATTTATTCTCTTCTTAAATTTTTATTTTTTAACATAAAGTTGTATGACGTATTATACTTAATTTTAAAATATAACCATGATATGTTCTTATAAAAAAAAGACATACTTCCTCCGTCCAATAATAAATGTAACACTTGATTTTGTTGACTTTTTCGATGATCATTTTGACCTTAAATTATTCTTAAATCATACGATAAAAATAACTAAAAACATCATATTATGAAACTAGAATGTTTATATGAAGCACTTGACAATGTATTCAACTGATGAAAAATACTAAACATGCGAAAAAGATGCATTGCAGATTTTGAAGTTGAATGTTTCCAAAGTTTAGAGATGTATCTGATGGTTCTTAACTCATCGGAAGAATACTTTTTGTATGTCTAATATAGTTCAATTCAAAACTATTAATTGCATAACTACAAAAACTATATACATTTATAGCACACCATTTATATTAAGTTTAATTACTCAATTAGTTATTTTTTATTACGTTTGAAGTCATTATGTGAAAATTATATATTCACTCAATTTATTTCAATATATTATTTAATAAAATAATAATATTTTATAAGATTACGCTTCACACGCGTAGCGTGTGACACGGTTCCTAGTATACGTTAGACCACCACTCTCACATGGTATGAGGCCTTTTGGGTGAGTCCAAAAGCAAATCCATGCGGGCTCAGGCCCAAAGCGGACAATATCATACTGTTGGGACGTGTGTGGGTCCGTCCAGGAGTAACCACACCGGCCGGATTGGTCGGGTCGTTACAAAAGGTGTCAGAGCCTAGACCAACCCAAAGCCCGCACCGGGTGGACTGTTGGTAAAGGTTATTGTCAGTTTGTCACCCCCACCAAGTAAGGCGCTCGACGAGGACGTTAAGGCTTTAAGGGGGGTAGTTTGTAATGCCCCACATTCCACATTGCTTGAGAGTGAGTGGAATAGAGGGTATATATGTTAGACCACCACTCTCACATGGTATGAGGCCTTTCGGGTGATTTCAAAAGCAAATCCGTGCGAGCTCAGATCCAAAGCGGACAATATCATACTGTTGGGACGTGTGCGGTTCCGTCCAGGAGTAACCACGCCGACCAAATTTGTCAGGTTGTTACAATGTTAGAAGCTATGGTTGTATACCCGTGTAATTATGTACTTAAGAGGCGACAAGTTCTTCACCTTGCTATTGAGATTAACAAATGTCTAAGAATGAGGTAGAGTGACCTATTCTTTCGAATAGGTTTGGGGAGGGGGTTGTCGTTGTTGTTCTTGTCTTTCGTCTTTTTGAGTCGTTGTAAAGTTTATTCTTTTTCTTTTGGTGTCTTGTACTCCAACCTATTCTTTCGAATAGGTTTGGGGAGGTGTTTGTGTTTGTTTTTCTTTTCGTTGTACTCCAAGATACCAACCACAATCACGGATACTATCCGTGGCTAAATTAGCCACGAATCAGCATTTTAGCCACGGATAGTCACGAACTGAGCCTGGACGCTCAGTTCGTGACTGTCTAGGCTCAATTCGTGGGATTTAGCCACAGATAGATCTTATGCGTGGCTAAATTAGGCACCGATAAATTATTCGTGGCTAAACCTATTGACCTTGTTAATTAAAGAAAAATGAAAATTAATTTTAGCCACAGATAGAATTATCTGTGGCTATTATTTAGCCACGGATAAATTATCCATGGCTAAACTTGTTGAACTTTTTAATTAAAGAAAAATGAAAATTAATTTTAACTACGGATAAAAGTATCTGTGGCTAATTAACCACGTATAGAATCTATCCGTTGCCAAACCTAAATATAGATCTGGAAACGAGATCTCCTTCTCCATTTCACCAAAATACCCAATTCACCACCACTTCTCTCCAAATTTCCTGCCCACTCCGCCACTACATCACCGTCGACACCACCACCACCTCCTCACCTCCTCCTTCTCCAGACCGCTCATCCACCACCACTTGATCGGAGAGAAGAACGCGGCACCACCGCCCCCTTCGAATCGACCATTGATTGAACGGGTTCCACCACGACTACCGCCCACCACCACCACGGGCACGACAGCTCCACCACGACCACCACCAATTATTGCTCCATTGTTTTCTCATCTGCCACCACCACTAATCTCCAGGTATGAATCACAATCCCTAAACCCTAAAATTTGGGGCTTTTTTTTTTTTTTTTTTTTGGCAAAAATCGATTCTAATTATAATGCTTAATAATATATATGTCTTAGCTTAATTTTGAATTGTTAATATTGATAAGTTAGTTAAATCTGGAAATTAGTTTCATTTAGTTTTCATTGAGTAGATTAAATATGAAATTTAGTTAAATTATCATAGTTTATATGATATTATCTAAATTAGTATATAGTAATATATCTTGATTGATTCTGAATTAGTTAATTTTGAATGATGATAAATTAAAATAACCTTTGTTTTCTAATTTTGTTTAATTTAGTTAATTTTGGATTAAATTAAATTAATTATGGAATTTAATTTATTGTGGTTGTTCCTATAAATATAATTTTGATTGAAGATAATAATAATTATTTGATGAACTATGGCCTTAGATTAAATTAGTTAGTTATATTGTTTAATTTACAACATGTGCAGTTTTAATTTAGTTTTCCACTTACACTGTTTTCTTGTTCAGACTTCTCTGTTTGCCTAGAAAATCTTTGGCTTTTGTGGAAAGCTCGCAACGAGGTATGTTTTAAAATCTCATGAACCTGTGTAAGTTGCTAAATAGATTAAAATTATTTATGGCATTGGTTTAGAATTTAAGGGGTGATTAATAAAGATTACAATTGTTGTTTTGTAGTGGTGAGTGATTGTGTTGGTGTATATCTATTCTAGATGATCTATCTAAGTTATTTTTTTTATTTTTTATTTTTTATTTTTTGCATATAGTAACATCCTCTATGTGTGCATGTATATCTATTAAACTAGATGGTCGTGTTTTTTTTTTCCGGCATGCCAGTTAGTTACTCTATTAAACATTGACACTTCTTTCTACGTTTTTGTTTTTGATTATTCTTCAAGATCTCTTCCAAGAATGGTGTAGTGGATGCTCTTCGTGATGCTGGCTTCTCTGAAGATGTGGCACAGGTAAATATATGA
The DNA here is from genome assembly GCA_028274465.1 of Plantago ovata. Lineage (NCBI taxonomy): Eukaryota > Viridiplantae > Streptophyta > Magnoliopsida > Lamiales > Plantaginaceae > Plantago > Plantago ovata. The sequence goes on from CM051457.1 coordinate 33,483,103, forward strand.
TTTACATGATGCATATACTTTGATCACTTGTTCATATGTTGTTTTCCAGGCATAATTCATGTAGATGGATATATAACTAGAGATAATCAAGTCTTTTCGATAGTTCTATTTTCATTACAGTACGATGTATTTCATATGTATTGTTAGATTGGGGCATTGTCTATTGTACTAAACATTTCATATTTATTGTTAGATTGGGGCATTGTCAATCAATAGCTAGGCAAATTGGTGTTTGGTCTAGTGGTATAATTCTCGCTAAATGCGAGAAGTCGCGAGTTCGATTCTCATAGCACCCCTTATTGCATGAAAACAAATTATATTTTAATATTTTATTATATTGTAGGTGCATATTAAAGAAACTAAAAGAAATATTTTTTTTTTAATCGACATTTAGCCACGGATACGCCCATAGCCCGGATCCTACCCGGTCAACCCTTTATCCGTCATAAAACCCATCGCTAAATTTAGCCACGGGCTAAATAGCTGCTACGCCAAAAATAACCACGTCCTTATTAGTAACATATCTTTATGTGGCTAAAGGGTTTTAGCCACATATCGATATCTATCCGTGGCTAAAACCCATATTTTTTGTAATGGGAGCTGCAGCTCCTTGATCGGAGCAGCAAGCCACGGATCTGGGAGCTTGTTGCTCCGATCAAGGAGCACAACTCTGACTCCGGCAGGAGCTGTGAAGAAGATGATGAATTAAAAAAAAAAAAAAAAAAAAATTAAAAACTTTTTTGGCACTTTTGCAATATTAATGTTGTTGGTGTACGATTTATAATAACTTCTGAGGTCAATTTGAAATTTAGTTAAGTTGTAGGACTTAATTTAAAATATATTATGTTAATTTTATAAAATATAATAGATTAGGGTCAAATGTGCAAAAATTAAAAATTGAAGTTGTTTGGGACTGAAAAATCTAATATTTGACAGAGATAAAATTATAATTTACGTATTTTAATTCTTCAAAAGTTAAATTCATGGACCTGAATGTAATTAAAAAATCTAACATGGAATATTAATTGATAATAAAGTTATCATTCATCTGTAATAAACCAAACTAGTAGGGGACATAGATGTAATGCCCTCAAAAATTATTCGTCCATATGTATTGTGGGAAGAAAATAAACCCTGATGTTGGTTGATGGATGCAACAAGTTGGAAAGAAAAAAGTTTTTTGAGGTCACGCGGCATTAAATTAATTTGGAAATTACCAAGTCAATTATGAGTCCTGTGGCTATGCTCCCTTAACGTATTTATCAGTGAACAGGCCACAATAATCCTAGTACTACAGTCTCCACCGCGTGGACTTGAAATATATCACCAACTATTCAATTCAACACAGCCAATCATATGGCTGAGTTTTATGGCTTGTATATCATATGTCAAACTCTTTGATGCAATTACAAGTTAAGAGTGTGAAGAATCAGAATATTCTAAATACGTGGTTTCTTGTATTAACAGGGCGACGCGTCCGGCATGGATTTATCGGTCCTGATGGATTGCATTAGACAACAGTTGACAAAATTAGAGGATTGACAGCTTTCCGTTGTGTACAAACAATGTAATACATCTGCAGATGTTTTGGCGAAATTGGACAGTGGTCTTGTTCACATCTTCAACTCCAGGCTACACAGGATTCCAAAGTCATTAGCTATCCCACTAGGCTTAGCACTAATATTTGGGACCTGTGTCCTTGTTGGTTATATAGAAGATTTGCTGCAAAAAGATGTATGTAATAAATATACTCGAATTGTGATATGTTGGGATTCCCGAAAGGTGTAATTCCGATTTAAATAATGAATTTTAATTGTGTTAAAAAAAATTCATCTTTCTTCGTATTATGTTTTTCTTGGTTAGCACCTAGTGCGAACGCAAAAAGTAAGCTAAATAAGAAGACTCAAAAGTCCAAAAGTCAAGACAAAAAAGTTAAAAAGTCCTTCCAATTTAGGTTTTAGGACTTTGGAGTTTCTCAGATACTGGTCCATGCATGACCCCTAGACTACTGCTGCCTGCTGGTCTCTACGATGATTTGTGCATGTGGGGATTTTGGGATTTTCTATAGTTGTCAATCAATAATTGGTCGTGTTCTCCAGAAAAATTTGACACAAAAAGGGGAGATTGATCGTGTTTTCGAATGAAAAAAATTACGACGAGAAATCTAGCACAAATAGGGGAGGTTGGTCATGTTCCTGTATGTATGGAACTACAACAGAAGAAACGTCTTGCGACAGAGAAAGGATCAAACAGAGAGAACATCGTAGAATCATCCTAGGTTTATATAACATACCATGAACATTCTAGGGTATTTCACGGGCCCTAGGCTTGACGGACTCACACCAACAATAGAACAATTTAGACCCTAACGAATAGGAATAACAACTAAACTATGACTCAACATATAAACACAAGGATAATTGAATAATAAAAGAGTATTCTAAATAATTCCGCTATTGAATTTGTTGGCCCACAAACTAACCACGACTTGACGGTCCGTGAGTAATGAAATCCATAGGGTGGATTCTTTCAAAATGGACGAAGTGTATAACAAATATTTTCTCACCAATATGCATTCCTTCATTTTTTTTTCTTTATTATTCTTTATTACTTTAACACTAAAAATAAAAAAAAATTGTATCACGCTCATGCGTCACTATACTGGTGCCCATGGGTCGCTAATGGATTGCGACCCACATAAGCTCATGGGTCGCTCCCATAAGCAGCGGTCACTAAATTCCGGCAGAATTTTAAATTTTTTAAATATTCTCTGGGTTTCGCACCCCCGACCTACCTTGTTAATCCAAGACTCTTACCACTCATCAACCATTATTTTACATCATTCTTGTATGAGTTTTAGAAAATATCTAGTTATTGTTCTTCGCAATCACTTCTTTATTTTTATAGACCGTTTCAAACAAATAAAAATTATTTATCTTTATACAGACCGTTGCGCCTTGAACTTGTCCCAACCAACCGTCCATCATTATGGGTTTTGGGCTGATTCGACTCTAATACCATTTGTAACGTCCCGACCACAATCAACCGAAGGCCCGACCCTTTGGGCCGGCGCAGTTACTCCTGGACTGCTCTCCGGGATGATATGATGGCCCCACTGACCAACACATGTTTTAATCCGCCCACTGACCGTTGTTTTAATCCGCCCACACCGAGAACTTTCCAGTAGGTCACCCATCCCAACAAGCACGCTTAACTCTGAAGTTTTTCTACGTGGATTCCCGAAAATAAAGGTACACCTTGTTGACATGAGTAGCGTTCTCAACCCCTTTATGTAAGAATTATGCAATCTAACTCTTGAATTCTGACATTAATCTGGCGGAGGATAAGATCAATGAACACTTGAAGATTGCCCTGCCATGCTCCCGTCCTTCGCGCCAGGCCAAAAGTCGTCAGGCAAATGAAAATCTAGCGGTTTGGGCAAAATATATTTTGGGTAAAAGACCGTCTACAGTGAATCATCCAATCATTTCCCGACAAGAGTGTGTCCCTCAAACACCGGAGGAAACAAGTGGGATGGGGAATAATGAAGAGGAATTTTTTTTAACCCAAAAATTTTGTTCTAGCATCTGTTGAGAATGAGGTGCCTACAACTTTAGAGGGTGAACAGTCTGATCGAGCAGAGGAAGTGGATGACGTTGAAACGATTGACGTGGAACCACCTTACCAAGCTCCTTTGGTGGAGAAGCCCCCCTAATGAGATAAGAAAAGAAGAAAGCGATATATTCGAAGAATATGAAAAAGGAACTCTTTTTATCTCAATTTCAACGAAAGAGCAGTGGGAAAGTAATTTTGTGAAGGGATGAAAAGTCAAGGTATGGGATCCGGGAGAGTATCAAAGATCAAAATCTACAAGGTTCTCGGTAAAAGAAGATCTTGACTGGCTAAGACCGGGTTACATGTAGAATCCACCGGGGGTACCCTTAGCTTGGTTTTGTGGCCTCGGTGCCCTGGACGTTGGTTAGCTAGTTTGCTGCTTTCTTTGGTTTTGGTAGCAAGGGTGTCAGGTGATGTTTATACCTGTGGCTTGTTAGGCTGTTTCAAGAAGGTTGTGTGGTTGTTGTCTCTTTCCGGTTTGGATGTTGTACTCGGTTTTGGATATTATGACGAGTATATCTTATACTCGGGATAATTGAATAAAAAATTTAGCCGTTTCGAATTTTTTTTTTTTTTTTTTTTTGTGATAAAGATATAGAAATTTAGTTTACAAATCTACTTCCTCCATTTTATTACAAAATTCCTAAGGGGACTATTCATCGCAACCTTGGACCATGTATAACTCCTAAATTATAGAGAAAAATATAATGAAATTATATTATGAAATTAAATGGAGTATATTTTCGTAATCAACTTTTAATTTATATTGATACAGTTTAATTTAAAAGTTGTACGTGGTCAAAGTTCGCGATGAATAGTTCCATTAGAAACTTTCTAAAAAAATGGAAAAAATGGAAGAGTAAATCTTAAGTATAAATGAGAGAATAAAGTCACGAGACTTATAAATGTTTTTAATCTTTGAATGTAGATGCAAATGTTTAAAATATACGGTATACCGTATAAGGAGAGTATTTCCCGGGGCAGCAGCATCCTATAAATAGAGAACTAAATGAGTCAAATGACCTATAGTTTTAATCGAAAAGCCAAATATATCAAATTACCAAAATGGAGCAAGAAAGGCCTTCGAAAAAAATGGCTGAAACTTTCTCAGAAATAGCGAGTGCTATAAGAAATGCTGAAAATGGAGGTGAGCCGATGAAACTGGAGCAGTACTGCCGGGCCTGCTCCAGCATCACTCCATTTTTCGAGCCCTTTGGCCCCTCTGTCATGGTTATTACAAACGACTACATGTCCAAAGTAATCAATTAATTATCTACAGCATATTTTTTCTCTGATAGTTTTCTCATATTATATGTAATACATGGTATTGAACTAACTGTAATAATGTATTGATGATATTGATATATATAGGTGAATGATCTGATAGAGGCATCAGAACTATCACCAACGCTAACGTTAGCTGAGCTGCTGGATGCCGATAGAGAAGCTAATTGCGTGCGTGCTGAGAGGAGCAATACAAGGAATCTTCTTAAAACTAGGCGTGCTATTGATTTTATCAGAGTATTTGTGCAGGAATTGCTAGATTCAAAGTATGTAAATTTACAATATTTCAAAAAACAGAGTACACCAGAAAAGAAAACAGAGTTATTAACAGCAGCTATCTTCTGTTTTTGTTTGATATCAGTGATGGTACCCTGGATGCACCAGGTTATAAAGCTTGGTATAAAGTGTATGGTAAACACCATGGACAGGCTGTCAGAAGACTATTGGTTTATATTATGGGTTTCATTCCCACTAGAGAACACATGATGAAGAAGATGAACGAAACTGGTAAGTAATTAAACTCTCGATCATAACATTGTTTGCATTTTACTTTTTACATTGATCTTTTAGAATATATTTTTTTAATTTCATTATTTTTTCTCATATCTTTATTATTCTGGACTATCACTAAACTAAATAGAGTACCAGGCAGGGGCGAAGTCAGGATTTTCGAATGTTTAGGGTCAATTTATTAAAGAAAAAAATTACTTAATAATAATGATAAACAAAATTTTTTAAAGGAAATTTTATTACATTTTTTATCCATATAGTCAAATTTTATTATAAAATTAGAGAATTTTATTGCTTTTTTTACCAATGTAGTCAAATTTTTTATTGTATAATTAGCTTATCTAACAACATTTTAACATTAACAAATAATATTGGGTAGGACACATATTGAATTTATTTTGAAAATACACAAATAATTTTATTTTTTTACATTAAAATATATATAATTTTTTTTTTCTTAATTTGGGAGGGATGGGTAGGGCCGTGGTGGCTTGGCCCCTGCCCCTGGTACCAGGGAGAGACATAATAGACTTAATTGTTTCCTTGATTGATTACAGAGGCTTCAGTAGCAGATCATTGGAAAAGCTTCGTTGAATCAGCTACTTTAGTCGGTCAGTATGTTGACAAGCTCTTCGAGGAGAGAGAATTGGGAATGGATTGGTAACTGAACTGATGACGAGGATGTCTGCAGATATGTCCTTTGAAATTTATGTAATTGTTGTACTCATAATTATATTAAAAAAAAAACCCTTAGATATACAGGCACTTCCACACTTGTTATGGTTTCTCAGAAATGTCCGTTGTGGCGTTGTTCCCTTGTTTGTTTTTGTAAGTTAATAAAGGTTTTAGTCAGAATCTCATGCCACATATTTTTATTTTATTTTAAACGACAATTTTTTTTTATAAATAATTAAGCATAAAAAATGTTCCTCAACATATATATAAAAACACGGAGCATATTCCGGCACCAATCGTCCGGTGAGCAATTATACAAGAGTACATCAAACCAAGTGCAGTCCATCCCTACCAGCTTACTAAATTCAATATTCTACCCTCAAATATCAGCACCATATTTATCGTGAATCAGCAACAAAATCCACGCCAAACCAACATGTCATAATATTTACATCAACTAAACAATTGTCACTAAACCTTCACCATAATACCTGCCCACTCATAAGCCGAGCCAAACAAGCACTAATGCAGCCGCCCCAAGGACCCAAACAGTCAATTCCTTAGTTAAGAATAGCTACCCTAGTCAACCTCCTACACTCTATGCTCTTTCAGACAAGAGACAAGAAATTTAAAGATGTGGTCTTGTATAGCATTGATTTACCCCTAACCAACCTCCTAAATTCTATGCCCTTTCGGACAAGTGACAAGTAATTTACTCACATTTGTTTTGTTTATATTGTTTATTGATAAAATTATAATTGTGCTACTCTCTATTTTTATGTATACCTTTCGGGCAATGATGAACTGGAATTTATCAGATTCTAATTAATCAAATAAATTTGTTTTGAGCCAAAGGCAATTCACAACTACAACGAAAACCGTAGTGTAGCAGTAAAATAACCTCGAGTGTCGATCTCTAAGGACTATAACTAGCTTTATCTAATCTAACTTAAGAATATAAAATCAACAGACGACTTAGCAAAGGTTTTTATTAACAGATAATGGAGATTGGTGATAGTATGGTCATTCAAAGCATAGCAGGTTAATAATCATTCATAAAGTCCCCGGTTTTGCATAGAGATCCTTGATCAATGAATTGTCCAATTGTGTTCCGTAATTATTCAACACTACGAAGATAAAGGTTTTTAGATAGATCAAAGAAATAAAGCAATAACTCAAAGTATAATGCGCGATATAGCCATTAGCATAATTATTAACCATTCGCTAAGAATTCACATACTATCACCAACGAGAAGTTTAGCTACTCATAGATGTCATGCAATCAACAGAAATCATAGAAGAAAACATGTTGAAAGATAAATAAATATAAATAGAAAAACTGTAAGATACAATGTTACCGAAGGTTGTCAATCTCCGAAGAATCGCGATCTTACAAGCTCCAAAACGCTAAGAAAAAGTATCTCCTAAGCTAAGAATCCCCAGAACAGGCTCTGGAGAATTCCTACCTAAAACTAATGAGAAAGGTGAGAGAAAAGGTCTGGAAAAGTATGAAAAACGGAGAAAACTGAGCAACTATATATAGTGTTTCGGCAGGTGTGGGGCGAAGGGCCCCACACACCGGGCGATTCGCCCCACGTCCCGGGCGACTCGCCCGGGAGGTTTTTTGGCCATATACGCGTTTTCGACGCGTTTTTGGATTTATTCTCCTTTTCGGACTCGGTTTTTGCCTTCTAGTGACATTTTAGCCTTCAGACTCGACCCCTAGACTTCAAATCCTATCCGGAATCTTCTGGATACTCCAAATAGGTCTTCGGAACACCAATTCCTTGTCTACTTCAATATAATTGCCCGGAAAACCTCGTTTTTCATCCAAAACCTGTAAAATACAAACTAAAGAGAAACGTGACACTATTCTAATAAAATGCACTAAAATATAGCTAAATTAACATAGAGGATAGCTAAAATAGGTGAAAAAGACTCAAATGAAAGTGTAAAATACACATTCATCAAACTCCCCAAACCGAACCTTTGCTTGTCCTCAAGCAACTAAGCTAGACTCTAATGCAAAAAACAATGCAACACAAAAAATGGAGTCTCATGCCAAATGAAATGAACTAATTTACTGAATCTATCAAAAAACATATGAACAAGAACCATACAGATCATAACATGAATATAGGTTGAAGAATGCCTCGATTGACTCATACACATTCACATAAGCACTTATGTCAAGACAAGATAGTCTCTCGTAACATTCTCTACCTGGACCTAGTCAGTGACGACGTAATGAAACATGTTAGAATACGAATGGTTGTCCCGTGCCGATGAAACTGAGGACTTACTGTTGTTCACCAAGTTAAGACTTTTCCTCAAAGAGGTCGAACCAATACTGGCTCTCATCAAACGAAGGAGGGTTCCCTAAAAAAGATAACACTCCCCTATTCTACCAATCTCTCAAGCAAAGCCTTAAGCTATTCACCACTTCCTGAATGGCAGGACGAGGGTGGTCTAGAACAGATGATACTCAAACAAAAAGAAAAGATAGAAAATTATAACACGATTACGAACATTACAAGAATTGGAAATGAGACAAACACATTGCTAAACTGCTTTTTGGCTCTTTTTTTTTATTTTTTTTTTGGACCCTTCTTTGCTCTTTTGGGGTCTTTTTCTCTTTTTTTTTTTTCTTTTCCAGTTTTTTTCTTTTTTCTGGAATTTTCCTTTTTCCTTTTTTTTCGATTTTTTTTAGCCAGCAGTAGCACAACGAAAAAGAAGCAAAAATGACACATAACGACCTCCCCAAACCTATTCGAAAGAATAGGTTGGAGCACAAAATTTACGAAAAAGGAAAAATAAACTCACAACACACACTAAAAACGAAAAACAAGTCTAATGATGGCGTAACCCCCTCCCCAAACCTATTCGGAAGAATAGGTTGCAAATAAAGGATCACACAATCTCACACTACCTCCTTCCTAGGCATTTAGCAATCTCAAAGCAAGGTGAAGACTTGTTGCCTCTTAGGTACATAATTACTCGGGAAAACAACCATAAGACCCTAACATGCATCATCCTATTATCAAGGCCTTCGTGAACCGCAGTAGAGAAAACACCACTAAGTGATGTCGAGACTACCAAGCTTAACTAAGTGCAATATATAAATGTGACAAGCCAAGCGAGAAAAACCTCAATCAAATTCATAGAGATGAAGCATACGATTAATGTCATAATTAGTTAATCTACCCAATAAAAAAGTTCAAAAAATTTGGCAATAAACTCCACGTAAAACATGCAAGACTATCCTAGGATGAATGTAGTGTATGCAACTAAAACTAAGAAAGCAGTAAACGTGCAAATGCAAATGCAAACAAAAAAATTCACGAGTTTATCATAAGCAAAACAAGTATAGAGATAACCAGCGATAACCCCCCCCCCCCAAACCTGAACGTCGTCGCTCGTCCCGAATATCGAAAGTGAATTCAAGGTGAGAGCTAATACTTGTATAAGTGACCTATAATACTCAATCAAACTCGTGAGAAAACAAAATGGGTGATAAACGAGGTAAAAAGATCGATAACTTTAGCACAATAGGAGAAAATCGGGTTCCCTCCGAAAATGCTAAATTATCATCTAGAGACCTATTTATCACCAAAAACATACGAAAATATAAAAAACAACACAATGATATGCCCAAAACAACAAAACACACTAACCTCTAGCAGAGGCGGTAAGGGTAAGCTCAAGGTGATCAACCTCCCTTTGATCACTAGTTATCTCGAAGTATGGCTTCACTCGCTGGCCATTTACCTTGAAGGTATTGTCCGTCTTTGGATCAAAGAGTTCTACAGCTCCATGGGGAGCAACTTTGATGATTTCGTACGGTCCATCCCAACGAGTACGGAGCTTTCCAGGAAATAGTCGAAGACGAGAATTAAATACCAAAGCTTTTTGCCCAGGAATCAGTTCCTTACGTACTATACCACGATCGTGATACTTCTTAGTACGTTCCTAGTAGATTTTGGCATTTTCATAAGCACCTAGTCGTAATTCATCAAGCTCATCTAGTTGCAACAATCGTTCCTCGCCAGCTTTTCCCATATCAAGATTGAGTGATTTTATAGCCCAATATGCCTTGTGTTCTAGTTCTACGGGAAGATGACATGCTTTCTCATACACAAGTCTGTACGGAGTGGTTCCAATCACCGTCTTGTAGCTAGTCCTGTATGCCCAAAGTGCATCATTCAATTTTCCTGCCCAATCTTTCCTACTAGGCTTCACCACTCGCTCCAGGATCTTCTTAATTTGACAGTTGCTAACTTCGACTTGGCCCGATGTCTGTGGATGATATGGCGTAGCGACACTATGGTGGACACCGTATCTCTTAAGAAGGGAGGCAAAGCTTCTATTGACGAAATGTGACCCTCCATCACTGATGATTGTCCTAGGGCACCCAAATCTTGAGAATATTACTTCCTTCAAGAACTTCATAACAACTGCGCCGTCATTTGTTTTTGTAGGAATTGCCTCCACCCATTTAGTCACATAATCCACCGCAACAAGAATGTATCCATAACCTCCACTTGATGGAAATGGTCCCATGAAATCAATGCCCCATACGTCGAAAGGTTCGACCACTAGATTTCCTTGAAGGGGCATTTCGTCTTTCTTGCTAATATTACCACCTCGTTGACATGGGTCACAATTCTTCACAAAAATTCGAGCATCTCGTTATATTGTTGGCCAGAAAAATCCTGCTTGTAGTACTTTGCGAGCTGTTTTCAAGCCACTATAGTGTCCTCCACAATTAAGCTCATGGCAATGACTCAACACACTTTGTTGCTCTTCTTGTGGCACGCATCTCCTTAGAATCCCATCAGCTCCTTCTTTGAATAGATGCGGATCATCCCATATGTAAGTCCTACAACGCTTGGCAAGAGCTCTCTTGTCTGAGGTTGAAAAGTTAGTGGGGCAAACATTCATAGCCAAATAGTTTACAATATCAGCATACCATGGCTCTTCATTAACCTTCATTAAGTGCTCATCAGGGAGGTCCTCATCGATGGGTATCGAATCAACAGGGATATTAGGTATTCTAGACAAATGATTGGCTGCTAAATTCTCCCTACCAGCTCTATCCACTATGGTCAAATCAAAGTCTTGCAGCAAAAGGACCCATCGGATTAACCTAGGCTTAGAATCTTGCTTAGCTATTAAATGTCTCAAAGCAGCATGATCAGTATGGACATTCACAGGATGACCAATTAAATAGGACCTAAACTTTTGTAAAGCAAAGACAACAGCTAAAAATTCCTTTTCAGTAGTTGTATAATTAACTTGCGCGGAGTCTAGAGTCTTACTAACATAATAAATCACACGATACTGCTTATCAACTTTTTGGCATAAAACGGCACCCATAGCAAAATTCGAAGCATCGCACATAATTTCAAAAGGAAGATTCCAGTCGGGCGGCACAACAATGGGATCAGAGACAAGCTTTTCCTTAAGGGTATTAAAATCAACTAAGCACTCACTAGAAAAATGGAAAACCACATCCTTTGCAAGCAAGCTACTTAAAGGTTTAGCAATTTTCGAAAAATCCTTAATAAACCTCCTATGAAACCCTACATGGCCAAGAAAAGATTGCAATTCTTTCACACAAGTAGGTGGGGGAAGTTTTTCAATGATCTCGATCTTAGCCTTGTCTACCTCAATACCTCTTTCAGAAACTACATGTCCTAGAACAATGCCTTCCCTAACCATGTAATGACTTTTCTCCCAGCTTAAGGTCAAATTGCATTCAATGCACCTTTTCAAAACAAGATCTAATCTTTGCAAGCATTCATCAAACGAATCACCAAAAAGGGAAAAATCATCCATGAAAACTTCAACAAACATAGTTACCATATCATAGAAAACAGAAAGCATGCACCTTTGAAAAGTGGCGGGAGCGTTGCATAGTCCAAACGGCATCCTCCTATAGGCAAACGTTCGAAATGGGCAAGTGAATGTCGTCTTCTCCTGATCCTCCGGTGCAATCGGAATCTGGTAGAAACCTGATAAACCATCAATAAAACAATAGAATTTCCGCCCCGCAAGGCGGTTTAGCATGTCATCAATAAATGGTAAAGGGAAGTGGTCTTTCTTAGTGGCGGCATTTAATCTTCTATTGTCAATGCACATCCGCCATCCAGTGGTCTTCCTAGCCGGTACCAACTCTCCCTTCTTGTTCTCTTCCACCGTGACTCCCGATTTCTTAGGAACTACATGAACCGGGCTCATCCATCGACTATCAGGAATGGGGTAAATTATATCGGCATCTAGCAACTTGATCACTTCTTTCTTTACCACCTCTTGCATGGTCGGATTTATCCTACGCTGAGGTTGCCTAACGGGTTTGGCATCTTGTTCTAGAGTGATGTTGTGCACACACCGAGTAGGGCTAATTCCTTTGATATCACTAATCCCCCATCCTATAGCTGCAGAATTTTCCTTCAAAACTTCTATTAGCCTATTTTCTTCATCGTTGGAGAGATGTGAGGAGACTATCACAGGCTTTTTCTGATTTTCTCCTAAGTAGACATACTTGAGGTGCGCAGGAAGTGGCTTTAATTCTAAGCTAGGCTCTTCAGGAAATTTACTTTCTTCCTCTTCTTCATCCAAAGGTTCAAGCACTTCTTCTCCTACGGGAATTTATGGGGTGCTATCCATTATTTCAACTAGTTCTCTTGCTTCTTCGGTCATGTAGCATGTCTCAGTCTGCATGGTTAGTGCCTCCTCAAGTGGCTCACGATTATCATAGCAATGATGGAATTCGGAAATCATGGAATCATAGCAATCGACAAAATTTAACTCTTCCACGACTTCCTTATCTTCGATGCTACATCCTACCAATTCAATCTTCTCGCCCATTACCTCCATGGTTATTTTCTTGCTCTTAAGTTCAAGGCATGTGTTGGTAGTCGCCATGAATGGTCTCCCAAGTAGTACTACGTGCTCGCGCATATGGCTCTTCCCCTCGTCTGCAGACTTCATTACTACAAAATCAGATGGGATTATCAATTTGTCCACCTTCACAAGGGTGTCTTCTATTATCCCGACTGGCCTCTTCACACTTTGGTCGGCCATTTGGACGACCATATCAGTTGGTGTCAGTTCTCCGAGATCCAGGGCCTTGTATACCGAATAGGGCATAAAGTTCATGCTAGCCCCTAAGTCAAGCATTGCCTTCGTGGTCCGATCGTTCCCTAAAGCGATGTTGATGATGAAACTTCCAGGATCTTTTTTCTTCACAGGTAATCCGGCAATTGAGTTGACCGTTTCAACCCTATTCACTTCCTTTCCTGAAGTAACCCTTTTGTTCTTTATTCACGAAAGAATTTCGTATAAGCTGGAATGTTTTGGATTAACTCCAAGAGAGGCACATTGACTTCCACCTTTGAGAGGCGTTGGAATAGAGGTGACTCTTGAATATCCTTCTTGGCTGGCTTGATCCGACTCGGGAACGGTATATGTGGTTTCGGAGGCACATATGGATTAGAAGACTTGTGAAGTTCCCCTGGCGTAGGAGTTCCTTCTTCGACTTCATCATCACCCATGTCTTCTACAGATGGTATTTGCTCATCATCCTTCTCTGGAACTTCTTGAGGTTCTTTAGAACTTTCGCTAACCTCTTGTTCTGTGCTTGGTTCTGCATTTTCGGTCCCAGTAGATTCAACACGTTTAGGACGCACGAAGTTAGGAATTTTGGTCATCTTTCCTCCACGGAGTAGTAGATTCACTTCTTCGTACTCAGTTTCCTCGGTTGTAACAGTTGGAAGTGGCTCGGGATCAGCTTCAGGTGTCAAAACGGGGGAACTGGGGTCGTCCAATTCCCTGGAGCTGGGGGGCGATTCGCCCCCCACATCGGGCGGTTCGCCCCCTACTTCTAGGGGGGCGTCTTCGACTGCTTTTTCGCACCTTTCACACTTCAACAGGCTAAGCTCCTTGATAAGTTGCTCAGTTACTTCGACCGCTTCAAAAGCCTTTTCAATGCGAAGATTGTTCTCAGCTTGCCCTGCGTGTGCTACCTCGAAAACACGCTCAATAGCTTTAATCCCTGCGTAGAACGCAAGTTCCTTCTCTTCACTGATATCTTCGTCTTCAGAATATCCTTCGTATAATCCGTCAGTTTCGCCCCGATTTGAATATACGTTGGTGACTTGATTCGACATTATCTTCTCGGATTGTGCAAATCCATTGGCGTACTTTTGAAAGACCTTCTCTGCCTCTTCAACTGTACATTCTTCTAAACCTTTACACATCCCATCCACTTGAAGCCTAACATCATCACGTAGTCCACCAAAAAAATACCAAATCAGCTCCCCGTCGTCGAAACGGTGATGGGGGCACTCACGTTTATACAGCTCAAAACGTTCATAGGTATCACAAAACCGCTCGTACTCTCCTTGCTTGAAGTGTTCGATCCGATTCCGCAGTGCAATCGTCTCATGGTAAGGCATGAAACGCGCCAAGAACTCCTCTACTACTTGGCTCCAGGTCCTCAGTGATCCTGGTGCTAACCTTGCTATCCAAATCCTCGGTTCATATCCCAAAGCAAAAGAAAATAATTTCCTGCATAATTGGTCCTCGGTGAACCCCTTTGCTGGAACTTTTGCTATTTCCTCTTCATAGGACCTGATGAAGCTTAACGGATTCATCCCCACTCCATCTTCGAACCTCGGTATCCTTCTCACTATAGAACTCGTTACCTCATACCCCGATAACTCTTCTTCCAAGTATATAGCTGACCCTTTCTTGACTTGCGAAAACGTAGGTGTTAAGCGAGCCTTTAAGGTCGTCATACCTGGAAATCTGGAACAGGAGTAACTCAAAACTGAAAATTAGTCTCGTTAGAAATCTCGAAGATCAAGAAAATTTCTAGAAATCACTATAAAATCGAAAACTACTAAGACTAGGAAAGGAGTATCAGAGAGAGATTAAATAGGAAAACTAAAAACTACTAGAACTAGGAATTGAATGCTGAAAATATAAAAAAGCTAAACAGAAAAAAGGAGTATAGTCCCCGGCAGCGGCGCCAATTTGATGAACTGGAATTTGTCAGATTCTAATTAATCAAATAAATTTGTTTTGAGCCAAAGACAATTCACAACTACAACGAAAACCGTAGTGTAGCAGTAAAATAATCTCGAGTGTCGATCTCTAAGGACTATAACTAGCTTTATCTAATCTAACTTAAGAATATAAAATCAACAGACGACTTAGAAAAGGTTTTTCTTAACAGATAATGGAGATTGGTGATAGTATGGTCCTTCAAAGCATAGCAGGTTAATAATCATGCATAAAGTCCCCGGTTTTGCATAGAGATCCTTGATCAATGAATTGTCCAATTGTGTTCCGTAATTATTCAACACTACGAAAATAAAGGTTTTAGATAGATCAAAGAAATAAAGCAATAACTCAAAGTATAATGCGCGATATAGCCATTAGCATAATTATTAACCATTCGCTAAGAATTCACATACTATCACCAACGAGAAGTTTAGCTACTCATAGATGTCATGCAATCAACAGAAATCATAGAAGAAAACATGTTGAAAGATAAATAAATATAAATAGAAAAACTGTAAGATACAATGTTACCGAAGGTTGTCAATCTCCGAAGAATCGCGATCTTACAAGCTCCAAAACGCTAAGAAAAAGTATCTCCTAAGCTAAGAATCCCCAGAACAGGCTCTGGAGAATTCCTACCTAAAACTAATGAGAAAGGTGAGAGAAAAGGTCTGGAAAAGTATGAAAAACGGAGAAAACTGAGCAACTATATATAGTGTTTCGGCAGGTGTGGGGCGAAGGGCCCCACACACCGGGCGATTCGCCTGGTGTGGGGCGATTCGCCCCACATCCCGGGCGACTCGCCCGGGAGGTTTTTTCGACCATATACGCGTTTTTGGATTTCTTCTTCTTTTCGGACTCGGTTTTTGCCTTCTAGTGACCTTTTAGCCTTCAGACTCGACCCCTAGACTTCAAATCCTATCCGGAATCTTCTGGATACTCCAAATAGACATTCGGAACACCAATTCCTTGTCTACTTCAATATAATTGCCCGAAAAACCTCGTTTTTCACCCAAAACCTGTAAAATACAAACTAAAGGGAAACGTGACACTATTCTAATAAAATGCACTAAAATATAGCTAAATTAACATAGAGGATAGCTAAAATAGGTAAAAAAAGACTCAAATGAAAGTGTAAAATACACATTCATCAGGCAAGTGGCCAATACTTATGATGTATAACCATCCCGTGTTAATCTTTGTTTGATTCGTATGAAAATTTCTAAAATAACTGAACTAAACTAAACGTAATAATTTTGAACTGAACTGAACTTAATTAATCTGAACTAAACTGAACTTATTTGAAGTATAAATTTTAACTAAGCAAACCTGAACTGATGTTAATTATTTTGAACTGAACTGAACTGGTTCGTTATAGTATAGGAGTAAAAGAAGGTCAAACGGAGTACAATAAAGTCAACAAAGACAAACATAAAAAAATAATTGGGACATGCTATAGTTAAAATGAAACGGAATCTATGTGGAACTTAATTCAATCATCAAATAACTTAGAAATTTACTTGGTAAAGTGAATTACTACTTCATATGTCCATGCTAAAACTTCTCATTTGAAGTAGTATTAGTACGCTTTTGGTCCTACTGACTTTTGTGACTTCTGTTTTCTAGTTCAAGAGTCTTCTCATCTCCTTCATGATCGGAATATAAGTCACAAAAGTCAGTAGCGCCATAGTGTAGGGTTAGAAACTTACAGGACCAGTTCAACGATTTGTGAAACGTTATGGTCCCAATTTACTTCTACATCTATCCCTATTGTCCCAATTAACTTGATGCCAAACATTGACCCAACAATAAAAACAAAGTTCAAACTTCAAAGAGTCAATAACATAACTCGCTCAAAGCGACATGTAATACTAGTGAAAATGAAACGGAATCTACATGGAACCTAACGGCATTATCAAATAACTAAAAAATTTACTTGGTCAAATAAATTACTAGTTCTAGTGCGCTTTTATCTTTTATATATATTCCGTTCAAGTGGAGGAGAAGACCCTTGAACTAGAAAATTGAAGTCACAAAAGTCAGTAGGACCATAGTGTAGGGAATAATATATAGCTTTAAACATCATTATTTCAAAAACAAGAACAAATTAAAATACTAAAACTTCATTCTTTAAAAAATGGAAGGAGTAGTACTTTGTTATGCCACAGGAAATATGAAATCTTGTGTTGAGTATTTGTCTTCTACTTATGTGTATTAAGTATTAACACGAAATGTTTGATCGCGTGGTCGTGTGTGGAGCGTATTGGTGTTTGATGGCTTTACAATAATAGTATTGTGTCACGAATCAACCAAGTCTCCATTGTATTTTTGAAGGATTGGCACCTGAGCACAGTCAAGCTCTGGAAGGTCTTACAAATATTCAGTTCGCGAACCAAGAGACCAAGAATTACCCCAGCAAGATATAAAGCCAGTTCACCAAGCTCCAGTTCCTAAATAAAGCCAATTCACCTAAATCTCCACAAAGTCTCCTTAAAGCTCCTTAGGCCTAATTCGTCCCCAAAACACCAGATTTCATCTCCACCGTTAGATCATAACAACGACTCTTTTAATCTATTGGCCCCTGGCCTTTCTTCCCCAAATCAGACCAAATCCAGTGAACTGCAAAATATTTTCCAGCCGTCCTTGAAGATTTTGTAGTAGTAAGCCGTTAATTTTTATTTTAGCCGTTGAGGCTCATTTCAGTGTTTTTTTCAGTTGCTATTTATAAGCGCGGATTTGTATTTCAATGATCTCAAGCAATGAAATTATAGTTGTAGCCTAATTCTCTCTAATTCTTCCTAATTCTTCAATGTCTTTCTTACTTTACTCTTCTATGTAGCTTTACCTACATTCTGTCAGTATAGGTAAAGGCAAAAATCGTGACAAATTGGCATCACGAGCCAGGTTAGGCGAAATTTGTGACGATTTCGAAGCTTTCCTAATGGCACCGACCAACACTCGCACGGAAGACATGTTCGAACAACAACGACAGTTTCAGGAACAGTTGGCTCAATTAAATTCTCAACAAAATGAGAATCAAAAGGAGACTTCCAACCTGAAATTGTCTGTTGAAAAGAACAGTGCCATGTATCTCGTCATCCAAAAGCTCGATGCTTTAAACAAAACACAGGCACCACTGCTTCCATCCCCAGTAAGGGCACCGCCTATAATCCTACCCACCACCATCACCAACAACTCACTGCAACCAGGAAATATGCCACCTTCAGCTAGTGGCCTTCCACCACTTTCACCACGCCACAACCAGTCATACACCAACCCATCATCTCAAATCCCGATTACTCCAGAAATTGGCACCAACTTCCATTACCACATGCCCAAAGTTGAGTTTCCCCGGTTCGATGGTACTAATCCAAGGAATTGGGTGATGAAATGTAATCGATATTTTTCAGTCATCAACAATATTTCGGAGATTCATAAGACGAATATGGCTTCATTATACTTTGATGGGAAGGCGGACAAGTGGTTCCAAAGCTTTGCATATAACAGAGGCATTATTCCTTGGGATATGCTTGTTCAGAATATTTGCAAGCGTTTTGGTGAAGAGAAAGAAGAGAATGTTGTGTTACAGTTGCACCAACTCACACAAGATACTACTGTTCCTGAGTATTTAGAGAAGTTTGAAGATATGAAAGCCACATTGGAAATGTTTGATACTCAATATTCTGAAGCATTCTTTATTGGTTGTTTCTTAAGTGGTTTAAAGGAAGAAATAAGATATCAAGTCTTATCCTTCCAACCAAAAACACTTTCTCATGCTTTTGAATTAGCAAAACAACAAGAGAGTGCTATAGAAGCCATGGCTAGAAGAGCAAAAAATGTTTTCAAAAATAGCTCTAAAGCCAGTAGTTCAAACATTTCTTCTGCAGGAACTGTTAAAACTAACAAATCTCTTGATGTCTCAGCCCCACCCCGGAAACTTCTTACTAAGGAAGAGATGGATCAAAGGAAAGCGAGTGGTCTCTGCTTCAACTGCGATGAAAAATGGAGCAAGGGCCACAAGTGCAAGTACACTACTTTGTACATGATTATGTCCGAGGAAGAGGAGAATGAGTACCTGAACAGTAGAGAGGGACCTGACAGTGATGAAGTTGTTGAACAAGACACTGCAAATGCGCAGATATCCATAAATGCTATCACTGGTAACTCTCTTAATACTCTGAAGTTTAAAGGTTACTGTGGAAAGCATGAAATTTGCATACTAGTAGATACAGGGAGCACTCATACATTTATAGATGAGCAAACTGCTTTTAAAATTGGTTGCAAACTTGATCAAACCTCCCCTATATATGCTAATTAGTGTTGCAAATGGTGAACAACTCACTAGTTCACAGATTTGTAGTGATTTCAAATGGAAAATACAAGGACTGGATTTCAGTTTTCCTACAAGACTAATTAAACTAGGGGGGGGGGGGGTGTCAAATGGTTTTAGGTGGAGATTGGTTAAGAAAATTCAGTCCCATTGAGTTTGATTATAACAACATGAGATTGAGCATTTCTGATCAAGGTAGAAAGAAAACCCTTAAGGCCATTGTTGATATTGGTGAATGTAAACTTATCTCTGGCAAAAGCTTACAAAAACGTTTGAAAATTGGACCTGTTCGAGCTATTGGTCATATTTTTTCTATATCTGCAAAACCACTGCACAATGAAACACCTGCTGTTATTACTAATCTGTTGGGTGAGTGTAGTGATATTTTCAGTGAACCAAAGGGCTTACCACCACACAGGAAGATTGAACATGACATTGTGCTGAAACCAAATGCCATCCCTAAGAAGCAAGCTCCCTACAGGTATTCTCATGCTTACAAAAGTGAGATTGAAAGCATTATTAAAGAAATGATAGATTCTGGTATTATAAGGGATAGTACCAGTTCCATTGCTTCACCTGTACTCCTAGTTAAGAAAAAAGATGGGTCATGGAGGTTATGTGTTGATGATAGATATCTAAATGACCTTACAATTAAACATGAATATCCCATTCCAGTTATAGATGAATTGCTTGATGAGTTACATGGTGCAGAGTATTTTTCCAAGATAGATCTCAGGTCTGGCTACTTTCAGATCAGAATGAAGGAGGAATCCATACCATTTACAGGTTTCAGAACACATCAGGGGCACTATGAATTCATGGGCATGCCCTTCGGGCTCAGCAATGCCCCAACTACCTTCCAATCACTCATGAACCAGGTTTTTTCTCCATATCTAAGAAAATTTATCTTGGTGTTTTTTGACGATATTCTTGTGTATAGTCCTGATCTTGTTTCACATACTGAACACTTGAGGATCACACTACAACTACTTAGAGATCACACACTATATGCTAAAGCTTCTAAGTGTTGTTTTGGTCAAAAGCAAGTTGAGTACCTAGGGCACATTATTAGTAAAGCTGGTGTTGCAACTGATCCTGATAAAGTTCAATGTATGCTTGATTGGCCTAAACCTAGAAATGTGAAGGAGTTGAGGGGTTGTCTGGGTATTACCGGTTACTATAGGAAGTTTTGTCATCACTTTGGCATAATTGCACGACCATTACATGCTCTGACAAAAAAGGATAATTTTGGCTGGAACAGTGAAGTAGAGAAAGCATTTCATAATCTTAAAATTGCTATGACAAAATCTCTTGTTCTTGCTTTACCTGACTTCACTAAATCTTTCATTGTTGAGACTGATGCATGTGGGACAGGAATTGGCGCTGTGTTAATGCAGGACAAGAGGCCTATTGCTTGTCTGAGTATGGCACTTGGACCGAGAAACCAGGCTTTGTCAATTTATGAAAAAGAGTTTCTAGCTGTTTTACTTGCAGTACAAAAATGGAGACATTACTTGCAGGGACAACACTTCATCATCAGGACTGACCAACAAAGCCTAAAGCATCTCCTTGATCAGAAGATAACCACTACCATACAGCAAAAATGGATCTCAAAGTTACTTGGGCTGAATTATGAGATCCATTACAAAAAAGGGAGTGAAAATGGAGCTGCTGATGCATTATCTAGAAGAAGACAGGAACCTGATGATCAAAAGGAAGGTGAACTTTGTGCCATTACTGTCATACAACCACAATGGATTGAAGATGTTAAGAAAAGCTATGAACATGATGAAAAGATACAAGACATAATAGCTTCACTACTCCTCAATCCACAAGACGTCTCTGAATATTCTTATACAAATGACATACTCGGGTACAAAGGTAAACTTTACATTGGAAAAAATTCTGAGCTTATTGAACTTTATACTGAAACATGTGCATGAGTCTTCATTGGGTGGTCATTCGGGTATAACTGGTACTTATCAAAGAGCAAAATCTGTGTTTTATTGGCCTGAGATGAGAAAGCACATTATAGAATTTGTTCAAGCTTGTGATATCTGTAAAATAAACAAGCATGAAAACGTTGCATCTCCTGGACTTTTACAGCCTCTTCCTATTCCACATCAAGCATGGACACACATAAGCATGGATTTCATAGATGGGTTGCCCAGGTCTCAAGGAAATGATACTATTCTAGTTGTCGTTGATAAATTCACCAAGTATAGTCATTTCATTGGCATTGCATACCCTTATAATGCTGCACAAATTGCAAAGATTTTCATGAATAACATATACAAGTTGCATGGCATGCCTGTTAGCATTGTTTCTGACAGAGATAAGATCTTTACAAGTACATTCTGGAGAGAGTTTTTTAAACTTGCAGGAACTAGCCTCCATCTCTCTACTGCATACCATCCGCAGACTGACGGGCAGACAGAATGAGTTCACCAGTGCATAGAGAATTACCTGAGATGTATGACCAGCCAACAACAGAAGAAATGGCACCGTTGGCTTCCACTTGCAGAACATTGGTACAACACCAATTATCATTCTGGGATCAAGGTCACACCATTTCAAGCCTTGTATGGGTGTATGCTCCAAATCAGTTATCTATTGGCCCATACTTGCTCACTAATCACCCAGAAGTCAAACAAGAGATAGAGTCCAGAATCAAAGCTACTCAGTTACTTAGGGAAAATCTCCAGGAAGCTCAGAATCGGATGAAAATCTACGCCGACAAACACCGCACAGAAAGGGAGTTCAATGTTGGAGATCAAGTGTATTTGAAGCTTCAACCTTACAGGCAAACTTCAGTTGCGGTTCGAAAATGTCTAAAGTTGTCATCAAAGTATTTTGGACCCTTTAATATCATAGAAAGGATCGGACAAGTCGACTACAAGTTAGCTCTGCCTCCACAAAGTAGCATAAATCCTGTTTTTCACGTCTCACTATTGAAGAAAAAGATCAGCAGTCGATACATTCCATCACCAACTCTCCCAATTACTGACGGAGATGGTAATTTCAAAGTCTATCCGCTTCAAGTCTTGAGTAGAAGAATGATTCCGCGCAACAACATAGCAGTATCTCAACTTTTGATTCACTGGGTAAACTCATCTCCTGAGCATGCTACCTGGGAAGATTATGCCTTTATCCAAGCTACATTTCCTGATTTCGATCCTAGTGGTCAAGGATCGTCTCAAGAAGGGGGTAATGTCACGAATCAGCCAAGTCTCCATTGTATTTTTGAAGGATTGGCATCTGAGCACAGTCAAGCTCTGGAAGGTCTTACAAATACTCAGTTCGCGAACCAAGAGACCAAGAATTACCCCAGCAAGATATAAAGCCAGTTCACCAAGCTCCAGTTCCGAAATAAAGCCAATTCACCCTAAATCTCCACAAAGTCTCCTTAAAGCTCCTTAGGCCTAATTCGTCCCCAAAACACCAGATTTCATCTCCACCGTTAGATCATAACAACGACTCTTTTAATCTATTGGCCCTGGCCTTTCTTCCCCAAATCAGACCAAATCCAGTGAACTGCAAAATATTTTCCAGCCGTCCTTGAAGATTTTGTAGTAGTAAGCCGTTAATTTTTATTTTAGCCGTTGAGGCTCATTTCAGTGTTTTTTTCAGTTGCTATTTATAAGCGCGGATTTGTATTTCAATGATCTCAAGCAATGAAATTATAGTTGTAGCCTAATTCTCTCTAATTCTTCCTAATTCTTCAATGTCTTTCTTACTTTACTCTTCTATGTAGCTTTACCTACATTCTGTCACTATAGGTAAAGGCAAAAATCGTGACATATTGATGATTAAATTTCATCTTAGATGGATGATAATATTTTGGGTCGGACTGATGTTGTCAGTTGTAGGAACCATCGAGTTCGAAATATTGATGACCTTAAAACTTGCCGAGTAGTGGAGTACATGGACTGGTCGATCATACATGGAGCTTAATTGGGACAGAACAGGACTCATGCCACTTCATCGAAACCGGAATGGATTTCTTGGATGTGGAGACGTGAAGGTAATTAAACTAGGTTGTTTAACTGAGTTTAGGCTTAATTAATTATCTATGGGATTTGATTCGTCATTGATTTTGGATATGAGTTATATACATGCTTCGAATTGTATGTTATCATATTAATTCTCGCTTAGAATTACATGATAAAGTTCTAGTTTATCGGCTTTGCTTGATGTATAGCATGACATTTTGTAAATATATGGTACAATATTATACGTTGACAATGTAAGTTGCATCATGTAGAAAAACATTTGACAGATAATATTAAACATATGATTTCATTTACTAACACATGTTTTTGATTTGGTGTTGATGGAAATATGTACGAGTTTCTCGAGTATACGGGGTGCTTGATGAATTCCAAATCAGGATATGAAGGATTAGTGCTCCTATTCTTACAGATGAGCAAGATCATCCATGGATAAGCTATATCAGAGATAAGTTACATTTTATTATATTTTCTATCAGTTTGAATTTTTTTATCTGAATTCCATGATATCTAGCTAACTGTTTACAAGATACAGAGGTACACTATTGGCGTTTTATAAATTTGATCCACTCCTTGAAATGAGACATCAAAGAAATATAATGTAAGTAAAGCTACGGACCGAATTGACTGACTGATGGGCTAAGCCCGACTAGGAGAATATTTTAGAGAATAGTATTCCTTTACTAACCAACTAGCTAATTAATTGAAATATTAATAATGTAAATAACTAATAATTAAAATATTGATCGATAAATAATTAATTAAGTAACTAACTAATAAAGCAGTAACGAGATGGCAAGCCCTCGATATTCATCACTGACCTACAAGAACCCATTCCTCTGCCACCACCAATCCAACCTCCTTTACCACCACTGAAAGAGGCAAAGCAATTGAACCGCTAAAGTGTGCAAATAGCCACCTTTCTGGTGCAATTGCAGGCCAGAAACTGAACGCTCAACAGCTAGGATGTCGAGAAATGTTCTACCTCGCCCCAGAACAATTGGGGAACTAGGTGTCGCTGATTAGTACTCCAGTGAACGAACATTGATCAGTGTCGACCAACAAAGTTGAGCATGATTATAACTTACATGTTATGCCCCCAAACATTGATCAGTGTCGACCAACAAAGTTGAGCGTACTTACAACTTACATGTTAAGCCGACAAGAATATATTACACTAGTAATAACCCGTGGCGATGCCACAACATAGTTTCAGTGTTATGTATAAAGAATAGTTGAATCGGAGTTATAACGGTGGCCGAGAGGTCGGAAATGCTGGAGTAGCCCACTTGCAACCCTTGATGGTTTGGCAATGATCCCACTTTAATATCATTTGTAAGTCGTAATGTGACACAGTCAGTAACTAATCAAGATCCATCCCTTTAGGTTGTAGTTATGTCGTCATGATATGATGTACACATCTCATGATGGGTATGATATTGTTCGCTTTGGTCTGGATCCTATTCTCACAAGTGCTTTTTGAATCATCCAATAGACCTTATACCATATTTGTAACGACCCAACCCACTAATTATAATGAGCCGAGACACGGCCCAACGGGCCGACGACGTTACTCCTGGGCAGCTCTCGGGATGATATGCTGGCCCCACAAATCAACACAGATTCTAATCCGCAAACTTTGTTCTTACTCGACCGCGCAACAGGAACTTCCAGTGGACTACCCATCCTATAATTGCTCCAAAGCAAATACGCTTAACTCTGAAGTTCTTCTGGATGGATTCCCGGAAAAAAAAGGTGCACTTTGTTGATATGAGTAACATTCTTAATCCCTTTAAACACTCTGAAATTTGGGACTTTACAATATTATGCACCTCTACTTATATAAATTTTTATCTCACCTGCTCTCAACCAAGGCGACAATTGCAATATGTGGTGTTTAAACTCAATACAAAATAGAATCATGGGGCAACCATAGGTTTCCAATTACATTGCACACATCTCGATGATATGATATTATCCACTTTAGACCTGAACTCGCATGGATTTACTTACATCTAGGTTCATATATTTGACTTTTGACAAATTTAAATGTGAAAAATACATTTTTTGCCCCTTATCCAATGTCAAATTTGTCCTCACTCAAACAATTTATTAGAGTACCGAAGCAAGCTCCAATCGATCAACTCATTCAGTTATTATGGACCTAGATGTCACACCTGAATGGTTATTTATTAGATCATCTTATCTTATATATTCTTTAATTTGTTATACATTTCTAATTTTATTTACCATAAACTATGAAATAAAATGCTTAAAAATATGTTTATATTCGAGAATCTTGTGCGTCGTCCTTTCTTATTCCCAAATCTCGTCAATAATTTTCTTTCCTATTCATTTTTTATTATAAACTATTGTGGATAATTATGAATGTACAAGAGTTTCGGTTAGTTACGAGTTACAAGTAGAATACAATACAAACACTAGTTACTTATAGTTTCTAGATAGACACAAAGTCTTCTATTGTACTCATATAAATACCCCTCATATTCTCAGTATTGAATACAATTCTCCCATTATTTTCAACACGTTATCAGATACATCCGTTGGGACCGACAAAACGGAATAGATTACAAATTAATCCCGCCTACTATTATCTTCTCTCTCAAAATTCAATTGCTCTATTGAATCAATTCAATTTTTATGTTCCTGAAAGAATTAAGGATTGATAATAACTTGTTAATAGGAACAATCCGCGCCAGTAAGCAGGAGTTATCGAAGAGGTTGAACAACTCGTACGATAACACCTCAGTAATCCACAACTACTACATGTAGATTAATCAGACAAACACAAGTAATATATATCAGAATATTAAGCACAGCGGAAAGTAAATAAGAACCTGTGTTTGGAAATTTTCAAGCAGCTTTTGATAGCTTGCTTGATGCCCAGTCAAGGCAGAAAAACCACTAAGAAGAATATGTTTGTGCAACGCTGTATACTCCCTATTCTATTTTAGCTGAAACAATACTAGTCACCTCATGATGATATAGAACCCAATCTATCTATTCTATTCTCAATACGCTGTTAGAGAGATCTAGAATACAAACTAGTATAAAGACTCAAAAACAAACAACTAAACAAGAAAGACTGTAACGAATTCTTTGGTTGTAAACTTCTTGCTCTCGAGATGTATCTTCTTCATCGTTGATGTTGGCATATATATAGTGGTGAAGTACTTGATCGATTCCAATCAGGAAACGCGTACCGACTTCAACGCCAATAAGGACATCAACTTTGGACAACTTCAAACTCTGAATCTAGACTTGATTTCGTCCTCCTTCTTCAATTAGAAATTTTATTCCTACTTGGATTCTTTCTCCTTCTTGAGTTCTACATATACACGCCCTGTTCTGTCAGTCGATCTCCTAGTCAGAATCGACTTCTTCCTATTGACACATTCTGGAAGCTAGTTTCCTGCACACAATAAATATCTACAGCTGTGGAACTAGTTAGTTGTTAAGTAAAAGTAAAACACGATATAAATTCATTAAGTGTATTATTGACAGACATATGAGTTAAACCAGAACATCTTAACTCCAAGGATAACTCTTTGGTCAACACCAGTGTAAAAACACATACACTTACAGTTCCGTTACTTAATTACGATTTTGTTTGATGATGACATGTATATGTATGTGAGTGTTGATCAGACCCAGAAAAGAGAGAAGGTGTAGAGGATTTGGCATTTAAACTGGACAATCCATCGAGACACATAATCCACCGGTAGCCGGGAACCATGGAGTTCGAAATATTGATGACCTTAAAACTTGCCGAGTAGTGGAGTACATGGACTGGTCGATCATACATGGAGCTTAATTGGGACAGAACAGGACTCATGCCACTTCATCGAAACCGGAATGGATTTCTTGGATGTGGAGACGTGAAGGTAATTAAACTAGGTTGTTTAACTGAGTTTAGGCTTAATTAATTATCTATGGGATTTTGATTCGTCATTGATTTTGGATATGAGTTATATACATGCTTTCAATTGTATGTTATCATATTAATTCTCGCTTAGAATTACATGATAAAGTTCTAGTTTATCGGCTTTGCTTGATGTATAGCATGGCATTTTGTAAATATATGGTACAATGTTATACGTTGACAATGTAAGTTGCATCATGTAGAAAAACATTTGACAGATAATATTAAACATATGATTTCATTTACTAACACATGTTTTTGATTTGGTGTTGATGGAAATATGTACGAGTTTCTCGAGTATACGGGGTGCTTGATGAATTCCAAATCGGGATATGAAGGATTAGTGCTCCAATTCTTACAGATGAGCAAGATCATCCATGGATAAGTTATATCAGAGATAAGTTACATTTTATTATATTTTCTATCAGTTTGAATTTTTTATCTGAATTCCATGATATCTAGCTAACTGTTTACAAGATACAGAGGTACACTATTGGCGTTTTATAAATTTGATCCATTCCTTGAAATGAGACATCAAAGAAATATAGCACTTGAAAGTTACTATGGCGCATATGAATGTGAAAAAAAGATGTCATATGGATACAAATCACATATTTCTCCAATCCCTGAAGTGATTGGATACATAAATCGCAAAGAAGTTTGCAAGATATATAATTGATACTTTATAAATTTTGTATACAACACTTGAAAGTTAAGTTGCTATGATATATCGATGTAAAGATTTGTATCCCTGGAGTTAATAGCCCAGCTTATGCCAATTCGACAAATCACAATCTTGAAGTGATTGGAAATACATTACGATGAAACAAAGATGCCTCTGTAATCATGAATAATATAAGACCATTATCAAACATTTCTAGCATTTTTTTTTGTTCCCTCCATCACGCAAGTAGTACAATTTTTTTATATATTACTCACGTAAGTACTGTAAGTAGTAGCACTAGTAGTTTTATTTTTGTTTATCTTATACCACTATAATTTGTACTACTACATATATATTACATGTTATTACTACTCGTATTAACTTGACTTTGTGGTCAAGACCATTATATTATTATTAAAAGAAATTTGTGATGATAAATCACACGTTAGACTCACTTCCTGAAGAAGTTCGAGATTACTAGTCTTGCCAATATAAAATAGATTGTATCTTTTTATGTCACATCATTCTGGCCAGATTCAATTATTCATGATTGTTACATTTAACCAACTAGAAGTTGGTATGTGAAAATTGATCATTAATAACTTTGCATGCAAAGAGTGAACATTATTAAATATTGTTAACAAGCTTTGAAAAACAACAAAGTTCATAAGATGTGACAAGCATGGCCATCCGGGTGTGAAATTACTCGTTTATACGGAACTTGAAGTTTCCTTTATCAGAAATATAATTATGTGCTGAAGGCTTTCTCATGTCGTTAGATTATATTAATGGCAAGACACGACATTGAGATTAAGCATACTAATGGAGATTTTGAAAGTGATAATCACTCAAAATTTATTGATGTGACTAGAAGTCCACTCATTATTTAAGTTAATTGATGATCTCCTATTGGGACAAATCTAAATTTTCAGCACACAAAAAACCCAACTGCTGGAGTAATACACTCCCTTGATTGTATATTTTTCCATGAAAAGAACTCATACATGAAGCCTATTTAAATATAAGTATGAGTATATGTCTCTAAGCTGGACATGATATGTGCCCCAGATAGTGCTAATTTGTTGAATTAGTTTGTCCCAGCTTAGGGGGGAGGAAGTGAAATAAATGATAAGCTGATAAAAACAAATTCATAGAGTGAATTGATCCCCATATATTATTTTAAGTTTCAACTTCATGTTACCATATTCCAAACATGACATTATATAATTTGATTGTAGACAGTTATGATCCTATTTTGTGACATAGGGAGCTACATGTCAGTTGTAAATATGGCATGTGTTGAGAAATGGATATCTTGCCTATTGAAATTCATGCACCTAAAAGTGCAACAAGTAGATTATACGGTTCCAAGAAAATAATGGCAAGATGATGCAGTTGGTACTCATCAAGAGTAAAATAAGCATATACAATATATGTTTAATGCCCATATAAGGCATAGATATCTGAAATAAAAATAGATGGCCTATAGAAATGGAAATGGTACCTCCATTAATTAAATATATTCAGATATCAATGATCAGTATTGAATCAAACAAATCATGATAAGAGATTTGATTATTGAATATACCGGTATACATGGAACCGAGAGTTTGAAAAGCATATGCGAAATACAATGGTTATGGATTATTAAACATGTAAAGGGGATCTTACATGAAAATTCATTCAATGTCAACAAAGTAATTAGAGAGCTCATGGACCTGATGTCCAATCAATTGATGAATTCAAAGTTTTATACGGTACCGTTGCATTATCGAGTCAAATATTATGTGCATCTAGGTACTAAGTTTTATTCTGCATATTCCATTTATCATCATGTATATTATGTTTATTGTTATGTTATTTACTTGACCTAGTTTATTAAGTTTATTATAGTTGTTTTTAGGTATTATGTTGCATACATATTATTTATATGATCTTACCGGTTACTACCACTTTTGATTATTTGTGGTACACATAAATTGTTATTTAATTGACAAACTGAAGTTTCTGTCATTTATGATAATTATTATCTATTGAAAACTCGTCCAAGAAGAGACTAGAGAGATCATGTTATAAAACATGAATATTCATTGAATTAACAATGAAATTTATATGTTCCAAGAATATTTATGAGAAGTAATGATTATTACTCTCTACTGGAAATTAGTCCCAGAAGGATAAGTGAATAGAGATATCATGTTTGCAAACATGAATCAATGAATGTGAAAAGGTTCATGAAGAACTAGATTTGAACCTCAATACTTATCTATTTATATATGGCTTCACAGATTGATAAGTATAATATATGTATTCACTATAAGTGAAATATGAAAATTATGAGATATGATTTTTGAGGTTCTTGGAGAATGCAAAATAATTTATCTTGCAAACAGGGGGAGATAATGAACATCATTGAAAGTTTTTGCGCATCATACAAGTTGCTACACTCTTTTTCCCTTCGACTAGGTTTTTATCCCATTGGGTTTTTACTAGTAAGGTTTTTAACGAGGTAGCATTATAAGCGCACATATAATTACCTCCCAATCTCCGTAAAGATAAAGTTATAAGACCATATTGGTCATTTTACAAACAGGTTATGTGTGGAAGAAAATCTTTTGGAGGACAACTACTTCAACAAGAAGATCAAGCGACAACTTGACGGATTTACTCACCCAATCTCTTTCAACATCAACATTGGAGGAGATGGTTTGAAGGATTGGAATGCGGCGGCTCAAAGATTTGAAGTGATATACGAATGGGGGAGTTGAATACCCATTGCACTCTTTTTCCCTTCACTAAGTTTTTATCCCACTAGGTTTTTCTTAGGAAGGTTTTTAACGAGGCAGTATCCTTACAAGCGTATTCACAATCCTCAACTCGTGTTCATTAATTCAAGGGGGAGTGTTGTGGATAATTATGAATGTACAAGAGTTTTGGTTAGTTACTAGTTACAAGTAGAATACAATACAAACACTAGTTACTTATGATAGACACAAAGTCTTCTATTGTACTCATATAAATACCCCTCATATTCTTAGTATTGAATAAAATTCTCCCATTATTTTCAACATAAACTTTGTTTTACTCGATATGTCTAGCCTTGACATATATTACCCGAAAGTGGTGCCTAGCAAACTTGCTATTGCTATTGGTCATATTATACATGTGTATCATTTTATTTTGTTTAGAAATGAATATGTATTTAATGCTATTTGTTTTAGTGAATGGCCAAATATTACCTACAACTTGAATGACAATTAATTAAATTGTAAAATGGGAGTTACAAACTATAAATAAATGATTTGAAAATGCAATAAAATAATTTGGAATATGTTTTTGACCAAAATGCCACATAGTGTGAACACACATCTAGTACTATTTGCTCAAATAATAACTTAGCTTTAAATGTTTTATAAATTTCAGGCAATCTCTTGCATCCTAATGTAATAATTTATCCATTTCATTAATAATAAGTTCCTACGTTCTATTTTGAGCGTTCTTTTACAAAATTCCTAATCCAATATGCCTATATCAATTTTTTATTATATCTTTCTCACCTTCTTTATCACCACTAATTTATCATACTCTCTCTTACTTTATTATCCAATTACAATTAAATACTCATACAAATCGATTCTTTAATATTATTCTTTAAATTGTGTATTTTTTACCACTTAGAAACTTGCTAAAAAAACGGAGGAAGTATTTAGCTAGAAATGTAACACAATTTCACCCCCAATACTTATTGTAACAAAAGGGTCTTCTCCCCTTACTTGTAATTTGTCCGACAAAAAACATACACTCCCAAACACTCCATATAATTCACCCATATCCCACTTTTGTTAAAAACTTCCTAATACTCCTGTTGGTAGACGAACTTCTGTGGATATCCATGTTAAGGTTTGCAAGATGGAGAATCCGGAGGACTGGCACCTATTGGGATACGAGCCTGAGGACTTGCAGATCAACGAACAAGAGTTGGACGCATTTACAAGGAAGCTCAAAGATGAGATCGAGGAGCTGCAGATCGAGTTTGTTGAATTGAAAGCAAACGAGTTGGAATCGCTCAAATTGTAAGGGTTAATCTCTTTCACATAACGCATGTTAAATACTACATGTTATCAAGATTGGTTACTAAAATTTTAGAAATTCTGTTGCGTATGCTTCGAGCAAAAAGGACCGTATATTCCTACCGGAATTAGAGTTTGTTTATATTGAAAAACGGGTTCTTTTGTAAACAAGACTACTACACTATACACTATACGTACTAGACAATAAATATTGTTCTATGACTTTACAAAAGTAAGAGTCTCATTACAATTTTATACATAGGTACTTAGGTAGTTGTGAGTGTAGTAAGGTAGTAATCCCTCTGTTATATTTTAAGGTTTCTATTACGTACCCCTAAAACACAAGGATTGATGTTTACTTCTCATGCTCATCATGCTCTCCCAATCAATTTTCGAGAAGAGGCCCTCTGCCAGCAAAAGATCTCCAAACCTAAAAAGCTTTACTATTGGGGATATCCAAGACTTGGCTGCATCACTGCATCACAATCTTGATATTTTGATTTCTTCATAAACACAGCTCTTGCGATGCTTAAGACATATGAATATTGTCTTCAACTTCTTGTTTTTTGAACTACACAGGAGGAATATGGAAGTTTGTCAAATTAAAAGAATCACAAGTATAATTGAAATGTTTATACTATGTATGTATGAGAAATGGCTAGCTAGCTATGAATAGAAAGACTGGTAAAAGGTTAACAGCAGTATAAAAGATTTTAAATTTCTTAGCTCATGTTAGCTCATACTCAGAATTCAGATCAACAACTAAAATATATAGTTAGAGATGAGCGTACCATGGTATTGTAATCTTTGCCAATCTGAGCTTGGATATCATCGCCTGACTCTTGTTTATATAGGCGTATTGTCTCTGCGGCTATGTGGACAGAAGGCAAACAGGCATTTACTCGAAGCGTTTTGAGGGTGTCAATTAATCCAATTTCATGAGGAATGTCCTTAAGAAAACTGCAATAATGAATAACCAGGTGCTCAAGTACTGGGAAATGGGATTCCTCTACAAACCAATCATCCAGGTCAAACTTGAAGAATTCAATGTACCGCAGCTCACAGAATTGATCTTCCGATGTCACCCAAGTACTGTCTCCTTCATCTTTTTCCCACCAACATATTTCAACTTTGAGAGATTCAAGATTGGGCAACGCACCGAACTTGTTCATATCTTCTGAAGATATACAACATACAACTAATCTCAGTTCTTTGACAGAATCCGGGAAAATGAAGTTGTTGAATTCGCACTCAGCAAACTTGAGCCTTTCCAGTTTACTGAAACAGGTCATATCAACAACATTTTTGGGGGTTGTGGTAAGACGAGAATTGTCTATGCCTAATTCCTTCAAATTGGGGAGTTTTCCCAAGAGCTGTGCAACTGTTGTCTCGGTCACCGTTGATAGAATCTGTAGATTTTCTTGAACAGGAGTTGCATCATCAACCTGGAATGAATCGTCCTTTATGATACCGGAGAACATCAGGTGTCTTAGTTCTGGCAGATCAAAAATCAATGCGATAGACCTGATAACAGAATATTTTGCCCATAACACCTGCAAATTCCGCAGCATAGATATTCCTTCAGGTATTTCACCTCCAAATGAATCGGACAAGTGCAGAAACCTCAAGTTGACCAGTTGTAGTATCTCCTCTGGGAATTTCTGGAATTCCACTGTAGAAATATCCAACACCCGCAGCAAAGATAGCTCCAAACATAGGGAACTCAACATGTTCCTTCCTGCCCTCTGCTCGCATCGGAATGAGCGAGTAAGAGATGTTAATTTCAAATCATTTCTGGACCTGATAAGGCTGACACGGCGGAGAGATGATGCATCGTCAGAGAGAAACTTCTTCTCCCTAGCCTTTGTCAAGCACAGCTCCCTCAGGAGGTCATGTATTCCATAATAAACCACTTCTCCTATGAAACCTCTTTCACAGACAATAAGATTCCTGTCAGTGAGATCCTTCAAGTATCTCTCTGCAGCCTCCTCTAGGGTTACATCCTGAATTGGAGTTAGAAACCCCTCCGCAATCCACAGGTAGGTGATGTGCGAGACACTAATTTTACTATCTTCTGGGAAAGCAGCCATGTAGAGGAAACATGGTTTCAGATGATAAGGTAGATAATCATAACTCAAAGAAAATATCCCGGATCCTGTATCTGCCACAGACGATCTCACATTGAGTTCAATTTGCTCCCAGGAATCTTTGCTTCTCTTGGCCTTCGCCAGAAGCCCACCAACCACATCAATAGCAAGAGGCAGCCCTTTCAAGCTCTTTGCAATTCTTTCACCAACTTGTTCCAGTTCAGCAGGCCACGAACCTCCCCCATACACCTTTTTCACGAGAAGCTTCTGACTATCATCCTTGCTAAGAAGGCGCATTTGATGACTCTTTGGGTTGACATAATCAGCCATGATCTTCTCCCGAGTAGTCAAAATGATTCGACTTCCTTTCTTGTCATCAGGAAATGCCCACTTCACATCATCCCACACCCGTGGACTCCAGACGTCATCTAATACAATTAGATATCTCCGGTTCGATAAGCTTTGATTCAGCTTAACCACTAATTCCTCACTTTTCAGCAAATTTGAAGGTTTGTTCACAGAATTACTAGGAACACTCTGTATGAGGGTTTGCAAGATTTTTTCAGGACTATACTCCTGTGACACAGTTGACCATCCGCAAATATTAAAGTGTCGAAATTCGCTAGAAGAGAACTCATCGTGAAGAATTCGGGCCAGAGTAGTCTTCCCCATGCCACCCATGCCGACGATGGGTATGATTTGGAGACTCTGATCTCGGCTAGTGAGTCGATCCCTGAGGTCTTTCAAGTCTTGTTCAACTCCCACCACTTTGTCCTTGAGGAGGGCTGGAGATGCAGCTGATCCAGTATCCAGTACTTTCTGACTCCCCCCTGCATAACCACCACCACCACCACCACCTATGGGCACATCATTGACGACCTTGTGGATCGCTTCCAATACAGATTCAAATCCTGCATTGACCGCTTGCAACTCCGCATCCGGAGGGGAGATGAAGAAGCTCTGACTCCTCGGACTTGAAATAATCTGACCTGTAATGTGTAACTCGAGAATGTCTTGAGCTTCTTCAGCCACATCCTTGACTTTGTCCTCCAGCATCTCCATTATATCAGGCCTTAATGGGACACGCTTTCTGAAAAAATCTCCAACTGAAGAGACCTTACTGAAGATGGTTTGGATTTGTGGTAACTTGTCCTGATCAAGAATCCAATTGAGATGGTGTTGGTCAGGGTGTAACATTCGCTCAAGGGTTTCGATAAGGGAAATCAAACAGTATGCCATGGCTTCAAAATTTGTATGCACTCTCAACAGATGAGAACAGTGTTTGTGTTTGCAGAGGAAAAATGAAGATGAAGAAGAAGATAATGTTTAACTTGGAGTTAATTTCCAGATGGTGTCTCAATCAGTCAAAATCGCCAAAAGGGACCATAACTTTTCACAAATCGTTAATCTGGTCCTGTAAGTTTCCAACCCTACACTATGGTCCTACTGACTTTTGTGACTTTTGTTTTCTAGTTCAAGAGTCTTCTTCTCCACTTGATCGATCGGAATATATATATATATATATATATATATATATATATATATATATATATATATATATATATATATATATATATATATATATATATATATATATATATAAAAAGATAAAAATGTACATAGATGATAATTAGAGGTCTTCTATTATTTTAGAGCACTCTTTCTTTACGAGAAAATAAAAGCAAAGAAAAGGAAACAAGCAGACGCACAAAATGCATAAAAAAACGTGTGAATGTTGAGTTTGCAAAGAGTTCGTAACCTCACTGCAAATCCATATGCATCCCTATTTACGATAGTTGAAAGTGAATAGAACTCCAGTATAAGATCTTATTTATATAAGATCTATTTGCGGGAAAGACGCAAATGATGGTATGCCTTTCTTTTTATTCTCTTTGCGCTCTGAAATTAGCTTTTTTGTGTGAGCTGAAACTAGCACTTTACTAGCATTTTGGTCTTGAAACTATCATTTTGGTCTTTGAAACTAGCATTCTGGTCTTGAAACTAGCATTTTGGTATCTGAAACTAGCTTTGAAACTAGCATTCTGGTCTTGAAACTAGCATTTTGGTATCTGAAACTAGCATTCTGGTCTTAAAACTAGCATTTTGGTATCTGAAACTAGCTTTGATGTCCCTGAAACTAGTATTGTGTGACCTGAAACTAGCATTAATATCCCTGAAACCAGTTTATTTTTGTGTTTTTTATCAGGTATATTCCCGTTTGCCTTTGCAATTGTCGATGCAGAAAACAATGAAAACTGGTTGTGGTTTTTGGAGAACCTGAATCAGGTTTTGAGAGAGAATAGGGTGATTGCAATGATATCTGACCGTGCACCCGGGCTAATCCAGGGTATCCCAGCCGTTTTGGTGAGAGAGCTCACCACTTTTACTGTCTTGAGCACCTGAAGAGAAATTTGAGAGATTCTTTTGGGAAGTGTCGCATAGAGCGTAGTTTGAGGGAGACATTTGTGTTCCGCCTGAGTGAGTGTGCTTATGCTGTGAGTGATGATCTGTTGCAAGAGAAGCTGGATATGTGGCGTGAGGAAGGGTCACATGCTCTTGTTAGTTTCATTGATAGCGTCCCACTTGATCATTGGACAAATGCATTATCTCCTCCGATTCGCTATGGCGAGATGTTTTCGAATGTAGCTGAGTCTTTCAATTCATGGATCGATGCAGGCCGTGGTCTCCCTGTGAAGCATCTGATTGAATTTATACGTGAGAAGGTCATGGTTCTTTTTGAGAAGAGGAGGAATCAGTCTCTAAACTGGAATGGTGTTCTATGTCCCGAAAGGGATAAGAAGTTCAGGGATATGGTGAGTGAGAGTCAGCACTGGTTGACTGTGACATCGAATGTTAATGTTGTGAGTGTGTATTCTAATCCCAGCGTCACAGTCGATCTGGATGAACGTACTTGCTCTTGCAGGTTTGTATTTCTTATTCATTTTTGGAATGAAACTAGCTCTGAAACTAGGTTTTTTTTTTTTGTTGAATGAGGTCCTGAAACTAGCATTTTAGCAGCTGAAACTAGTTTAATGATGTCCCCCTGAAACTAGTGTTTTATTGTGTTGAATTTAGTGTCTGAAACTAATGTTTTTCTTGATGCAGATGGTGGACAGTTAATGGTTTCCCTTGTGCACATGCTGTTGCTGCGATGAAGAGGTCGAGGATCAGGATGGATGATTTCATTGACACGTATTTCCATGTTACTTCATACAGGACATCGTATTCCTTCCCCATCTTCCCTGTGTCGTCCATGTTGAAGCACCAGATATGCATGGAGGTTCCACCCAAAGGTATCAATCTACCGATTACCAAGAGGCCTCGTGGGCGCCCGAAGAGTAAACGTATCAGGTCTAGGGGTGAGGTGGTGCAGACGAAGCGATGTGGACGTTTTGGTCGTAGTGGGCACAATAGGAAGAGAGGCACTGCTCCTATTTATTGAAGGAGTTCTGTTTCCTGTCTTGTTGTTCTTCGTTATGAAACTAGAGATTTTTCGACTCTTTTTTGGTTATGTGTTTTGATGATCTGTATGTTTGATCATTTATTACCTCAGACCTTTTTATTATTCTGTTTTATCGGATCGTATCTTTATGAGACAATTACTTTCATTCATTTTTTTGTGTTTTGATCTGTGTTATGTTATACAATCCTGAAACTAGGGTCTTATGATCCTTTGAAACTAGCATTTTTTAGGGGTTTATGATCCTTTGAAACTAGCATTTTTAGTTGTGAAACTAGCTCGTTTTGGGGTGAAGGGATCATGTCACTTGCAGCTATCTGAAACTAGCTGAAACTAGCTTTTTTAGGTGTGAAACTAGCATTATGAGGAGCTGAAACTAGCTCATTTTTGGGGTGAAGGGTTCATGTCACTTGCAGCTATCTGAAACTAGCTTTTTTAGTTGTGAAACTAGCATTATTGAGCATCTGAAACTTGCAATACATTTAGAGAAACTAGTTCATATTACTTTGCAAGCAAACACCTGATGTTCAACAAACAAACCAGAGTACATCACACACATACTAGCAATTAACGTGATACCCTACGAACTAATAATTGTTTATACGTGATTCAACATACTACACAGCTACGACACTGATTAAGCTAACTAAACACCCCGTAGCAGCACTTTTTCACCGCGCTTCTTCATCCAATGTCTCCTGGCTGAGATCGTACCTTTTTCCTTCACAGAGGAACGTCCTGATGATTTGTGCTCTGTACCGACAACATTCTTCGAACGAGAAGATATGATCTTCAGAACCCGTTGATTT
Source organism: Plantago ovata (assembly GCA_028274465.1). NCBI lineage: Eukaryota > Viridiplantae > Streptophyta > Magnoliopsida > Lamiales > Plantaginaceae > Plantago > Plantago ovata. Next base: position 33,521,629 of record CM051457.1, read on the forward strand.
TATGCTCCAGACCTCATTGCCATTCACTCTGGCGCCGATGATCTTGAGGATCATTATACCGCATTCGACTCCTACTTGTTGTGGGCAATCATCATGGTCCTCGGATGTGAATGAAACATCTCTGAATCTCTCGTAGTAGCTGTCAGCATCTTCATCACCAACCGGATTGTCCATTCTTGTCTTTATGATTCTCTCGACAAAGTTGCGCTGTGGGAAATTGTAAATGTAAGGAAAGGGCTTTTTAGATTTCAGAAATGATCATGAAACTTGCTTTTATGTGGCCTGAAACTAGCATATTATCAGTTGAAACTAGCAAAATATTGCAATGAAACTAGCCTTAATTACCAAACAGTCATATAGAATATAAAAATACACACACATACCACTTTTTCACTTGCTATGTAGTATTCGTCAGAGTTGTCTGCTTTGTGCCTGAGAGTGTTGTAAAGGCGGAACTGTGATGTTGTTGTTTCCAACTCAAGTAGCACCCAGTGGCCTTTAATGATCAGCGGGAAGAATAGAACCTCTTCAACTGTGAGTGTTTTGAGTTTTGTGATTACGCCATTGAGCACACTCTCTTCCTCTGCTGGGGTCATTTCGTAGGTGAGCATTTCCTGCAATACATTTTTGTTTCTTCTTTTAATTAGGTGTCATTCTTTTTTTGTTAATGCAATGTTTAGTTCGTGGACTTACATAAAGCAGTGAGTCAAAAAAACCAAACTTGTTCTCCTTTGGCTTTTCATTTGCTTGATCCACCAGACGATTCCCCCATAGATCTACTGTCTGCATTTAAAACGAAGTCGTTATTTTTCAAATGAAACTAGCATTTTATACCCTATAAACTCCTGAAACTAGCATATATTGGCATGAAACTAGCATACCGTTCCATGAAACTAGCATTTTTCACCATACAATATCATGAAACTAGGAGACAACCTCATGAAACTAGCTTTTCATATCACACAATGTCCTGAAACTAGCATTTTATACACTATAAACTCCTGAAACTAGCATATATTGGCATGAAACTAGCATATCGTGCCATGAAACTAGCATTTTTCACCATACAATATCACACAATGTCCTGAAACTAGCATTTTAAGTCTCACAATGGCCTGAAACTAGCATACAATGAACAGTTTTTCCCTTACCACACTGCTTATGCAGTCTTCTCTGATCAGGTATGCTACTTCCTTCATCGTCATCCTCTCTGTTCCTTTCTCGTATATCCAACAGCTGTTTTTTCGGAAACAAGAAAGTATTATCAGATCACATAGACACAGTAATTAATATAAGTGATTTTTTTTATATGATTTTAAGTGATGAGCATGCTGACCTCTTTGTGTTGTAGCTGTTTATCTTGACCAACCTATCTCTGTCATTCTGGTCGAGGTACTTTGTTGTCCTGTACTTGTTGTCGAAGGTGAGTCCTTCAACTTTACTGCTTGACTTGTGGTATTGTGTTGCCATTCCTGAGATGCTCTTGCCGAGGTTGTTGATTTGTTCCCCAGTCAACTCAACCGAGCTCTGCGACGCCGAAACTAGCATGTCCTGACTCAATTGTTCCTGTGAAGATAGAACAATTGCATCCGACATCTTCAAATCTTGCACGAACTGATCCTGAGAAGAGGCGACCATTGTTGTGTCATGTGATGTCTTCATCTTCTTTTTATTGTCATTGTAGACAAACTGATCGTCCCTCTTCGCCGGCTGTCGATCTTTTTGCTTTATTCTCTGCACGTACGATGCTGGTTTCGATGTAGTGACAGGAATTGCTGCTATTGGTGTGGTGCTGTCATCTACATCGTCGTGTTGCTGTTGTTGTGCCCTTCCTCCTCTCCTTCCTCTTCCCCTTCCTGTCCTTGCTCTCCCTCGCCCCCTGCCCCTTTCTTGTGTGTCTCTGTTGGTATCATGCACCATTTTCTCGTACTCACTCGCCTTCATCTCTAGTGACAGGTTTTCATTGCGCAAATCAGCTGCGACTTCCTCCACTTCAACCAACTTTTGATGCATTTGTGCATTTGTTTCTTCCAGGGTTTCTATCTTTCGTCCCATCTCTTACACACTATTCTTGAGATCGAGATTTTCAGCCAATGTCTCATTCAGTTTGGCTTGAAGGGTATTGGTCGAGTTGTGTGCTTGCTGGATACGGTTATCTTTCATCGTCACACCAGCTTTCAGACTGCTGATCTCTTTATTGGCTTCTTCGAGCTTAGCTTTCAGCTTCTTGTTTTCAGCATCGGTTCTCGACACTAGGGTCGACAATCTCTCCCTGTCACCGTTGGATGAATTTAGCTCGGCTTGCATCGTTGCTCTTTCTCTGTTTGCTTGTTCAAACGATGCTTTCATCGTAGTATACATACTCCTCATCATTTCTGTTTGTCTTATTTGCTCTACATACTTTCCTTTGTAGTCCTCCTCCTCCTCCTCGTCATCTTCCTCCTCGTCATCCCCCTCCTCGTCATCTTCCTCCTCGTCATCCTCCTCCTCTCCCGAAGTGTCTGAACTAGCAGAGATTAGCATGAAATTAGCTTTTTTCATATCATACATTCTGAAACTAGCATTTTACACCGTACAATATCCTGAAACTAGCATAAAGTGTCATGAAACTAGTTTTCATATCACACAATGTCCTGAAACTAGCATTTTATACACTATAAACTCCTGAAACTAGCATATATTGGCATGAAACTAGCATTATAACTCACATAATGTACTGAAACTAGCATACACTGGATTGAAACTAGCATTATAACTCACATAATGTACTGAAACTAGCATATAATGGATTGAAACTAGCATTTTACACCGTACAATATCCTGAAACTAGCATAAAGTGTCATGAAACTAGCATACACTGGCTTGAAACTAGCATTATAACTCACATAATGTACTGAAACTAGCATATAATGGATTGAAACTAGCATTTTATTGCATATAATATACTGAAACCAACATAAACTAGCATTATAAGTCCCACATACCATCATTCTGCCCCTCTTGTTGATCCTGGCTGTCTTGCGGATCGAGATTACCTTCTTCCCTCATACTGGCTATCACAGAAGTAGTGCTGTCGAAGAAATCGCCGAATGCGAACGATGGTCCAGGAGTCAAATTTATTGGTTGTGCATTCATTGGCGGCTCTTCTTGCTGCCTGCTGATCTCTTGCTCAGCCACAGTCGCTAGTCTGTCGATACCACTAGTTCCAGCTGGCTCTTCTTGCCTGCTCTCTTGCTCAGCCTGTGTTTCTTCTTGTTGATGGACCTGTTGTTGCTGTGCTCCTTCAATTCCGAGCAATTGTCTTTCCATATCTGTCATTGGTTCCTCATCTTTTAACTGAAACGAAGAGCAAAAAAGAGGTTGAAACTAACATCTTGATATTTAATTTCGAATCCAAATCCAAACATATAATACGTTTTCCTGAACTAGAACACATACCAGATTGTCCTCAATTTCATCCATAGTTTTCCCTACGATTGCACTGTACAAATGCCTGAGATCCCATTTCAGGCATCTTGGGAAAGCATTTTCTGCTGCTTCCTCTACGAGATGGGTGTTTTCGCATATGAGGTACTGCATCAAACGAAGCAAGACATTTTATTAAAAAAATGGACCCGAAACTAGGATGTTTTTGTATCAGATAATGCCCTGAAACTAGCATATGAAATTAGCATAAATACACTTACCATCAGCATTTGCAGACATCCGGCGTGTGTTGTGCTGTGAGGATCGAGAGAATCGTTGAAGTGCTCGAGTATCCTTTGTGACCAGTTGTACTTCTTCTCGGTCAAGTCAGTGGCGTAGTCGATGTACTTCCAAGGCAAGTTATTGCCCTTGTTTACCATGAGTCCTTCACAGAGGAAGTACAAGACCACGTTTATTGCGAAATCACCCTTGTTCATTCGTTGCCTTTGTCTCATTGATTGTTCAACCTTGCCTCTATCGTGGATTTTGTCAGTTTGAAGTTACTCCTTGAATTCTTTTCGGGGTAGTTTCTGTTGACGAACTCGGTGTTCTCAACTAGCATGCCCCGCTGCATTTTTATTTTCACTGTCCCATCTATTGGACGAAGAAGAGCCTCACTTTTTCCTCTGTTAATCTCACTCTTCTCGTACCAATAAGCAGAGTGCTTGTGTTCTTGTCATAACTGGGAATCACCCGCCTCAGAGCATCATAGTTTTTGAAGAAGTAGTTCGCCTGGACCTTTTTGTCAATGAACTTCTTCAACAGCACCCTGAATGGTGTTCTCATTAGTTGCTCTTCATTCTCTTTTAGGGGCAGTTGTGCGAGAAATTGAGCTGTCAATCGCAGATCCCCTCGATTGAATATAGTTGGCACTGATGGCCCTGCACCTGAAACCAAGCAGAAGAACTTAAGATAATGCAATGAAACTAGCAGATATCAAATGAGCACGCACCGAAACTAGCCGAAATCAAAGGATAAATACCGAAACTAGCCGAAATCAAAGTAACAAACAATTGAAACTAGCATAAACTAGCAGGAATCAACTGAAACTAGCAGCAACCATCTTCTCATGCACTGTAACTAGCAGAAAACAACTGAAACTAGCAACAACCATCTTCGAATGCACTGAAACTAGCAGAAATCAACAGAAACTAGTAGAGAACAACTGAAACTAGCAACAATCATCTTCCTATGCACTGAAACTAGCAGAAATCAACAGAAACTAGCAGAAAACAACTGAAACTAGCAACAACCATCTTCTCATGCACTGAAACTAGCAGAAATCAACAGAAACTAGCAGAAAACAATTGAAACTAGCAACAACCATCTTCTCAGGTTGGAACCCTCTAACGAGAAAGAGACGCACTGAAACTAGCAGAAATCAACAGAAACTAGCAGAAAACAATTGAAACTAGCAACAACCATCTTCCTATGCACTGAAACTAGGAGAAATCAACAGAAACTAGCAGAAAACAACTGAAACTAGCAACAACCAACTGAAACTATGTTTACCCACTGAAACTAGCCAACATTCATGTTGATCGGCGTTTGGAAGTGACAAAATCGTGAAAAAAATCACTCAGAAACTAGGGTTTCGTACCTTTGTCATCTCTACCGCTTGTTGTTGCCAATTGGTTGTTCGATTCTGCCATTTTCGTAGTTGGGTTGTTGATTTTAGTACCTTTCGAGTTGAATTTCGTCGGATTTGGTTGAGAATTTCGTGTCGTTTCGTCTGTGTTGGAGAGAGAAACGGAGGTTTTTAGCAGAAATGAATTTTGTGATAATGGCGGATGTCTGTAAGAAGCGAGAAATGAGGGGCAGTTTTGTCCACTCATACACGCCTGTTAGTGGTAGCGAGATTTTAGTAATTGGTTTCTTAAGATGGCTTTTTTTGTAATTAATGTGTCTTATTGATTTATTTATATATTTTTCCCATAAAAATATGCAAAATCTAATCTCCCAACACTACTAAGTGATAAACTCGACCGAACAACAATTCTATAACCATTGAAAAGCTTCCATTGTTTCGCCTTTCTCCAATTCACTCCACATTGTTGTTCATCAATGTATCAAATCAACCTTAATACAGTCCTCAATCCATCATCAATTTACGAAAAACAGAAACATGTCACAGTCGACTCACAACAATCAACTCATAACTCAAATCATGATCATTAATTGACAAGAATTAATTGACAAGAATTAACACACAAAAGCCCCTATATAATCATTTTTTACAATCGCCACAGCAAAACATTGCTGTCGGCAGAACCAAGCAAAACAATAACATGAAATCAAACAAACGATCTCAATTCTCAACACCAATAATAAGCAAATGCCGCTTAGCCAAATGCTACCATAACACACCAGATCAGAAAAACAAAACAAAAAACACAGAAATTTGACGAAGTCAAGAAAAAGGTTACATAAATCAACCATTCCGCTTTGAAGCCTGTTGGCTGACTAATGCCGGGTGCGAGGATTTGGTGAAACAAAATTGGCGAAATTTTCCATCAACAGAATCGGCGGTACTTCATTTACCGGACTTACTTAAGCAATGGAATCGGAAGGACTTTGGTAATATTTTTCGGCGCAAGCGGCACCTACTAGCTCGGTTAAATGGAATCCAAGAGGCCTTGTGTGCGCACACATCGCGCAGGCTACTGGAGTTGGAAACTAGGCTGATTGAGGAGTACAACAGTACTCTACGACAAGAAGAAATTCTTTGGCGACAAAAATCTCGAATTCAATGGATGGTACAAGGAGAGAGGAATACCTCTTTCTTTCACCAAACTACTCTTATTCGTAGAAGAAGAAACACAATATCTGCACTCAAGGTGGATGGGAACTGGTGCACCGATGTCGAGCTACTCAAGCAGCATGTATGGGACTACTATTCGAGACTCTTCAGTAACAATAGCTTTACGGGGAGATGCTTAAGGAAGTCTGCGTTTCAAACGTCCTTATTACAATCGGAGAAAGATAGTTTGGGAAGGGGACTTACGCTAGAAGAACTCAAGGACGTACTATGGAGTTTTCACCCAAACAAGGCACCCGGACCCGATGGCTTCCAAGCCCTCTTCTACCGGCACTTCTGGGATGTTACACAGGGCTCTCTGCTACAGTTAGTCCAGTCCGCGCTTGCCACAGGCACCGTTGATGAATCTGTAGGGGCGTCCTACCTATGCTTGATACCGAAAGTTCCAAACCCGGAGACTATCGACAAGTTCCGGCCTATAACGCTTTGTAATGTCACCTATAAGTTGATTACTAAGGTGATTACAATGAGGTTGAGGTCCATCATGCCACGAATAATCGCACCGAACCAAAGTAGTTTTATCATGGGAAGAGGCACACATGACAACATCAGACTAGTCCAGGAGCTACTGCACACTTTACGGAAACGCAGAAGGAACCAATCTGGTGAGATGATGATCAAATTGGACCTTGAGAAGGCATATGACAAAGTGAGTTGGAGTTTTGTTGATGAAACGTTGGATTTCTTTGGGTTCCCGGGGAATACTCGACGCCTGATTATGTTTTGTGTCCAGCTCTCGCAACCACGCATACTCTGGAATGGGAGCCCCTTGGACCCAATTACGCCTACTTGTGACTTAAGGCAAGGTGACCCGCTTTCCCCGTACCTTTTTGTCCTTTGCATTGAACGTTTGGGCTTGATACAAGAGAAAGTGGAGAGAAAACAGTGGAAACCGATATCGGCGTGCAGAGGGGGTCCTCGATTTTCACATATCTTCTTTGCGGACGACCTAATTTTACTTGGGAAAGCAACATCAAAGAATGCTAGAGTGATTAAAGAAGTTCTCACTGATTTCTGTGGAGCATCTGGTTTGAAGATTAGTGAAGCGAAGTCTCGCGTATTCTTCTCTAAGACCGGAGGTATGGGGCTGAAGCGGAACATAAGTGAGTCACTTGGATTTGGTATTACTACGAATTTGGGGAAGTACCTTGGGGTACCTCTGATCCATGAAAGAGTTACAACAAGAACCTTTCGCGATGTTGTCGACAGAGTTAGTGCGAGATTGGCTACATGGAAGGCAAAGCTTCTCTCCCTCGCTGGACGTACCACCTTGATGAAATCAGTGACGTCGTCGATCTCGATCCATGTTATGCAAGCACAATGGTTGCCTAAAGGGACATGCGATCAGCTTGATAAACTAAACCGTGGCTTTCTTTGGTCACAAGATACGAGCAAGAGAAAGCTTCACCTAGTCGGTTGGCAAAAAGTTATTAAACCAAGATCTAAAGGGGGGCTAGGAATTCGCACAACAAGACAAACAAATATGGCATTGTTGGCTAAGGAGGGTTGGAAACTTTTCAGGAAACAATCGAACTTGTGGAACATGTTTTGCTACAAGAAGTATCTCAAGGAAGATGGGATATTGGAATATACTTTAAAGGGAACAGAATCCAACTCCTTCAAAGGCGTGGTGAGGAGCTGCCATGAACTACGAAACTTGTTTGGTTGGCGTATTGGCAATGGGGTGACGGTGTCCTTTTGGTTCGACAGATGGATGGGGTTGTATACACTGGCAGAACGACTTGGCGTTGATATTGAGAGTCGGGACCTTAGGTTGCGAGTTTCTGACGTGTGGAGTGTGGAAGATGGGTGGATTTGGATGAGCTCGCTACTACTATCCCGCCCGAGCTTCGTCGGGAGATTTATGGATTCCCAATGCCGATAGCGATACATGGCGAGGACCTACAAACCTTTCTTGGCGATGGGAATGGTAAATTCTCTTGCAAAGCAGCGTATCAACATCTAGATCATCAGGCGAGCAGTGGAACTCTGACTAACCGCCTATGGAATAAACTTTGGAGTGTGAAATGTCCTGCTAAGCTCCAGTACTTCTCATGGTTGTGTTTGCACGGCAGGCTGGCGACAAAAACACTCCTCTCTGAACCGCGTATAACGGAGACGAATGTATGTGCGCGCTGTGGAAATGCTCCGGAATCTGTGGAACATACTCTACGCTCTTGTGATGCCACTAAACGAGTCTGGGAATTCTGTATTAGCCCGTCTCAATTTCTGGAATTCATGGCAATTCCTCCGGATGATTGGTTGGCGGAGAATCTATTCAAAAAAACGTTTGACAATATACTGGCCCCTGCTGTCCCGTGGCAGCGAGTCTTTTTGGCGGTGTGCTGGCAGGTGTGGAAAACGAGGAACGAATTTGTTTTTCGGAATAAATGTTTGCCGGTACGGGTTGTCGCGTACAGAGTCAAGGCTCTGGTGCTTGGTATGGAGGCTGCGTTTGGACAGGCACATGGCGGGACAAGGCGTGTTAGCACAGAACCAGTGGTTTGGCATGCTCCACCGGCGGGGTGGATGAAGTTAAATACAGACGCAAGCCTGCTAGGTGACTCAGGATCAGTAGCTGCTGGCGGCCTGCTTAGGACGGAGCGAGGAGAATGGGTTGCTGGCTTCTCACAGAAGCTCTCTGGCAGTACCATTAACACAGCCGAACTGCTGGCATTACGACAGGGCCTCCAACTCGCTTGGGAAAGGAGGATGCCGAGGATCATGGTTGAAACGGACTCGGAAGTTATCTTTAAGCTTCTCAAGTCCACGAACACTTTAGAACACCCGCTACATAATTTACTTGAGGATGTGCGTAGTCTCCTTCGCAAGCCATGGGAGAGCGTTTTGCAACACACGAAGCATGACGGGAATGCGTGTGCGGATGCATTGGCTAAGCTAGGACATGATGTGGAGGGGCTTCACCTTTGGGCGGTGCCACCTCCGTCTCTCCTTTTGTTTTTAAATAAAGATGTAGAGGACCTTGTCCTCGTAACGTAGTACTCTTTTGAGTAGTTTTATTGATTCCATTTGAGCAAAAAAAAAAAAAAAAACTCAGGGACAAAACTAGAAATTTCATTTACCCCGTGCTAATCTAGATCACTTTTACCACTTTTATAATCCTCTTAAACTCGCGCTTTAAGCCGCTCCCTCTTTAAGTCGCTTTGGCAATTTTTATATATTTTTGTATTGCCTTTTAGAACTTTTAATTAATTTAATATTTCTGACACCCAAACTATCAAAAATTGAGAATTGTTTTTTCAGTAGAAAGGTAAAACTATTTAATAAATACTTCAATTTAAAACATAATTTTATATTTGTGGAAAAAGGGAAAAAAACGAGGAGTATGATTCAAAATTGGTCCTTTAAGTAGCATATAAATTTATCATACAAAGTACTTAATTACATATAGATTACATAGAGAGTAATTAATTATAAGTAATCTAATTAAGCTCTTAAACTCTAATATGTACATGTGCTATACGGCTAAACCAATAGGAAGTCCTCACAACCAATCTAGAAACTACAAGGCTACATACTAATTTTTTTTTTTTCTTTTTCCAACCTGTGCTGCAGCACACGTTGAATATGGGCTGCCTTCGCCCCTGGAGTAACTACATGGAACAAGGGAGAGACGGCGGAGCAAGATTTACCTACCCAAGCAGATCGTAACAAGAAAACTGTTATTGGTGCTCTATCAACAAGGCAATCAAGAGAGAATCCAAATGTCTAAGCACCAGTCGTCAACGACTCTTGTACGGTGAAAGAAGAGGATGAAAATAGGACTCTCAAGTGTTAACACCACGACGGCAGAGGGAAAAGAGGACAGAGAAGATGAATGAAAATAGATTAAATAAATAAATTAAAATAAAAAATTAAATAATAATGACACATGTACACACCAAATTGAAATCGAATAAGAATAAGTAAGATCAACGGATTAAAATTGATTGGTAGGTCAATCAATAGGGTAAATCAATCATATTATTATATTACTTTAATAAAAGATAAAAGTCGTACTAGTACTAACTTATTTGACCAAGTAAATTTCTGAGTTATTTGATTTTTTTTGAAACGTCAAATATTGGAGTATATTACAACTACTTCTATACTACTCCTATACAATATTCGAAACCACCTTATATCTCCACAATTAAACCGCCTTATGTATTCGTTGGGGATCGAACTCTGCACCTCTTCTTCACCAACATCAGCTCCCTTCCACTGGACCACCTTATAACTCCTAATTTCTGAGTTATTTGACGATTCAGTTAGGTTTCACGTAGATTCCGTTTCATTTCAACTAGCATGTCATGTCGCTTTGAGTGACGTATACTTCGTATATGTTATTGACGGTTTGAGTCTTTGATACCCTCTGATTCTTGATTAATATATCTTTGATTCGGAAAAAAACAAAACAAAACCAAAAATACAAACAATACCGCAACCCAACCCTATCATGCATCTTACAATGATGAAAATTACCAGATATATAATTGTTAGGTCGAAGGCAAGTAAGACATGTTAACCCTTTGTAGCGATTCTTTCCCCTCCCTATACTGATACTTATGAAAAAGAACTATTTTTGGGCTTTTCTGTTTATCAAGACGAGATAGAGAGATTGGGAAATAGACGAAATGATGAGGAAACAGAGAAGAGATTATGCAAAAATTGGAACTTCATTGCTTGAGTCTCAAGGATTACAATACCACGCTATTTAAACGAAACTGGAAAGGAAAACAACAGCTAAAACAATGGCTAAATACCCCTAACGGATAATTTAGCAAAGACAGTACGAAAATAGGAAAAACTGAAAGAAAGAAAGTAAAGGACAATGCCGGTTTCAAGTTGTCTCTGTTTATTTGGAGCTGAAGAACTCGAGAAGCAGCAGCCATGAGATTAAAGAGTCGTTTGATGAGATGACGATCTGGATTATAACATGTGTCTCTGCTTTGCTCGGCTTAGGCGTAAACGACAACGTTTCAATTGAGGCGGCTCAGGATTTTTAGTTCGCAGACGAACTGGTCTTTGATTCGGGTGATCTGTAAGTTGACTTAACTTCTTTCTTGTTGCCCGCTCTGAGAGATGTTGAGTTCGTCTTCTTGAGCATAAGGGCGTCTTGGTTCTTCTGAGTTTCTGGGTAAGAACTGATGATGCTAACATTTCCCGGTGCTTTAGATGATCCTTGTCCACTAGGATCAAAGGCTGGGAATGTTGATTCGATGAATGAGTAATCTTCCCATGTTGCTTCTTCTGGGGTTGAGTTTGTCCAGTGTATAAGTACTTGTGGTACTGTAATGTTGTTACGTGGTATTATTCTCCGACTCAAGATTTGAAGCGGAAAGACCTTGAATTGGCCTTGGTCGTCAGTGATCGGCAGCGTCGGAGATGGCACGTATCTGGAACTGATCTTCTTCTTCAGGAGTGAGACATGGAACACCGGATGAATAGTACTCTGCGGGGGAAGAGCAAGTTTATAAGCCACAGTACCAATTCTTTCAAGTATAGTAAAGGGTCCAAAGTATTTAGATGAGAGTTTGAGACACTTCCTGATCGCAATTGAAGTTTGTCTGTAGGGCTGCAACTTGAGATAGACTTGATCTCCTACTGCAAACTCTCTTTCCGTCCTGCGTTTGTCTGCATATGTTTTCATTCTGCTTTGAGCTGCAGTGAGATTCTCTCTGAGTAGTTGTGTAAGTTTTGTTCTCTCTTCTACTTGTTGTTCCACATCAGGGTGTTGGGCTTGTAGGTAGGGACCAATGGATAGTTGGGATGGAATGTAACCATAGATTGTTTGGAAGGGAGTGATTTTGATAGCTGAATGGAAGTTTTTGTTGTACCAGTACTCTGCTAATGAAAGCCAATTGTGCCACTTCTTTTGTTGTTGGCTGGTCATGCATCTGAGGTATGTTTCTATGCATTGGTTTACTCGTTCAGTCTGGCCATCTGACTGAGGGTGATAAGCAGTGGAGAGATTCAATGTTGTTCCTGCAATCTTGAAAAATTCTCTCCAAAAAGTACTAGTAAAAATCTTATCTCTACCAGACACAATCGAGATTGGCATGCCATGAAGCTTATAAATATTATCCATGAATACTTTGGCAATATAAGCAGCAGTGAAAGGATGTGAAATGCCAATGAAGTGTGCATATTTAGTGAATCTGTCAACAACAACAAAAATGACATATTTCCCTTCTGACCTAGGCAGGTCGTCAATAAAATCCATTGTAATGTGTGTCCAGGCTTGGTGTGGTATAGGTAGTGGTTGGAGCAACCCTGGGTACGGAACATTTTCACTTTTGTTCATCTTGCAAATGTCACATGCCAAAACATATCCTGTGATGTGTTGTTTCATGTATGACCAATAAAATACTGATTTTGCTATTTGTAGTGTGCCAGTGATGCCAGAGTGTCCCCCTAGAGATGATTCATGAACATGTTTGATGATGGTAGCAATAGGATTATCATTTTGACCAATATACAGTTTACCTTTGTACCTCAATATGTCATTGACATATGTATAGTGTGGTTCTGCAGTTGGGTCTATGAGCAGTGCAGCAACTACCTTCTGTACATGTTCATCATCATTATAGCTTCTTTTGACATCTTCAAGCCACTGTGGATGGATAATAGTGATGGCGTTGATTTCAGCTTCTTTGCAATTATGAGTCCTTCTTGATAAAGCATGTGCAGCCGTGTTGTCACAACCTTTCTTGTAGTGTATCTCATAGTCCAATCCTAGAAGTTTGGACACCTACTTTTGTTGTAGAGTAGTTGTTATTTTCTGTTCAAGTAGGTGCTTGAGACTCTGCTGGTCAGTCTTAATGATGAAATGATTTCCCTGCAAGTAGTGCTTCCATCTCTGTACTGCCAACAACACAGCTAAAAATTCTTTTTCATAGATTGATAAAGCTTGATTTCTAGGGCCTAGGGCTTTACTGAGATAAGCAATAGGTTTTCTATCCTGCATTAGTACAACACCTATCCCAATACCACTAGCATCCGTCTCAACGATAAATGGTTTTGAAAAATCCGGCAAAGCTAGCACAGGTGCCTCTGACAGAGCAATTTTTAATTTATTGAAAGCATTTTCAGCACTAGCATTCCAGCCAAAACTATCTTTCTTTGTAAGAGCATGCAGTGGTTTGGCAATGTGCCCAAAATTTTCTGTAGTAGCCAGCTATGCCAAGGAAGCCTCTCAATTCTTTCACAGTTTTGGCTTTGGCCAATCTATGATACATTTTATCTTTTCAGGATCTGTAGCTACACCTTCACCACTAATGATGTGACCAAGATATTCTACTTTATCTTGTCCAAAACAACATTTTGTCATTTTAGCATATAGTTGATGCTTCCTTAGCAGTTCTAGAGTAATTTTCAAATGCTCAACATGCTTTTCAAGTGAAGGATTGTAAACTAAGATATCATCAAAGAAAACAAGTATGAATTTTCTGAGATCAGGGAAGAAAACCTGATTCATTAATGATTGGAAGGTTGCAGGACCGTTACTCAATCCAAATGGCATTACCAAAAATTCATAGTGGCCTTGGTGAGTCCTGAACCCTGTGTAGTGGATTGATTCTTCACTCATCTTTATTTGAAAGTAGCCCGATCTGAGATCAATCTTTGAAAATATGGTGGCACCATGAAGCTCATCCAGAAGCTCATCTATCACTGGCATGGGGTACTCATGTTTCACTGTCAGGTCATTAAGATACCTGTAGTCTATACACAGCCTCCATGATCCATCTTTCTTCTTGACTAGTAACACCGGTGAGGCAAAAGAGCTGGTACTGTTCCTGATGATTCCTGAATCTAACATCTCTTTCATAATTTTCTCAATTTCTCCCTTGAAGGCATGAGAATACCTATAGGGTGCTTGTTTTCTTGGCATGGCATCAGGTTTCAAGTGAATTTGGTGTTCAATATCTCTGGAAGGAGGTAATCCCTATGGTTCCTGGAACACATCACCACTCTCTTTCTTAAACTCTTGCCAGAAATCATTTTGCACTCTCCTCTCTCTACAATGGCCTTTAGTGTGTGCTTCTGTGATTGATCAGATATAGTCAAGTGCATGTGGTTGTAATCAAATTCTAATGGACTGTATTCTCTTAACCAGTCCCCACCTAGCACCATTTGACATCCTCCTAACTTGATCAATCTGACAGGAAAAGTAAACTCATGGCCTTGTATATTCCAAGTAAATTTTGAGCACATTTGAGAACTGACAAGTTGTTCTCCATTAGCTACACTGATAACCATAGGACTAGCAGGTTCTAGTTGACAACCAAGTTTAAAAGTTGTGTCTTCATCTAGAAAGGTGTGTGTGCTCCCAGTGTCAACAAGTATACAGAACTTATTTTTACCAGACATTCCTTTGAACCTGAGTGTATTCGGTGCATTCCCTGTGATAGCATTGATGGATATGTGAGCCACTTCTTCATCTGTTTCAGCATTCACAGAATCTGCAACTGCATCTTTACTTTTCAAGTACTCCAACTCTTCTTCTTCTGACATGATCATGTATAAGGTGGTGTACTTGCACTTATGTCCCTTTGCCCATTTCTCATCGCAGTTGAAGCACAAACCACTGGCTTTCCTTTTATCCATCTCTTCCTTTGTTAGAAGTTTCCTGGGAGGAGGAGTAGCAACATCAGTACCTCTTGATATAACAGTTGCAGAAGAGTTGTTACTAGAGCTGCTTGTGCCTTTAGAAAAAATTTTGAAAGCATTTTTATTTCTTTTGGCCATAGCATCTATAACATTCTCTTGCTGCTTAGCAATCTCAAAAGCATGTAAAAGAGTTTTGGGTTGGAAAGATTGCACTTGATATCTGATTTCATCCCTCAGACCACTCAAGAAACTTCCAATAAAAAATGCTTCTGTATGCTGGGTATCAAACATTTCTAAAGTTGCCTTTAAATCTTCGAATTTTTCAAGATACTCAGATACAGTTCCATCCTGCACTAGTTGGCTTATCTCAATCACTACATTCTCTTCCCTTTCTTCCCCAAATCTTCTACAAACATTCTGAACCAGCATTTCCCAAGGGATTATTCCTCTATTAAATGCAAAACACTGAAACCATTTATCATCTTTCCCTTCAAAGTAAAGAGAAGCCATGTTCACTTTGTGTGTTTCAGGAACATTGCTGTAAACAGAGAAAAATCTCTGGCACTTCATCACCCAATTTCTTGGATTGGTGCCATCAAACTTGGGAAAATCAATCCTTGGCATATTGTACTCTCTGCCAGGTTCAGTATTTTGAACAGGCATCAAGTTATTTACCATGGGATTGATTACTGGTTGTGCAGTCACATGAACGAAAGGTGGTGGTGTGTGAATGAGTGGTTGAAATGGTGTTGCAACTGGATTAAGGTTTGCAACTGTAGTATGAACTGCTTGGCTACGGTTGGGTTCATTATTAGCCCTACTAGGCGTTCCCAAAACCGATCCTTGCCGGTTCCACTGATCCATTTTCGCAATAACCAAATCAACAGAACTAGTAAGCTTCTCAACTGCCAACTTAAGCTTAGAGGTTTGCTGTTCATTTTCAGCATGTTGCGCATTGAGTTGTGCAAGCTGCTCTTGAAACTGCCTCTGCTGTTCAAAGATTTCTTCGGTCCGTGTAACTGTGGGTGCCATATCAGAGTAGTAGGGTTCTAATTCATCATATGATTCACCCAACCTGGCTCTAGATGCCAATTTGTAGCGATTCTTTCCCCTCCCTATACTGATACTTATGAAAAAGAAACTATTTTTGGGATTTTCTGTTTATCAAAACGAGATAGAGAGATTGGGATAAGGAAATAGACGAAATGATGAGGAATCAGAGAAGAGATTATGCTAAAACTAGAACTTCATTGCTTGAGTCTCAAGGATTACAATACCACGCTATTTAAAGGAAACTTGAAAGGAAAACAACAACTAAATACCCCTAACGGCTAATTTATCAAAGACAGTACGAAAATAGGAAAAACTGAAAGAAAGAAAGGAAAGGACAATGCCGGTTTCAAGTTGTCTCTGTTTATTTGGAGCTGAAGAACTCGAGAAGCAGCAGCCATGAGATTGAAGAGCCGTTTGATGAGATGACGATCTGGATTATAACATGTGTCTCTGCTTTACTCGGCTTAGGCGTAAACGACAACGTTTCAATTGAGGCGGCTCATGATTTTTAGTTCGCAGACGAACTTGTCTTTGATTCGGGTGATCTGTAAGTTGGCTTAACTTCTTTCTTGTTGCCCGCTTTGAGAGATGTTGAGTTCGTCTTCTTGAGCATAAGGGCGTCTTGGTTCTTCAGAGTTTCTGGGTAAGAACTGATGATGTTAACACCCTTTTGATTCGTCTCACCAATTTTAAAACGATTTAAACTAAAGTAAATCGAATTCAATAAATTTAAACAAAATGAAATAAACATATTTATAGTATAAAAAAATTAATTAAACAAAGTTGAACCGAACGTAACTAGTGAATCTGAACTAAACCCAAGGCTTAATTTTTTATTTTATTTTTCTACTACTAAAATACAACGAGGATTATATGGAAGTAAAAACGACAACAATGTATACTCTTTTTGTCTTCACCTTTGAATGTAATTACCACATCATATCACCAATTACTTATTTATTTTATGTAAACAGCAATAGTTTCACATGAAATCTTAATTATTTGTTTAACTAAATATATGTTTTGTGATCGTGTAAAATATCAGTGTTCTTCAAGTGATGCTTTATCTGGTTTTTTCTTTTTTCTTAAAAAAAATACTTTCCATAAGGTTTTCTATTTTAGTTACAAATCAATACTACCAAAACACATATATATAGATAAATAAATCCGTAATGCTAAGTTCGTTTCACCTTAAATTCACCCGACAAAAAAGTTAATTTTAGCGATAAAGTTACTTGTCGCTAACGGGCCAATCCATCGCTATCTCATATAGCAATGGATAATTCGTCGCCAAAATAAGTGTCATAAATTTTTAGCGACTATTAAATATCCGTCACTGAATTAGTAATGATATAGTAACGGATAAAACGTTGCCCGGGGAACTCGAAGGTTGGTGACAGGTCACTTATTTGCCACGGATACGTGTGTTTTTATTTATTTATTTTTTAAATAGTGGGCTGGATAAATTATTCGTTGTTGTTGGTCCTCTAAGACAAAGGTTAAAAGACTAGAAGGAGGTGAATAGTCTTTTAATAGGTTTTGCAAACTTTTGTTGTCTAGCTGTTCATGAAAAATAAGATCTCAGTCACATCAAATCTAAGGTTCCTCCAAATAACTTTTCAGCTATCGAGTACTTTATTCAGATTTCATGTTGCACAAATAACTTTTCAGCTATCGAGTACTTTATTCAGATTTCATGTTGCACAAATAACTTTTCAGCTATCTGATGCATACTTAGATAACTTTTGTTGTCTAGCTGTTCATGAAAAAATAAGATCTCAGTCAAATCTAAGGTTCCTCCAAATAACTTTTCAGCTATCGAGTACTTTATTCAGATTTCATGTTGCACAAATAACTTTTCAGCTATCGAGTACTTTATTCAGATTTCATGTTGCACAAATAACCACACGTGATTTTAGTGACTTAACAATTTAGTGACATTCATGGAAAGCTTGTTTCCAACGTGTTGGACCCAAATGACCAATACATCGAACGAATTAAAATCACATTCGTTTCACTAAAATTCTCAAGTTCAAGAGCCTTTGCTCATTATCTATTAGACATGGAGAAGAATTAATAGGAGACTCAATTCTATTTTGCCTTCATTTTCATATGTGGTTGCATCGTTGCAGAAGAGAATGAGGAAGCTAGAGTAGAGTTGATTGTGAAATTTGAAAACAAGGAAGATGAAAAGGAAAATGGGGAAATGAAGAAATTTAAGTGGATGACAATTGGGTAGCTAAAAAAGGGAGGCAATACAAGTAATTAATTAATTATGGTCTTGTTGTGATGTGTGGCTGCAGTTAGTAAGGGGAGGTAAGAACATGTGACTACAAGGACGGATGGCTTGTTTTTACGTAATATTGAGACTAGTTTGTGGACAATGACATTGACACCAATTTGAAAGTCCAATTTAAACTATGTAAATTGTTTAGGAGGAAGGAAGTACTATACTCTATCTACATATAAAAAACAAACATATCGCAACCGCGATCCATTATCCGAACTATGGATATTCCGGTGGATTTCCTCCTGGAAAACTTGAAGCAATTGGTGATGTACCATTGCAATTTGATCTCCAGCGCGAAAAGTGAGCTGGATCAACTGACGGATGAACTACTCTTATTGAAGGCCATTTTGAAAGATTCTTCAACAACGTACAAGAAGACTGCGGTTTTAGTGGAGTGGGAGAGACAGGTTAGCATCAGGGCCCAAGAATTCCAAATTCACATATTTAACTATTTAACTTTTGAAAACTTTATCATTTTCACACCCACTAGATTTCATTCCTGGCTGTGGGCATGATGCAGGTTAGGGAAACTGTGTATGACGTGGAAGATGGGATTGACACTGGTGTGACGGAGCTAGCCGTGGATAAGAACAAGAACTTCATCAGGCGTAACGTTCCGAGCAACCGTATCAGCTTTGCCAAACAGGTGAAGTCCCTAAGGGAAAATAAGATCAAAACTCTGTTTGAAAAGTATAAGAACATGATTGCTCCCAGCCTTGCCCATTCAGCAGGCCTAATGGCACCTGACACTTCCGCAGCAGAAACAAGGGAGATCAGGCAAAAGGTCAGATAGTCAGATAGATATATCCTAATTAATTGATCATTTACCTTTTTTATTTTCTTTCATTTACATACAGTAAGCTAAGTACTCCTGCTAATAAAAAAAGGAAGCCACTTTATTTATTAAATACTAGAAAAAAAGGCGCATGGATTTAAGTTAATTAGTGTGTCTAATAATATTTTTTATTATTATAACCTTTTCTACTATTTTTCTACTAATTAATTAATATTGTATCTCTTAAAATGGATAAATAAAAGATAAATAAAGTAACTAAGGGGCGGTACCTCTAGTTTTCCATGTAAATACCCCCTCTTTCTTTCTTTAATAGTCAATACCGTAACAATTACTAAAATTATTGCAACACACTGCGTGTGTTAGTGTGTTGTTGTTGTTGTGTGTTACAGCCTTCTATTTTTTTTACCGGAATACGCGTGTGGCTGCATTTTTTTTTTTTCTTACCGAGTATGAATTGGTGCTTGTCCATGATTGGTTGTCGAAAAAAACAATTGTATATACGTATTAAAGTAATAATATAATAACAGGATTAATTTACCCAATTGATTGCCGTACCTATTAATTTTAATCCGTTAATCTTACTTATTCAATTTAAAGTTAGTGCGTACATGTGTCATTATTTAATTAAAATATGAAGAGTTCGAATATTGTTGGCGTGATTTTTCTCTATGATTTGTATCATTATTTTAGTTGAAGGTGTTGAGTTCAAATCTTATTGTCGTAATTTTTTTCTTTTTTAATTTATTATCTTCTTATATCTTTATTTTTTAACACAAAGTTTTATGGTCGTACTATACTTAATTTAAAAATAATCATGATATGTTCTTATAAAAAAAGACATATTTTCTTCGTCCAATAATAATGTAACAGTTAATTTTGTTGACTTTTTTGAGTATCATTTTGACCTTAAATTATTTTTAAATGGCAAGAGATAATGACGCACATGATAATATATTCAACTGATGAAGAACACCAATTAACATACGAAATCCACACTGCAGATTTCGAAGTTGAATGTTCCAAAACCTAAAGATGGTTCTTAACTCATCGGAATAATACTTTTCGTACTAATATTTGTTCAATTCAAACTTATTCATTGCATAACTACAAAAACTATATACATTTAGGACACCATTCATGTTAAGTTTAATTACATAATTAATTATTTTTTGGTAACGTTTGAAGACATTATGTGAAGACTATATATTTACTCCATCATTTCGATACATAATTTAATAAGACAACAATGTTTTACAAAATTACGCTTCACACACGTGTGTCGCAGTTTCTAGTATATACATATTTAATGACATAATATCATACACTACCCTTGCTATTGCACCTCTTTGCATATGAAGACTCATTATTCCCAGAATTACATCTAACCCCACAGCTCGGATTTTTTTTTACGGCCAAAAACCCAATATTCCGTTTCACTCAACCAAACACGCCCTTACTCTCTTATGGGTCTGGATGTAATTAAAATGCAAAATGCATGAGTCTCAAGTAATATATATATATATATATACATATATATATATATATATATATATATATATATATATATATATATATATATATATATATATATATAAAATATAAAAATACGAACCCATTAAAAATATGTTTATATTTTTATATATTTACATTACTAAAATTTCCAAACACCAACTATGTTTTAGACCATCTCCATCCCATTTGTAAAAAGTTTTGCAAAACATTTGGTCAGCAAACGTGAGACTCCATCCCGGTTTACAAAAGTAAGATAGTCTTACGCGTTTGCTTCGAGCGAACGCGCAAGTTATCCTTTCATTTTCTTTTACGTCTTTCTTTTGTTTTATCCTTTGTTATTTTTCTTTTTAACTGCTTTATATTTTTATTTCTTATCTTTTAATTTCTTTTTTCTTTTATTTTTCATTATTTATTTTTCATATATTTCACTGTTGATAAATTATATTGAAATACCAATTTTAAAATTTAAAATATTTGAAATAAATAGAAAATGATATTCAAATAATATAAAGTATGAAATTTTATATTATCTTAATTAATTAACAATATTTAAATAATATGAAGTATTATGTTTTAAAAGAATAGAGTAGTTTGAAAAGAAATGAGAAAATAAAAGGAAAATTTGGGTAAGATAGAGTATGAGGGTTGGAGATAAAGAGTATGATAGAGTTTTATATGAGTAGAATGCACGTCCAATTATTTTTTTTAATAGTCAAATCATATTATTTAATTTAATTGCCCAACACAATTATATCAAAATAACCAAACTTACAATCACATTAGTAGTTATTACATAAAAAAAAAGAAAAATATGCATATATCCGAAGTGGTGGGTATATGGTGGTTTTGTTTCACAACTTTTAGTCTAAGTTAGTAATATAAAGCAAATTAAATAATAAAAAAAAAGAGTAGGAAACATACGTATCTCTCAATCATTGTTGAGCGGATGGTTCATAATTAAGTGGAACTTTTTTATCAGAGAGAGTATGTGTAGTAGTTATATATATATGATTTCCAGTTAACTTAATAGTTGTGACATAGTCTTTTAATTTTTTCCATGTAAATTTAGTTGATATACATACCAATTTAAATTTGAAAATGTTATTAAGTCTAAAAATTGATCCCAACACTGTTCCTACTGTTAGTTTTTTTTTTTTTGAATATTTTTGTTAATGTTTTATTCATTTGAGCACTACAAATTCAAATTTTATTACATATAAACCCATACCGTTAAGCTGTTTGGCCAGCAGAAAAAGCAGAAATTCTGACAAGGGCAAAATGGTATTTTCCACGATTTAGAGCGTGAAAAGTCAAAGTCGTGGGGTTATATGTAAATAAAGTTGAACAAAAAAGTGTTTAATGCAAACTCGAGAATAACGAGGGGGTCGATGTAATATCGGTGAACAAAATGTGGTGTGGTTGTATGTTTAATTTACAAAAGAATTAAACTGCTGCTAATTCCATGAACAGTTCAAGAAATCTGGAAAATAAATACGGAAAGGACAAATATTTTTGTTGTTTACGATATTGAAAAGTGAGTGAAATATGGAGAAAATCTTGAACTAGATCTAGGAGATTCCTCTCTCCTTAAATTATTACTACAATCATTAATCATTGAGCAACAATTGCACCTCTATTACCGGGATAGCAATTTCAAAACATGGTGCATGAGCGAAAGCTTATCATTAATTTATTGTTTTATTTAAATTATTTATCAGCTATAAATTTTATAATTATATATTACATGATCAAATTTCCGATCTCCTTCCATGGGTTCTGGATTCGCCACTGAATCTCACCCAAGTCTTGATTAGAATGTTTTGATTGGGATGTTGGAATAATATGCACATTCCTCTTCTTTTTCTTTTGTACTTTGAACTTTAAAGGTTCTAATTACCAATAACGAATCCAACAACATATGTATAAATAGTATGGTTTGATGGATAATTAATATAAATGACTAAATTCCGTTTGAGATAGTTGGAATTCTACTCTCTCCTATTTAGTTTAATTGTCATTTTAACCTTGTTTATTCTTTGCTAAATAGTTGCCGTTTAGACTGCAGACCTATCTCCCTAGTTATTTTTTTAATTCCCCATCTCCTTTTTTATTCTGAAACTTTCTTTCTTCCCCCCTCTCTCTCACCCTTTACATACGACATTAGTTAAAATAATTGTACTCCTATAATTGTTTAATAACCCCAAGACAAAAGAGTAATCATTACAGTAGGATTCTTAAGTGTGCTGGAGGCCAAAACGACAATTAAAATGAATTGGATGGAGTATTATGGTATCACAGCAATCTGGCTCACGTCCACCTGGGTTCGAATCTCCCCAGAGACAAACTCAATCTCATATTAAATTTTCACTCGATTAGTCTCCCCAAAGATGTTGAAATCGACCACGAGTGCGGGAGAGTGTTGGAGAATTAATATAAATACTATATTTCATTCCTCCACAACAGCTTAAACTTTTAGGAGAGTTGATATTGTTATTTCTCCGTATATAGACGTTGCAAACGTGGATTCTCATTAGTTGTGTAATTTCATTAATTATTTGTTAATTACTTATGGTTTGCATCTTGCAATCGTATAATCCATGCAGAAGAGGCAAAACCAAATTGTTGGTATTGAAGATGAGGCTGCTACATTAATTGGTTATTTGAAAGAGTCTTCAGACAAACTAGAAGTGGTTTCTATTATTGGTATGCCAGGCCTCGGGAAAACTACGGTTGCATGGAAGATATTTCAGGATCCGATGGTTAAATTTGAGTTCCCCATTTTACTTTGGGTGAACATTTCTGATGACCTCAACATCAAAAATGTTCTTCGTACTATACTTGGCAAATTAACCAACCAGGAGGATGCAAATAATAAACTTGATGAAGACTTGGGTGATATTGTTAGAAATTATCTCAAGTCAAGAAAATTTCTGATTGTTATGGATGATGTCTGGAGTCCAGAAGCATGGGATGAGCTGAAATCTTTCTTGCCATTGACTAATGATATGGGGAGAGTATTGATAACCAGCCGCGAAGAGAAGGTGGCTTTTCGTGCTAATGTTAATAAACCATCCCACAACCACAAGCTGAGGTTTCTGACCAAGGACGAGAGTTGGGAACTCCTCCAATACGAAGTGTATGATGCTATCAATGTTGTCCATAAAGACTTGGTAGAAGTTGGGAAGATCATATCGGAAAACTGTGATGGTCTTCCCCTTTCAATCGTAGTAATTGGTGGGATTTTGAAGGACAAAATTTCTGATGCTCATGGTGCTGTCTCGGCAATAAAGAAAGAGTGGCTTGATGTCTCAACAAGCATTGCGACTTACCTTATTTATAAAGACAAGACACAGCGGTTGGAAAAGATTATAAGGCTTAGCTATGAGAGATTGCCTTACGAGTTGAGAGATTGTTTTTTGTACTTGGGAATGTTTCCGGAGGATGCACCCATTCCTGTGAAGACACTAACATTGTTGTGGATGGCGGAGGGGTTCATTCAACAAATTCCCATGAGGAGCTTGGAGGAAATTGCACATGACAATCTGAAGGATCTAATTAACCGAAACTTGTTGATGGTTGAGAAAACAAAGCTAAGTGGGGAGGCCAAAATATGTCGTGTTCATGACTCTATCCGTCAGTTCTGCAGAACTGAAGCTGAACTGTACAAGCTGAACTTATTCAAAGAGGTGAGCTTGACTGCACGTGGAGTTTTTGAGCCTTCACTTAGTGATCTAGGAAACTACCGTCGCCTTTGTATCCATACATCGTCTGCCTACCGATTCTTCACCGAGAAACCAAAAATTCCCAAAGCCCGTAGTTTCCTATGTTTATCCAAGTACCCCATCCCCTTCGATGCCAAAGATATAAAAACCGTCATGGAAGCCTTCCAAATACTCAGGGTATTTGGTGCACCAAATATCAATCTTCCGAAATTTCCCCAGAAAATTGTAAACCTAATTCACTTGAGGTACCTCACCCTGACATTCGGTGAAGAAATGAAGTTTATTCCTGATGCCATGTCAAATCTCTGGAACCTACAAACTCTTATTGTAGAGATATCATCTCAGACGCTCCTGATTAAAGCAAATATATGGATGATGAGGAACCTCAGGCACCTGAAGTCGAGAGCATCCATTGTCCTAAGGAATGTTGGAACGGGAGAAGGTGGGGAGAACCTTCAAACACTGGATAGATTGTCGCCTGACAGCTGTACTGATGCAGTTTTTGGCAAGGCAAAAAACCTCAGTAAGCTAGGAATTCAGGGCGATCTCAACACTATTGTGGATTTCAACTCCTTGGTAAAACTAGATCGTGTTACCAAGTTAAAGCTAATGCATGTGGTGCAAAACGGACAGGCATCCAGGAATCGACTGTGTCGTCTACCTGTGGAGAGTAAATTCCCGCCAAATCTGAAAAGTTTAGTACTCACCAGTACTTACTTGGAATGGCCGCAGATGGCTGTATTAGGGAACCTCAGTTTACTGGAGGCTCTCAAACTTAAAGAAAATGCTTTCACTGGAAGTTCCTGGGAAGCTCATACGGGCGTATTTCGCAAACTCGTACTCCTGGATATTGAAAGGTCGGATGTAGTGAATTGGACAGCCTCAAATGATTCTTTTAAAGAGTTGAGGTTTCTTTCGCTGAAAGCTTGTGAGCAACTCGAGGAAGTTCCATTAGTCCTTGGTGAGAAACTTGAGATGTTGTACTTGGAAGATGTTACGGCAAACGCGGTTGCTTCTGCCAGAAAGATTCAGGAAGCAAAAGGAACAGGGGAGTTAGTGCTAAAAATTGCTCCTGCAGATGTAAACCGAGGGCCTGTGGCATAAATCCAATAACTCATACTCCGGTAGTTAATAATTAACACTGTCTATCAAGCATCTTTTTTTTTTTCGTTTTCTTTTCTTTTCAGTCTGTGTGATAAGTAAACCCCGATAATCTTAATATTTCTAGTAGTCCGTCTGGTAGAGACTTACTCATTTGAATTTGCTCGAGTACATGCATGAATCGATGTTGTTGATGTCAATAAAGGCCTGGAGCCAAGATCTCCTATGCTGCTGATTTTCCTTGTGTATTTTCTTTCCCTTTTGATTCGGCAACTGAACTTCACATGCTTTTTTTAAAAACTAAACAGTATCTTTGTTTCACTTTTGAGATTCGAGTGTGTTTTTTTTTTTTTTTTTTGGAATAGGGTGTGTTAACCATGGATTTTCATAACCTGCAAATAATCAATAAAATAAGAAGGCAATAAACATGGAACAAGAATTTATTCATAACTTTTGTGGGCTACAATTTTCGTTGATCTCTTGATTCCTCTCTCTAATAGATATGATCTGGATTACCGGGGTCAAATGACTTGTTCCGGATTTGGATCTAAACCTACAATTTGGTAGTATGAGTTTGGCTTTGGAGTTTACCTACAATTTGGTTGTAGGGAGTTTGATGAAGTCGTTTGTGACTCCATCTCTAACTATCTAGCCCTAGTCACCATCTCATATTTATAGGTTAGTGGTGACTTAGTGAGCAAGCTAAATCATATCTTTAAAGATATGATATGATTCTCCTTATCTTCTAAATAATATCACTTATTTTCGTGATAATTATCTCTAATTACAAAGAATCCTAAACACCAATAATTATCAAATTTTAGGTGTCTATGAATGCCCCCTCGAGACGAGTTGCAAAGACTTGATGACGGTTGCAACTTGTCTCGAAACCTTGAGGTACAACTCGAATCTTGATTTGACATGCCTCGAAAGTAATTTAACATGCCCCCATGAAAATCTATGAACTTGGATGATTGGATCTTGAGAGAGCGGAGATGAGGAGCGATAATCGTCCCACTGGGTGTGCCAATTTGTTAACCATGGATTTTCATAACGTGCGAATAAACATAAAAAGAAGAAAAAAAACATGGAAAAGTAATTTTATTTAGAATTTGTGGGGTACAACTTGTGGATCTCTTGATTCCTCTTGATTACCGGGGTCAAATGACTTGTTCCGGATTTTGATTTAAACCTACAATTTGGTGGTAGGGGTTTGGTTTTGAGTTTAACCTACAATTTGGTAGTAGAGAGTTTGATGAAGTTGTTTGTGACTCCATCTCAAACTATCAGCTCTAACCATCCACCCATATTTATAGGTGAGTAATGACTTAGAGAACAAGTTAAAATCATATCTTAAGGGATATCATCCTAATCTTCTAAATATTATCACATATTTTTTGTAACAATTATCTCTAAATACAAAGATATCCTGTCATTGTAAAACACCACAATTTACGCAATTTAGGTGTCTACAAATGCCCCCTCAAGACGAGTTGTAAAGTCTTGCTGCGATTGCAACTTGTCTCGAAATTTTGATGTAGAACTTCGATCTTAATTTGACATGCCCCCTTGCTATTAATTTAGCCGAATGCAAGACCATGCTTACATGATCCGTGATGGCGTGAATTAGCTAGATTATACATGATGATAATCTGATTGGCCTTTCTTGAATTGAACCTCACGAACCCAAGTGTCTTTTGTCGATTCATAAGCACGGACACGACTTTATTTACAAGAACGCAGTCCAGGCCGTCTTCTAGAGAACTTCTTGATTCAGCATACCCCCAGAGGGTGATTTAGCATGCCTCATGAATTTCCACAAGCGTGGATCTTTAGAGAGTAGCGAAAATGGTCCCACTGGGCGTGCCAATTTGTTAACTATGAATTTTCATAACCTGCAAAAATAATCAATAAAATAAGAAGGCAATACATGGAACAAGAATTTATTCATAACTTTTGTGGGCTACAATTTTCGTTGATCTCTTGATTCCTCTCTCTAATAGATATTAACTGGATTACCAGGGTCAAATGACTTGTTCCGGATTTGGATCTAAACCTACAATTTGGTAGTAGGAGTTTGGCTTTGGAGTTTACCTACAATTTGGTTGTAGGGAGTTTGATGAAGTCGTTTGTAACTCCATCTCTAACTATCTAGTTATAATCACCCACTCATATTTATAGGTGATTAATGACTTAGGGAACAAGCTAAAATTGTAATTCTCTTTATCTTCTAAATAACATCAATTATTTTTGTGATAATTATCTCTAATTACAAAGAATCCTAAACACCAATAATTATCAAATTTTAGGTGTCTACGGCGTGTTTCTCAAATATGTTTTCTGTTGTTCACGAAGTACATATATAGTTTCCAGCGGGATGATACTACAATTTATCGCCTTTTCTCAACTAATGAACTCCGAGAAAAACAACTCTTTTCCTTGGTTTAATGTTTCATAAAGAAATTTTGCATACATGAAAGTGCCTTTCTTAAATCCGTCCATTATACACTTGAACCACTATAATCTACCCGAAAAGAAGATTAAAAAGAAATAGTTAACCACTATAATTACAAGAGTAAAAGAACAAACCGCTCATTATGATTACAAAAACATAATAAAAACACTCAAGGTAGCTTCCCCATAGACCATAGTGAACTAATCCAAGACAAATTATATCGAATATTCAGCTTAGTTATAGTTATATTGTATGCAAATGAGATATTATATCATGGCTACCAATATATTGATCAGGCTAATTGAATTCCCCAGCCAAGCATTTATAGGTGATATGTATAAGTAAAAATTTAGGAAGACTCAAGGACAAGTGTGTCTTTGTAACTTCTTAATTAGACCTATATGAGCTAAGCCATTTTTCTTTTTTACTTTGGGTCTAGTACTCACTCGTCGGTTTGAAAACATACATTGTTTTCAGCGGGAGTTCATTTGAGCAATATATATTTGTCTTCTGAATGCGTATCATTAGAATCAAATGAAATCCATACATGTGCAGTAACATATATTTTGAATGACCCATGCTGGTAAAATTGTGGGTCCATTGATTTTTTATACCTCATTAGCGTCCCTAATTACGAAATGAACCTCTTTAGTTTATCAATTACATTTTAGTTCAAAGTCAACAAAAATTCAATATTCCAAAATTGAATTTTGTTGGCAAGCCTTAGTGATTTCAAATAAAAAAGATAAATAATTAAAAGAAAAATTAAGTACAATACTAAAATAAACTTTTATATTTCATTTTTTTTAATTCTCTTTCTTCTTCACAACTCCGGTCACCGAAGATACTCCGATGAACGGAGCTGTGTCCGGATCATCCAAGCTCCCTGATCGCAGCTTGTCAAGCTCCGATTGGGAGCTTGCTTGCAGCTCCCAGATCGGGAGCTGCAAGCAAGCTCCCGGAGCTTGCCAAACTCCGATCTGGGAGTTCGCCAACACTACAAGGAAAACTGATTTTAGCGACGAACTCCATCCGTCGCTATTAGGTTAGCTATCCGTCGCTAAACACCAATAGCGTCGGAAAGCCCGTCGCGAAAAGTGCATCGCTAAAAAATAAAGAGACGGTTAATATTATTCGTCGCTATATGTAAAGGAGGTTGGATTGGTGGTGGCAGAGGAATGGGTTCTTGTAGGTCAGTGATGGATATCGAGGGCTTGCCATCTCGTTACTGCTTTATTAGTTAGTTACTTAATTAATTATTTATCGATCAATACTTTAATTATTAGTTATTTACATTATTATTACTTCAATTAATTAGCTAGTTGGTTAGTAAAGGAATACTATTCTCTAAAATATTCTCCTAGTCGGGCTTAGCCCATCAGTCAGTCAATTCGGTCCGTAGCTTTACTTGCTTTACTTGGTTAACAAGTTTGCTACCTCTTTAAATACTCTGTAACTTTCATTATTTAGTATTAGTGTCAAAGTTGGTTCTCTAATTCTATAACTAGATTGTATCTACGGTAGGGATAATAACCGAGATTGTACTGAGAGAGAGCCGGGAAGGTAGCTCACGCCAAGAGGGGCGGCCGTCCGTTGGGTGGTTCGTCGATCTTAATGCCGCCGAGGTGTTAGGAGAATACACGAGATCTTTGATCTCAACCCACGCCAAGTTTTATCTAAATCTTTGTGGGTAATTCGTGATTTTATATCAATTTATACTTAATGTTTAATGTTTGTTGTGGATATGGACTGGTTTATGGTTTATATGAATATTCTAAATAATTAGCAATCTTGATGCTAGTTGATTTAGATATTCATCATCTGAGATAGCTCATTTTTTTGTGGGTTAGTCAGCTGTCAAGGGCTGATAAGTCTTCTTTCTGCATGTTTTTTACTTCACTTCCTTGCTGTCATTTTGGTTGAAAATGTCTGTCGTTATGGACATTTTTTTCTGGCTTTTCTTGTTTCTTTCTCATCTTTGTTAAGAATTTCATGCTGTTTGTACAAAATGTCCAGTAAAAGTTACTATGTCGCTATTTATTTTTACACATTTATTCTTGAAAGTTGATTTTTTTTATTAGTTACGATGTTATTATCATAGTCAATTATGCTCTGTTACTCATCTAGAACTAAATTATTTTGGTATGTCATGTTCCCAGTATTCCATTGTGTTATGCCATTGGCACCTAACTGATGTATGTCTATTGTACTTGTGTTCTACAGAAGGCTGAAAAGGCCCACATGGAAGAGTGATACTGGCTGTAATGTTCGTGCACAGTGTAATTTCGATTCCTTCAACTCGACACTGAAGGCTTAGGAATAATGCTGTCTACTACGCTACCTAACATACTAGCTAATTGAGCTTCAGAGTTCAGACTGTATACATGATGGAAAAGAAAATATGATCTCGAATGTTGTTGCGTTGTGATGATGGTCGATTATATATTATACTATCTGGTTTGTGTTTCTTGTCCCATACTGGTTGGTATGTTTAGATGAATGTCTGATATTGTTGGCGTATTGAAACTGCACAGAAGAGATTGTTGGCGTATTATCTTTTTGTTTTTTTTTAAATTAAAGTTTATTACAGAAAGAAAGAATGTAAAGTTCACTTGCCGTATTAAAGAGGATAAAGAAACATAATCGAAGCCAAGTGCGGAAAATCAGCCCCATGATAAATATGCAAAGGGCTCTTCGACCGTGGGTTTTTATTCCATGAAACCCCTTCTATTTACTGTGGAGTGGGGGTTTCTCCATGAAACTCCTTCAAAAGATTGCATGTCTGGCCATGAGCACCCTCGCCTTGCCCTATCTCATTATTTTCATTTTCATTTTCTTCTGTTTCAAGCTATCAACTTTGCACCAATACACTCGGTCTTATCTTATGGTCGAATTTTGCACTGACAAATGGGAGATCTTGGGGCATTTGATGACATAACCAATTATTCCTGCATGTATCCAAGTAATTCAGAAATAAATTAATCTCTCTGTTGAGAGGACAAATAAGTAATCTTTTGACCTTTGAAACAGTTTGAGACTACAAAATTGAACATGCATTAATTACCAGAGGCTCTCGGTTCTCATCTGCAGGAGCAATTTTAAGCACCAACTCTCCTGATCCTTTTGCTTCCTTGATCTTTCTGGCAGAAACAACAGCATTTGCCGTAACACCTTCCAAGTACAATATCTCAAGTTTCTCACCAAGGGCTAATGGAACTTCCTCGAGCCGCTCACAAGTTTTCAGCGAAAGAAACCTCAACTCCGTAAAAGAATCTTTCGAGGCTGTCCAATTCACTACATCAGCCCTTTCAATATCCAGGAGTTCGAGTTTGTGAAATCCACCCCTATGAGCCACCCAGGAGCTTCCGATAAAAGCATTTTCTTTAAGTTTGAGTGCCTCCAGGAAACTGAGGTTCGCTAATACAACCATCTGCTGCCATTCCAGGTAAGTACTAGTGAGAACTAAACTTTTCAGATTTGGCGGGAATTTACTCTCCACAGGTAGACGACATAGTCGATTACTTGAAGCTTGTTCTTTTTCCACCACATGCACTAGCTTTAACTTGGTAAGACGATCCTGTTTTACCAAGCAGTTGGAATCAACAATGAAGTTTAGATCACCTTGAATTCCTAGTTTATTGAGGTTCTTTGCCCTGTCAAAAATTGCATCAGAACAGCTCTCAGGCGACAATCTATCCAGTGTTTGAAGATTCTCGCCACCTTCTCCCTTTCCTTCATTCTTTAAGACAATGGATGCTCTCGTCTTCAGGTGCCTGAGATGCTTCATCATCCATATATTCGCTTTAATCAGAAGCGTCTGAGATGGTATCTCTACAATAAGAGTTTGTTAATAGAATATGAATCGTCCTTTTCTCATTCACTGGAAAGGGGTATAAATACAATACAAGATCCACGATTCTAGCCTATAATTTAGGACCGATATACATCTCTATATTTACGAATATTACACAAGATATACTAGTATAATCTAACACTCCCCCGCAGTCGAAACGGGAGGCTCACGAATGTTGAGACTGGAACGAAAGTCGTCAAACAATACCAACGGGAGGCCCTTGGTGAAGATATCAGCAATTTGATAACGCGATGGGACATGAAGAACACGAACTTCACCCCTAGCAACTTTCTCACGAACAAAGTGAATGTCTATTTCAATATGTTTAGTACGCTGATGTTGTACAGGATTGCCCGTGAGATAAATAGCGCTAACATTATCACAATAGACCAAGGTAGCCTTATGGATAGGACACAACAGTTCAAGCATCAAATTGCGAAGCCAGCAAGACTCAGCCACCACGTTAGCAACTCCACGATACTCAGCTTCAGCACTCGAACGGGACAACGTGGGTTGGCGTTTGGCGGACCAAGAGATTAGATTATCACCAAGGAAAACACAATAACCCGAAGTGGAACGCCGAGTGTCAGGGCAACCAGCCCAATCCGCATCCGTATACGCAACCAAATCACTAACAGAAGATGCATAAAGATGCAAGCCAAGGGAAAGAGTACCTTGAACATAACGGAGAATCCGCTTGAGTGCTTCCATATGGTCAGTCCGAGGATCATGCATGTGAAGGCACACTTGCTGAACCGCATAAGAGATATCGGGTCGAGTAAACGTGAGGTATTGGAGAGCACCCGCCAGACTACGATACAAGGAAGGATCGCCAAAAGGAGTGCCATCCGAAGCACCAACCTTGGGCTTGGTATCGACCGGAGTAGCAGAAGAGTTGCAAGACCGCATCCCAGCTCGCTCAATGATCTCAGCCGCATACTTGGCTTGAGAAAGGAAGAGGCCATTCCTGTTACGAGTAACCCGTATGCCAAGAAAATCATTCAGAAAACCCAAGTCTTTCATAGCAAACTCAGAATCAAGTTTAGCCATAATATCATGCCGAAGAGACTCCGAGGACGCCGTGAGAATGATGTCATCCACATAAAGGAGCAAATAGGCCATGTCCGTGCCATGAGAGTAGATGAACAGCGAAGTATCACACGTACTATTGGAGAAGCCAATAGTAGCAACAAACTCAGCAAACCGCTTATACCAAGCACGGGGAGCCTGCTTTAGGCCATATAAAGACTTTCGTAAGCGACACACATAATCTGGGTGAGTAGGATCACGAAAACCCAATGGCTGATACATGTATACCGTTTCTTGTAAGGTGCCATGCAAGAAAGCATTACTAACATCCAACTGATGAATCGACCACCGACGAGAGAGAGCAATACTCAAAACCAACCGTATAGTAGCCGGTTTCACAACAGGGCTAAAGGTTTCACCACAATCAATACCAACTTGTTGAGTTTTGCCATCACCTACAAGACGAGCTTTATAGCGCTGAAAAGAACCATCAGACTTAATCTTATGGGTAAAAATCCACATAGACCGAATTATATTAGCACCCGGTGGACGAGGAACCAATTCCCACGTCTCATTTTTAATAAGAGCATTAAACTCATCAGTCATGGCCAGTTTCCAATTAGGATCACGAAGTGCCTCTACGGGATTACGGGGAAGGGGAGATGAAGGAACCGTAACCGTAAGAGCAGAAGGATCAAAAATGGATTTGGGAAGGTGAATATTATGTTGACTACGAGTAACGGGGCGGTGGGGAGGATGAATGGTGTACCGAGTGGTACGAGGAGGAGAATGTGTTGTGTCGGCTATAGGACACGGTATAGGAGCAATGGTACGAGGAGAGGACAGAGGCTGGGCCGTGAGGGCCGGGGAAGTGGAGGCAGACGACACGGGAAAGGCTGGGGAGTTTGGGGTAGGGACTGGGGCAGGGGCCGAGAGGGCCTGGGTACTGACCTGGGGAGGTGCCGGCAGGGCCTGGGGGCTGGCCTGGTCACTGGCCTGGGCACCAGCCGGGGCGCGTGCCTGAGCACTGGCCGGGGCAGGTGCCGAGAGTGGATGGGCGCTGGCCGGGCGGGGGGACTGAGGGGCTGGGTTGTCCTGGGCGCTGGGTGAGCCAGGCCGGGACGGAGGAGCCCTGGCATAGCCGGGCAAGAGGAATGGGACGAGTGAGGCTGGAAGACCGGGGCCGAGAAAATCATAGGCAGCCGGTAGAGATGTTGTAGATTTGGCCATAGGAAAAATTGTTTCATCAAAGTGGACGTGGCGACATATAATGATTTTGCGAGAAGACAAGTCAAAACACTTTTAGCCACGATGATTATCGGGATACCCCAAGAACACACAAGGAGTGGAACGAGGTTGGAGCTTGCGAATAGTAGTAGATGGAAAAAGGGGATAACACAAGCAACCAAAGATACGAAGGTGGTTATAAGTGGGTGTACGGTGATAAAGAACTTGTACCGGCGATTTATAGGCAAGGAGTTTACTGGGTAAGATATTTAGGAGATAAGTAGCCATATGTAAGGCATGGTGCCAAAATGATGGAGGTAAGGAAGCATGGATAAGGAGAGTACGAATGATATTGTTAATTGAACGAAGCTTTCTCTCTGCTTTGCCATTTTGAGAGGAGGTATGGGGACAGGAAAAACGAAAAGAAATGCCATTCTTATCACAGAATTGGCGAAAAGCATTGTTGTCAAATTCACCACCATTATCACATTGAATTGTTTTAACTTTTCGTTCAAATTGAGTGTGAATGAGAGCATGGAACGTGGAGAACACAGAAAACACTTGTGATTTATGAGCAAGAGGGTAAATCCACACAAAATTTGTGAAATCATCCAAAAATAAAACATAGTAACGATGGCCAGAAGAACTGAGAGTTGGAGATGTCCAAAGATCACTATGAATTATATCAAAAGGCATACAAGTATTCGAAGTAGAAGGCAAAAAAGGTAGTTTAACTTGTTTTCCAAGAATACAAGACTGACAAGTAGGTAACTTGGAAACATTATTACAATCTATAAGCTTATTGCTCTTAAGAACAGATAATATGGGATCGCCGGGATGACCCAATCGATGATGCCAAGTGGATGAAGCTAGGCAGGCTGTTTGTGGAGGAATCAACGGAGCAAAGTTGACGGGATACAAAGGGCTTGAGCTCTCACATCTCAGGATACGGTGACCGGTCTGTAAATCATTCACAGAAAAACCAGTAGGGTCAAAAGTGACGGAAACATGATTATCGGATGTAAACTTACGGACAGACACTAAGTTTTTGACAAGATGTGGAGTATGGAGAACATTGGATAAAGACAAAGGCTTGACGGGGGTGGGAAGAGAAGCATTACCGTAACCATAAATAGGAATTGACTGACCACTACCAACAGTTACACCATTATTATAAATGCTCGTATTAAAATAAGACGATAAAGTACCTCGGGAGTTGGTCATGTGAGAAGATGCACCAGTGTCCATGTACCAGTTGGAGTCCGGTTGAGACAAGGCCATAGTGTGCATGGCGGACTCAATGTCCGTGGGGGTCCATTGCTGGGCGTGGTATGCCTGTGGAGCCGGGACAGAGCCTGGCCGGGGGCCGAGAAGGCCCTACTGTGCGTGCGGGCGGGACTGGGCAGAGGTGCCGGGCTGACTCGGGTAAGGGCAAGGCGGTGTGACCCAGGGGGGCGCGGAGTACAGCCACCAAGGAGGAGTCTGCCAAGACGGAGGTGCCTGAGGCTGGCCCCGTCCGCGTCCATAGCTGCCCAAGTTCCTATTGTTGCGGGACTTGAAGGATTTGGACTTGGGAGTCTTGCCGCGGCCAGGGGCAGGAGAGGGAGCAACCGGGTCGGTCACAAGCAAGGCCTCGTCATGAGATGCGGCTTCCTTCAGACTCGTTTCCTCAAGAGTAAGCATGGAACGAGCCTCAAGAAACGGAGGAAGCACCTTCCGATGGCGAATGACAGAGGCAACGCCATTGTAGGCAGGAGTAAGGCCGGCAATCATGCGAAGAATCAACCGATTATTCGGAACGGGAGCACCAACATTCTTCAATTGATCTGCAAGAGATTTAAGAGTCTGGCAATAGAGTGAAACATTAGGAAAATCTTTTAAAAACAAGTTATTAAACTCATGTTCAAGATTGACCGCACGGGAATGTTCATTATCCTGAAACAAAGCCTGAATGCGATCCCAAAGCGTCATGGCAGAGATGTCAGACTCAATAACGGTATTGAGGAGATCAGAGGAAATTGTGGAGTAAATCCACTGAACAACCGCAGCATCAAGGGTGTCCCAGAGCTCCTGTTCATCATCGGTGAGTGGGGAGGCCGAGATTTCCTTACCATCAGTGCCGGTTTTAGGTTTGGGAGGTATAATATGGTGAAGAACCTTGTGAGACCGGCAATGAACTTTGAAGAGTTCTGCCCAATTAGCGTATTGTACGTTTTCAGTTTCCAATACGATGGGGACATGGGTACGTATATTGGAGACGGTGAGGGCAGGATGAAAGGAGGAGGAGGAGGAGGAGGATGATTCCTTGGAAGAGGCCGAGCCGGTCATGGTGAACAGGTGCGGCAGGGATGATTAATTAGTGAGGTAGAGAGATGATGAAGAATTGGTGGTAATGGAGATGGAGAGACGGGAGAGGAGATTAGAGAGGCAGAGAGAGAGGTAGTCTCCTTTTGTTTTTTTTTTTTGTTTCTTTTCTGGTGCGGCAGGGATGATTAATTAGTGAGGCAGATTGGTGGTGCCGTTGAATGAGGTTACGGCAAGATAGAGTTTGGACGGGAAGAAAGAAAAATTTTGGGAGAGAGAGGCGGAAGCTAGGTTTTAGGATCGACCTAGTATGATACCATAATAGAATATGAATCGTCCTTTTCTCATTCACTGGAAAGGGGTATAAATACAATACAAGATCCACGATTCTAGCCTATAATTTAGGACCGATATACATCTCTATATTTACGAATATTACACAAGATATATACTAGTATAATCTAACATTTGTAGGTTCCAGAGATTTGACATGGAATCAGGAATAAACTTCATTTCATCACTGAATGTCAGGGTGAGGTATCTCAAATGAATTAGGTTAACAATTTTCTGGGGAAATTTTGGAAACTTGATATTTGGTGCACCAAAGACTCTGAGCAATTGGAAGGATTCTATGATGAGTTTTATATCTTTGTCATCCAAGGGGACGGCAGACTTGGAGAAACATAGGAAACTACGGGCTTTGGGGACTTTTGGTTTTTTGATGAAGAATTGGTAGGCAGAAGAATGAATACAAAGGCGACGGTAGTTTCCTACCTCACCAAGTGAAGGATCAAAAACTCCACGCGCAGTCACGCTTACCTCTTTGAACAAGTTTAGCTTGTTCACTTCAGCTTCAGTCCTGCAGAAATGACGGATAGAGTCATGAACACGACAAACTTTGGCCTCACCATTTGGCTTTGCTTTGTCAACCATTAACAAGTTTCGATTGATTAGATCCTTGAGATTGTCATATGCAATTTCCTCCAAGCTCCTCGTGGGGATATCTTCGTGTATGAAGCCTTCCGCCATCCACAACAAGGTCAGTCTCTTCACAGGAATGAATGCATCCTCAGGAAACACTCCCAAGTACAGAAAGCAGTCTCTCAACTCATAAGGTAGTCTCTCGTAGCTAAGCCTTATAATATTCTCCAACCGCTTTGTCTTGTCTTTATAAATAAGGTAAGTCTCAACGCTTGTTGAGACATCAAGCCACTCTTTCTTTATTGCCGAGACAGCACCATGAGCATCAGAAATTTTGTCCTTCAAAATCCCACCAATTACTACGATTGAAAGGGGAAGACCATCACAGTTTTCCGATATGATCTTCCCAATTTCTACCAAGTCTTTAGGGACAACATTGACAGCATCATAGACTTCGTATTGGAGGAGTTCCCAACTCTCGTCCTTGGTCAGAAACCTCAGCTTGTGGTTGTGGGATGGTTTATTAACATTAGCACGAAAAGCCACCTTCTCTTCGCGGCTGGTTATCAATACTCTCCCCATGTCATTAGTCAATGGCAAGAAAGATTTGAGCTCATCCCATGCTTCTGGACTCCAAACATCATCCATAACTATCAGAAATTTTCCAGACTTGAGATAATTTCTTACAATATCGCCCAAGTCCTCATCGCGCGTTCTATCTGCCTCATCCTGGTTGGTGAATTTGCTCAGCATGGTACGAAGAACAACGTTGAGGTTGAGATCATCAGAAATGTTCACCCAAAGTAAAATGGGGAACTCAAATTTGATAACCGGATCCTGAAATAT
Source organism: Plantago ovata (assembly GCA_028274465.1). Classification (NCBI taxonomy): domain Eukaryota; kingdom Viridiplantae; phylum Streptophyta; class Magnoliopsida; order Lamiales; family Plantaginaceae; genus Plantago; species Plantago ovata. The sequence continues at coordinate 33,559,634 of CM051457.1, forward strand.
CTTCCATGCAACCGTAGTTTTCCCAAGGCCTGGCATACCAATAATAGAAACCACTTCGAGTTTGTCCGAGGGCTCTTTCAAATAACCGATCAAGGTAGCAGCCTCATCTTCAATACCAACAATTTTGTTTTGCCTCTTCTGCATGGATTAAAACACTGCAAAACATAAGTAACAAATATATATTCATTAATTGGGAAGTTAGCAGAATCTGTGAAATGGCAGTGCCACATTGACTCTACGAAGCTACTCGTGTTATTCCGTTTCTCTGGGTTTGTATCTCGTTAAATTGCTTCATAATCTCATTTTCTTTTAATAAAATATGTAAATGATGATAAAAATAAGTCAACCCGGAGAAACCCTGCACGTAGCTAGAATATGTTGAAGTACACAAAATTTGAAAGTATTAGGGGTTATTGTGTGCATAGTACTTCAAGGGATGAAGTGTACGAGATCAAACTTCATGGGACAAAATGCACGGATCATCAAATTTTAAGGTGGAAAACGCTTTATAATTATGTTTGATAAAAGTGTTAAGATTTAAGAATGAATGGAATTGAAAGAAATGAACAGTTTGGGAGGTAGTAAGCAGATGCTTATACCAACCTTATATCTCATCAAGGTTCTAATCCCGACCTCTCATCTGCTACTCCATACCCTTACCACGAGACCACCTAACAAAGTGTTTCACATAATTATGGGACGAAGGAATTACTAATCAACTACAGTTTTCTTTCTTTCTTTTTTTTTAATTACTAAAATGTCATAACATGTAAAATTATTCTGGTAAGTTAAATCACTGTTAAATTCTTTAGACATTAACCATGTTACCACAAAATAAATATGTATTAATATTTCATATTAGTATTGTATTGTATGTACTACATAATTTTGTAAAATAGGAATACATACTGTTTAACTTATGGCAGTCTATATAGTCACTACTGGAATTTATGAGTTTTGGTGTGAACTATTGGTGTCATTTAGTTTTCATATAGGATTATATAGGAAGGATCGAGGGGTATCTATCTTCATGGAAAACAAGGGGTACTACTACTACCACTTGCTAATTGCCATGTGGGGGAGGCAATTGCCCACTCTCCTGGCCCTTGATATTGAAGTAGTATTATATATTGATCGACATTTATAATAAATGAAGTGGGAGTTAGCCTCCGTTGCAAGTCAGACCACGCCCAAATGGAAGGAGTAATACTGTATGTGAATGAAGAAACTAAAACAGGAAAATGTAAATGTTCAATTAATTAAATGTATCTGACCTTTTGTCTGATCTCCCTTGTTTTAGCTGCGGTAGTGTCAGGTTGTGAATGGGCAAGGCTGGGAACAATCATGTTCTTATACTTTTCGAACAGAATATTGATCTTATTTTCCCTCAGGGACTTCACCTGTCTCGCAAAGCTCACCCGGTTTGTGCTAACGTTGCGCTTGATGAAGTTCTTGGCCTTGTCCATGGCTAGCTCCGTCACACCAGTGTCTATCCCATCTTCCACATCATATATGGCTTCCCTCACCTGTACGTGTTGTATAGTGCAGTCATCAGGAATGAAATTGATCATCGACCAGGTGCAAAAATGCTGCACGTAATTTAAAGATCGTAATATATGCAGCGAGAGGCTACCTGTCTCTCCCATTCCATGGAAACTGCATTCTTGTTGTTTCTTGAAGAATCCTTCAAAATGGCCTTCAATAAGCGTAGTTCAGACTCCATGAGATGGAGCTCAGTTTTGGCGCTCCAGATTAAATTACAATGGTCCGTCACCAGTTGCTGCAAGTTTTCCAGGAGGAAATCTACAGGAACATTCATTGATATGATTGCGATTACTTGACTATTATTACTAATCAAAAAATTACTGAAATGTTATATAGATTATAAATAGTATATACTCTATCTACGAGAGTCGAGAACCACTCGGTATGAACGTATGACTTTGGTTCTGTACACATTACACACGCTATGGAAAATTTATAAAATTACGTTGCACTTTGAATTGTTGAAATAACTAACTTATTTGACTAAATAAATAAACATAAATTATTTGAACTCAAATATTATCATAACAGTATTATTGGAACGTGAAATCTAATACACCGAACAACTAGTACTTGTTGTGCTGTACTACCAGTAGTTAGTGAATGAAATATTTGCGGATTAAAAAGAAAGATGGACCGGAAATATAGGGCCCTGGAAATTGGAGGTCATGTACCGTTAGCGGGCCCGCTCATGGTAATTTTAGCCGCCCCTAGTCTTGAGTACAAATTGGAAATGATACAAGATTTGGTTTTCGTTTAATATTCTACTCTAGAGAAATTCTACGACGTCGTTTTCATGGCTCCAGAAAATACTTCTTCCATTGCGGGCTTCATCATCTTATGTTTGGGGTATGTGTGGTCTAGTTCGTACATGCTACTATTCTTACACCAACAAACTATACAATTTTCTAATCATAGAAATTCGCCAATTAACAAAGCTGGGTGGTTTCTTGGTTGGGATTTATCCCCGTTTTCTTATTTGGTTTTGTGGGATTTGGTTCTCTTGGTAGTAGTATAGTTTCTTTTTCGGTTTAGGTTGTTTTAAATCACTGGTGTACTGTTTCTGAGCACTTATTATGCTCTTTTATTTATTTTATTAATAAAAAATTTGACCGCTTCAAGAAAAAAACAAAGCTGAGAGGTCCAATTTTTTTTAAAAACCACCCTACAAGCATTCTTAATTACTAAAATATCATGTTTTAAATGAACGGATAACATGTTGATCCCAAATTTTTAAATTGACATGTTATTTTTGACCGACATTCTTACCATTTATAACTTTATCATTAGCTCTAAATTTGCAGATCAAGTGAGCCCTAAGACTATATTCAACAGTGAATGTGAATGAACTGTTGGGGATGAGCCATGTTATCACCTCTCACACACTGTTGGGCGTGTGAGAGGGGTTCACAGGGTCGTCCCTAGATGGACCTTTCATCCCGAGATGAGTTTTTTTTTTCTATGTTTCATCTTTTGTTTTATTTTTTTTACTTTTTCATATACATGTTTAAGGAGTAAAGATTTAAAAGAAATAGAAGAAACCGTAGCTCAGTTGGACGGTATTCTGTCTACGTTTTGGGAGGTCTCTGGTTCGAGACATCACACGCCCCCTTTAAATTTGCTTGGGAAAAGGTGTGTAACACCAAAAATTCTGGAGGGCTCAATGTTATCGACGTGAAGTGTTGGAATAAAGCAAACATGATGAAACTCCTATGGAATCTCAGTGCTAAGGCTGACAAACTGTGGGTGTGATGGGCTCATGCATACTATATAAAGAATAAAGAATGAACAAGTCATGGAGTTTTCTCCAACTCAGAACCTTTCGTGGATTCTGAAAGGGATCCTGAAGATGGGAAGCTATGTTAGCAACAACCAAGCATGGGATGATATTGATGAAGGGGGGAAATTCCCCACACGGGCTGTTTATCATAAAATTAGAGGGGAGGAACCTGATGTACATTGGAGAAAAATCTTCTTCTTAAATGATGCTAGACCAAGAGCCCTGTTTATTCTTTGGTTGTGTGTAAAAAAGAGATTGTATACGAAGGACAGGTTGACGTGATTTGGCATGCCAAATGATGGACTCTGCGTTTTCTGCCAAGTGCAAGAGACTACACAACATCTATTTTTCGCATGTGCATTCACCCGGACAGTATGGTTGGACGTGCTCAGAAGGATGAATATATCACATCAGTCGTTGCCATGGGACGATGAACTGAGCTGGATTATACAGATATCGAATGGTAAAGGGGTGCAGGCAAAAATGATCAAACTTGCGTTTGCTGAGACCATATATTGCTGTGGAGACTGCGGAATGAGACTATCTTCAATCCAACGCCTAATACATACGATTTAGTTGTTCATCTGAAAGAGGCGATTAAAACAAGATGCATGATGATGCCAAAACTGCAAGCAGTTGCTTTGAATTTTGGAGGGGCAGTCGACTAAATAACAAGGGATTGCAGAGGCGGAAAGTTTTCTGCTCTATTTTTTGTTTTTTAGCTAACTGGTCTATCTGCTGCTTTTGTTCTTTTGTGTTTGTGAGGTGATGTGTGATATTTGTTGAGTGGCCTGGATCTATGATCGGCAATGTTTTGAAATTATTTTTGGATGAAATACAAACGTGATCTTCGTTCAAAAAAATATATATTTAAAAGAAATGGAAAATTAAATGAAAAGGTTGAATTTATGAGGGATGAATGCCGAAGAGATTTATGTTTGAATGTGAGTAAATAGGATGTCATGTGGAAAGAGAGATAAGGTATGAGAGGGGGATGACTAATAGAGTTAGCTTTAGGGAGAAAAATGATTTTTCACAAAAAGGAAGGAAAAAAAAAAAGAAAAAAAAAAACTATGAACTCCACCATTACAACTCCGATCGAGAGTGTGGTGGAGAGATCTAGTGGAACTCAATGCTCCACCTTTAAATTCAAAGTTAGAGCTCTAAGCTCTACCATTAAACCTCTGATGGATACCTATATAGGTGGACCTGGCTTATGACAGAGTGCCAACAAACAAAAACCAAACCCTATGGTGGTCGGCGACTAGGGTTGAGAAAACCTAGGACTTTTTACTTTTGTTCTATGCTTTCCGGTACCTTCTTTTGTTGGGCTTAGCCCATCATCTTTTCCAAAATCTTCTTTTGTTGGACTTAGCCCGTTATCTTTTCCAAAATCGTCTTTTGTTGGACTTAGCCCGTTATCTTTTATTCTTCACTAAATTAGTATGTCTTTCAATTCCATTAAATATTAATGTAAAGCTGTCATTATTTTTCGTCAATGAAAAAACCTGTGAGTTCATTTCTTAATTGAGGCCTTGTGCATTATTTATACAGTTCCGGCTCGGGAAAATAAGCGTTGTTATACCGTGGAACCGAGAGGTAAGTTTTTTAGAGCAATTTAAAATTCTTAAAAATTATGTGACTTAATTTTAAAATAAGGCTTAGTGGCAATTTCGTAAAATAAAAAATATGGGGTCAAATGCATAATAAATAGAAACCGATATTATTTTGTCTAAGGAAAAATCTGATTTTTGATAGGGGACAAAAATATACTTTTCACATTTTAATTCGTTAAAATTCAAATTCATGGAGTTTGATGTATTAATTACAATTAATGGGTATTGTTTTATAATTAAAAATAAGATTGTCCATTAGATGTAATATCGCAATCTAACATGGGATTTAGACGTTATGGACCCTAAAATAAAGGAAAATTATTACCTAGACCAGGTCTATGACTCATTCATAGACATTGTGGCTAGGATTGATCCACAATACACATTAATGGAGTGTGACCCACAATTAATTATTGATGTGGATCAATTCTAATCACATGGTCTACAACATTAAATGTAGACATGGTCTAGGTAAGTATTTTCCGAGTTATAAGGTTGTTGTCCAGTGGAAAGAAGTTGAAGTGGTAAATGAGGTGTATATAATTGATTTAGATGTAAAGGTATAAATTGACGTAGGATATTAGTATAGATGTAAATATATTTAACGTTTAAAAAACAATTAGTCATCCATATGTATCGTGAATATGTATTGTGGGAAAAAAATAAACCCGTGCTGTTGGTTGATGGATACAAGAAGTTGGAGCAAAATAAAAAATAAACGGATGTCACACGGCACCAACAGGCCACACCCTCATTAAATTATGACATACACCCTTAACTTATCAACTTATCAGTCAACAACAGCACGGGTTTATTTAGCCATACAAGTAGTAACGAATCGAAGAAGATGTGAAGCAAGTCGAAGTTATTATTCCACAGCACGTACCGCGTGGACTTGAAATAAGTCACCAAGTATTCAATTCAACATCTCCTTCGTATTTGTTCTTTGGCTAGGCACCTAGTGCGAACGCAAAAAGTTAACTAAAATGTGTATAACAATAAGGAGACTAAAAAGTCCAAAAGTCAAGACCAAACAAAAAATTAAAAAGGCCTTCCAATTAGGTTTTCGGACTTTGGAGTTTCTGAAATACTAGTCAACCTCCATGCATGGCCCTAGACTACTGCGAGTCTCTCTGTACAAGGGTGGGGCAATAGCTAATATATATGCTCTACATTGATTTGTGTACCATAAACATTTTCTCACAAAACGCATTCCTGCATTTATTTTTGTAAGTGTGGCTTTTTTTTTTTTTTTTTCCGTCAAAGTTGAAACAGCGGTTTAGCTGGAAGATGTTTGACATTTTAGTCAACTTCTACTTGTTGTCAACTGTCACACTTATTTATTTATTTATTTTATCTTTTTTCTAACATAATAACTAGTTCCACAGCTGTACGTTTCTACGGGTGCAGGACGTTTTACTTGATAGGAATTGTAATAGCAAGGAAAGACGAAGAGGACATGGCACTACAAGGAATAGGCCATTTAGCGACGGATGGATCCGTCGCTAAATGATGCCGATCGGTCGCTAATAATAGCTAGCGACCGATCGGTGTTTTTAGCGACGGATAAAATCATCGTCGCTAAACCGTTAGTCGCTAGCGAATTAGCGACCGATGAGTTTTTCGTCGCGAATTAGCGACGGATAAAGAGGTTGACTTTTAGCAACCGATGACTTATCCGTCGCAAAAGGTCCCGGAGACCCAGCGACGGATTACTAATCCGTCGCTGGGTCTCCGGGACCTACTAATCCGTCGCTGGGTCTCCGGGACCTTTTGCGACGGATAAGTCATCCGTCGCTGGAGCTCTGGAGCTCCTAGCGACGGATGAAGTCATCGGTTGCTATTTTTTTTTTTTTTTTTTAGATATAATAATGAGAACCAAAATCAAATGCAACCTATTCAATTAAGCAACATGTTACAGAAATTCTATAGACCAAATAAACCAAAGAAAAATCCAAAAAACTCATAATAAATGTACCAAAACCCTCCATACATATAATAATAATCATACGTACACAATACTAATCCAAAATAATATCATAGTGTACACAGTATTCATGTAGAAAATAGTAAATAGAGTCGAAAAGGATAGGGGATCATGGAGAGGGAGGTGGATCCATCCCCAACTTCGCATACATCTCAGCAAACATAGTACCATATTTAGCCTTCTGCGCAGCCTGCTCCGCAGCTAGCCTCTTCACCTCCTCATCCTTCTCCTGCAACTGAAGTAAGAGGGCCTGCTCTCGAGCGGAAGCTGCTGCTGAAGATGATGAAGATGTACTGGCACGGGAACGACGAGTCGGCCTCGGGTCCAATTCAGGGACGGCTGCTGCACTCCCCAGTCCCAAGCGACGGCCCTTCTCGTCTGGAGGATTCACCTCGAGGAAAATGACATTCATTTCCGCAACAGTGAGATCCTGATCACGAATCCTGTCCTCGTAGGCCGTCTGAAATTATAAATCAAGAGTATAAGGTGTTAGTTATGTTGCTAATTAGTTATGAAATCATCAGTATTTAATAACACATGTATTGTTGAACTTACCGCAATTGCTGTGGGGAGTCACACAACCACTGTTCGTCCTTGGCCTTTTGAGATCTCGAGAACAAGGTGAATAGGAGACTCTCCTTATCCTTCAACTGAATGACACATGAAAGCATCATATACTTAGTTTGAAAGTTCGAAATGCAAGTAAATAACAAGTATAAGAATGATGAATTCACAAAGTTAATACACTTACCTTCTGCCTCACATGTGCTGTAGCGATCGACTCAGAGCCAAAACGGTGTGTCACCAGGGTACGACTCCCATCATTCGGCTGCTTCTTCCTGTTCTCAGTGTTATGGTCATCATGCGCCTGGAATCTCTCGTTAGCCCAATACACCTTCCACGCCTCCCAAATTTCATCTCCGGGCCAATCACCGGTACGTGGATGGCCCTTTGTATACAGTTTCTTCATGTTATGAACCATGCACTTGTAAAGGGCACTACCATGAGAGTTGAAGCTCCACCAGAGATCCATCAGCAATGCTTTCGGAAGGAAGAAATCTTTCTACACAATTACAAATAAACATCGAAACACATACGTTGGTGAATACTTAAAAACATTCAAGTATAACAAGGGGAAACAACATGTATCAAATATATAACAAGGGGAAACAACATCTATTCAAGTATATCGGTGACTAACATATCACCCAAGTTCAGTGGCTAACATACCACTCAAATATAGTGGCTAACATACCACTCACATATAGTGGCTACCATACCACTCACATTGTTCTATATTTCACTAAAACAATGGTGACTAACATATCACCCAAGTACAGTGGCTAACATACCACTCACACAAAGTGGCTAACATACCACTCACAACACAAACAATTAGGTAACTAATGTACGATTATTAACTCACCCTCAGCTCCTCGAACAACTCTCCCTTAATTTGGTCCGGGATGCAAGGCCACTGGCTGCCACCCTCTTGCGGTGGGATCATCCTGTTCCGTATTATCCCACTGAGTACTTTGGCAGCGCGATCCCCATACAACCTGTGAAGAACAGGTAAGTCAATAGTGAAACCTTCGGTTAGTTCGGTATATATATATTAAAAGTTCGTAAATCAGTTAATGCCTAATACTTACTTCTCTCCATTGGGATAAAGGACATGGCGACCATTCCACATCAGACCATCTTCCGGCCTTTGAAAGGGACAACCGTCGTCTGGAACGTGGGCCCACGGGTCGTGGAGGGAGGAATGAGCAGTCGAGCCCCTACTCGACCCAGGTGGAGTCCCAAAAACAGTAGGGGACATGTTATTTTGTTGGCCGGGTTCTGTACATGCTCTTTGAACCATGTTGGAAATTCGGAGACTAGGGCCTCCCTAAGCATGTCCTCAATTGTGTCATCCGCCACTATAGGATTTTCCTCTACACAACGGGCGCTGAAGAAACTGCACATGATGCGTATATTTGGTTTAATACTACCATTTTCTCTAAAATAAGATTTTAATTCAATCGTAAAACGTAAGAAGGCAACTTACCTAGTAAACTTGACATGGAATGGCTTGAGCTCAGCACAATTCTGAAGGACATACGAATGTGCAGCATTGTACTCCTTATCCGTTAGATATGCCACTTTTTCTTCACCATACGCCCTCCCCGAAACCTTAAAGATTGATAGTGAAACTTTATGGTCCTCTTGCACTTGAAATGTGTCGGGATTTCTAGCCGGCCTAGATGTCTTCGAAGGGACCCCAGTGTCAAAGAAATAGGAGCAAAAAGTTGCAGTCTCTGCTCGAATGTATGCATTGGCAATCGAACCCTCAGGCTGAGCTTTGTTCTTCACATAATGCTTCAGCTTGCCTCAGTTACTTTCTTGTACCCCAAGCGTTCTATAATAGCAAATTGTTGTGCACTTGTTAGTTCTTTACGGGCCTTCTTCACCACCAGTTTGTTCTTAAGAAACTGAGTCTTGTTCTTTCTGAACGGGTGTTCATCGTCTAGAAACCTGCGATGACAATCAAACCAAGATTCCTTTCGACTCTTTGGAAAATAGTGTGAATCAATATCATCCAGACAATGTGGACATGCCTTGTATCCGGTGTTTTTCTTCCAGACAACATGGAGTACGCAGGGAAATCACTGATGGTCCAGAGTAGTGCTGCTCTCAAGGTAAAGTTCGTCTTTGTTGAGACATCGTATGTCGGGATACCATCCTCCCAAAACTCTATAAGCTCCTTGATCAGTGGCTACAAGAAGACATCTATCTTCTCTCCTGGATCATCCGGCCCTGGCACCAGCACGGTCAAGAACATGAATGGTTCTTTCAAACAGTCACCCGGAGGCAAGTTGTAAGGTGTAAGCATCACTGGCCAGCACGAACACTTCCGTTCACTCCCAAACGGGTTGAAACCATCAGTACTAAGTCCCAATCTTACATTTCTAGACTGGGCTGCAAACTGTGGATATTTCACATCAAACTCTTTCCATGCCGACGAGTCTGATGGGTGACCCATCTTACCCTCTTGGTCATCCGCGACTACTCTCTCCTTGTGCCAACGCATCTTATCTGCACATGCATCTGATGCATACAACCTCTTCAGATGAGGACCTATAGGGAAGTACCACATTTTCTTGTGGGAGAGATTCTTCTTCTGTCGTTTCATTGCAGCGCCCTCCTTGTAACGACTATACCGGTCCTTCCCACAATGTTTACATTTCAACAAACCTTCATCCTCCCCCCAATAGATCATACACATACCCGGGCAGCAATCTATTTTCTCCATAGGCAATCCCATCGCCTTCATCTTCTTCTGCGCTTGGTAATAGTTTGTTGGAACTAGGCTTCCTTCAGGCATAGCATCCGTGATCAAACTCAACCAATCGTTGCAACTACTTTCTGAATTCCCACCACCCTCCTTGTTGCTCATAATTCGAGACAACATAGTCAATTCATTCATCCTGCACCCCGGGTAGAGTAGCATCTTTGACGCTTCCAACAAGTCAAAGAACTGTTGTGACTCAGCATTCGGAGGCTCCTCATTAACAACACCCTCCGTGAATTCTTGACCCGCAGCGTTATGGACCATCTCTTCCATCCGGTCCCCTGTGGCATCATCATGAGTACAGGCACCTGGTGTAGCACTACTCTCCTGCCTTTTCCTACGCTTCCCCGACAACATGAAATAATCCCCCAACAAACGAACTGCCTCACCATGATGATTCCACACCTCATATTTAGGGACAAAACCATTACGCTTCAAATGTTCTACAACCACCGTAGAGGGTAAGTACTTACGGTTCCTACATTTCTTATGGTTGCAAGGACACTTCATCATCCCAGTACTCAAACACTCGGGTTTTGACAATGCAAATTCGACAAATGCATTGACCCCTTGTACAAACGTAGGCAAAAGTATTCCATCTGCAATCCTACTGTACATCCAACTACGATCGGGATTCATAATTGAATGCTAAACCTGGCCAATGGAAGTTTAGTACATTGCGGCTAACGTTGTTTTTCATTTCTATTTTTAGGTTATTACTTGCCATTTAACATACTTGTAATTTAAAAAAAAATTATATGATTTATTATATTTTTATAAAATAACCACAATTCTTATCCATTTTTAATTTGCATTATACTTACAATATTTCTAAATTACAACTAAAAATACTTATAATACATACTCATTTTAATTTATCAATGAGTTCTTTATTTTTATACTTATAATTTTTTTTAAATATGACTACAAATACTTATAATACGAAACTATGGTGAAATTATCAACTACGATTAACCACTAGAATTTATCAACTTATATTTCGATTATAGTTATACATTTTCATTAACAACTAATTATAATTATGGCCGAATCATACTACAACTCAATTCTAGGTCTCCATTCATCCGAAACAAAGTCTCAACACTCCAACTATCAATTCCTAAAAGAAAGTCCCAATTCCTAAAACAAATTATCAATTTCCAAAATACCCAATTCATCCCAAATCTATCAATTCACCAACCAAAACTTGTGCATCCCGCCTAATTTGAGTTACACAACAGAATAGATACTAGTAGAATGCATACAATTCATTGAAATAGGAAAAAGAACGAAGAATACCAAAATTTAGACAAGTTAGGGTTCGAAGTTAATACCTTTGATTGCGGAAGAAATGGTGAAATAATCACGCAATTGACTAGCTACCCTTGTTCCTTGATAGAAGAGCTTCCAAATGACTATAAGATTGCTCGAGATGGCCAAGAAATGAAGAAGATAGGGAGGAGCCGCGCGTTCGCCGGTGACGGAGAGCTCGGGTTCGCTGTGTGTGTGTGTGTGTTAATGTCTGAGGCTCACGTCATCGTTTATATATATATTCACTGTTTAGCGACGGGTGGCTCATCCGTCGCTAAACAGCTGCTAAATAGCGACTGATGACGTCATCGGTCGCTATATATCAAAATCCTTTTTCTTTTTTTTTTTACTGGGTCAACGCCTAGCGACGGATAATTCATCGGTCGCTAAATAGCAACCGATAGACTTCATCGGTCGCAAAAAACAGCGACCGATGAGTCATCCGTCGCTATTTAGCAACGGATGAGTCATCCGTCGCTGAACCTCCACGCCCTACGTGCGCTTTATAGCGAACTGAGTTTATCCGTCGCTAAAAGACCGATCGGTCGCTAAAATTAGCAACCGATCGATCCGTCGCTAAAAGTGGTTGCTGAAAGTGAGATTTATTGTAGTGATAATGAAAATCATGTTAATCACTACAATTTACTTCTATATCTGTCCCAAGAGTCAAATACATACTTCCTCCGGTAAGTTAGTAGATTGACAGTTTGACTTTTATATAAAAAATAAGGAATTAATGAGTTGATTATAATATTTAATGTCAAGTGGATGAAAGGGTGGACTCTGCAACTGGTTAATTGGTTAATGATGGCATATTTGTAGTATTTGTAAGACAGCTTAATATATTTAACATTAACAACTTACTATAAAGGGAAGTGTGAACCTTTAATTTGGACAACTAATAAGGAAAATGTCAATTTACTAACTTACCGGAGGAAGTACTATATAACTCACTCAAATCGGTATAACATGTCGGCCGACAGAATCTACGTAGAACCCAACTGGAGTATCAGATAACTCAAGAAATTCACTTGGTCAAATAAATTACTCGTACTAGTACGATTTTACTTCGTATAATATATTGCGGTCCTTTAGAGGAGAAGACCCTAGAACTAGAAAACATAAGTCACATAAGTCGTAGGACCATAGTGTAGGGTTAGAAACTTACAGGACCAGTTCAACTATTTGGGAAAAGTTATGGTCCATTTTGGCGATTTTGACTTATTGACACACCATCTGGAAATTAACTCAAAGTTGAACATTATCTTCTTCTTCATCTTCTTTTTTCCTCTCTTGCAGCAAACACAAACACTGTTCATCTGTTGAGTGCATACAAGTTTTGCAGCCATGGCATACTGTTTGATTTCCCTTATCGAAACCCTTGAGCGAATGTTACACCCTGACCAGCACCATCTCAATTGGATTCTTGATCAGGACAAGTTACCACAAATCCACACCCTCTTCCAAAAGGCCTCTTCTGTTAGAGATTTTTTCTCAAAGCAGGTTCCATTAAGCCCAGCAACAATAGAGTTTCTGGAGGACCAAGTCAAGGACGTTGCTGAAGAAGCTCAAGACATTCTCGAGTTGCACATTACAGCTCAAATTCTTTCAGTTCCCATTATTGGTCATGATCAGCAGAGTCAGAACTTCTTCATTTCCCCTCCAGACTTGCACACGGTCCATGCAAGATTTGAATCTGTTCTGGAAAAGATCAACAAGGTCGTCGTTGAGGATGTGAACTCGAAAGTGCCCGTTGGCGGCCGTGGTGCAGTGAGTCAGAAGCTGGATAATGGATCTGCTGATGTTGATTCATCTACAGCCCTCAAGGACAAGGTAGTGGGAGTTGAACAAGACTTGAAAGACCTCAGGGATCAACTCACTAGCCGAGATCAGAGTCTACAAATCATACCGATCGTCGGTATGGGTGGCATGGGGAAGACTACTCTGGCCCGTATTCTTCACGATGAGTTCTCTTCTAGCGAATTTCGACACTTTAATATTTGTGGATGGGTGACTGTGTCACAGGAGTATAGTCCTGAAAAAATCTTGCAAACACTCATACAGAGTGTAGCTAGTGAGTCTGATAAGAAGCCTGCAAATGTAAGTATGCTGAGAACTGATCAGTTGGTTGTTAGACGACGTATGGAGTCCACAGGGCTGGAATGATGTGAAGTGGGCGTTCCCTGATGACAAGAAAGGAAGTTGAATCATTCTGACTACTCGGGAGAAGATCATGGCTGATTATGTCAACCCAAAGAGTCATCAAATGCGCCTTCTTAGCGAGGATGATAGTCAGAAGCTTCTCGTGAAAAAGGTGTATGGGGGAGGTTCTTGGCCTGCTGAACTGGAACAAGTTGGTGAAAGAATTGCAAAGAGCTTGAAAGGGCTGCCTCTTGCTATTGATGTGGTTGGTGGGCTTCTGGCGAAGGCCAAGAGAAGCAAAGATTCCTGGGAGCAAATCGAACTCAATGTGAGATCGTCTGTGGCAGATACAGGATCCGGGATATTTTCTTTGAGTTATGATTATCTGCCTTATTACCTGAAACCGTGTTTCCTATACATGGCTGCTTTCCCGGAAGATAGTAAAATTCGTGCCTCGCACCTCACTTACCTGTGGATTGCGGAGGGGTTCCTAACTCCAATTCAGGATGTAACCCTAGAAGAGGCTGCAGCGATTTACTTGAAGGCGCTCATGGACCGGAATCTTATCGTCTGTGAAAGAGGTTTCATTGGAGAAGTGCTGTATTACGGGATACATGACATCTTGAGGGAAATGTGTCTGAAAAAGGCTCAGGAGAAGAAGTTTCTTAGTGTAAAAAACCGAAGCACTTCGGATCTCCCAGAGGATGATGCATCATCTCTCCGCCGTGTCAGCCTTATCAGGTCCAGAAATGATTTGGAACAATGAAATTAACATCTCTTACTCGCTCATTCCGATGCGAGCAGAGGGCAGGAAGGAACATATTGAGTTCCCTATGTTTGGAGCTATCTTTGCTGCGTGTGTTGGATATTTCTACAGTGGAATTCCAGAAATTTCCAGAGGAGATACTGCAACTCGTCAACTTGAGGTTTCTGCGTTTGTCCGATTCATTTGGAGGTGAAATACCTGAGGGAATATCTATGCTGCGGAATTTGCAGGTGTTATGGGCAAAATATTCTGTTATCAGGTCTATCGCATTGATTTTTGATCTGCCAGAACTAAGACACCTGATGTTCTCCGGTATCATAAAGGACGATACATTCCAGGTTGATGATGCAACTCCTGTTCAAGAAAATCTACAGATTCTATCAACAGTGACCGAGACAACAATCACACACCTCTTGGGAAAACTCCCTAATTTGAAGGAATTAAGCATAGACAATGCTCGTCTTACCACAACCCCCGAAAATCTTGTTGATTTGACCTGTTTCAGTAAACTGGAGAGGCTGACATTCGCTAAGTCTGAATTCAGCAACTTCATTTTCCCGGATTCTATCCAAGCACTGAGATTGATCGAAAGTTCTATATCTTCTGAAGATATGAACAAGTTTGGTGAGTTGCCCAATCTTGAATCTCTGAAAGTAGAAATGTGTTGGTGGGAAAAAGATGAAGGAGACAGTACTTGGGTGACATCGGAAGACCAATTCTGTGAGCTGCGGTATATTGAGTTCTTCAAGTTTGACATGGATGATTGGTTTGTAGACGAATCCCACTTCCCTGCACATGAGCACCTGGTTATTCATTATTGCACTTCTCTTAAAGATATCCCTCGTGAGATTGCATCAATTGACACTCTCAAAACGCTTCGAGTAAATGCCTGTTTGCCTTCTGTCCACATATCTGCTGAGGCAATACGCCTAGATAAACAAGAGTCAGGCGATGATATCCAAGCTCAGATTGGCAAAGATTACCAGACCATGGTATGCTCTATCTCCAACTATATTTTACTTGTTGATCTGAGTGTTTTTGTTATCATAACATTGATAACCTGATCAGCTAAGAAATTTAATTAAAATCTTTTATACTGCTGCAGTTAACCATTTCTCGTACGTACATGATACATGCATCATACATATACATATATACATTTCAAGTACTTGTGATTCCTTAATTTTAATTTGACAAACTTACATATTCCTCCTGTTTAGTTCAAAAAATCAAGAAGTTGATTGAAGACGATATGTCTTAAGCGCAAGAGCTAGCCGTGTTATGAAGAAATCAAAATATGAAGATTGTGATGCAGTCATGGAGGCTGCAGCCAAGTCTTGGATATCTCGGCCCTTATAGGAAAGCTTTTCAGGTTTGGAGATCTTTTGCTAGCAGATTCGATGGCCTCTTCTCCAAATTAAATTGAGTGGGAGAGCTATGAGAAGTAAGTAAACATCCATCCTTGTGTTTAAGGGGTACGTAATACCTATGTATAGAATTGTAATGAGACTCTTAATTAATATTTATTATTGTCTATTCCACGTACCACGTAGTAGTACAGAACAGCCCATCTTCTTTTAATAAAAACAAACTCTAATTCCCTCCATCCACACTCTTTTCATTCTACTAGTGCAGCAATTGGAAATTTATTGCAAGCTAAATTTCCAGAGAATAGTGTGCCTGATTATATAGTGTTAATAATTAACTTCGAAATTTTACTCAAACTGATCAGTAAGCTTTAGTAGTTGGTTTGATAGGCCAACTCTTTTGGTTTAGAATATTTGTCTGGCTTAAGATCGATTTGTAATTAATGAGTCTAATGACTTTGGTATGTTTTTTAAGTTTTTCTTTTAAAGAAAATCATGAGTGATGATGAGAGTGAACCACCCTTCAGGCCTCCACCCGCTCAAGAATTGCTTTGCAAAGAATTTTTAAGAACACGATTCTGAACTAATGGCACTATATATCCTCATCGATCCCCAACTAACAAATTAACTACATGACCAACGCCCAAGTTCAAAGAAATTAAAGAGACCTAAACTTTATTATACGAAGACTTTAGACTCTTGGAAGTTGCAATTTGTATAAACCAACTTCCAGTTGACCTGCCAATTTATTAATTGTACCTACACTTTGCTCCAAATAAAATTAAGGAACGAAAAAATTAATAAATTGGGTTCTAAGAGTATATTTTGACAGTTCGAACAAGTAATACTATTGGTATAATTTCAACTCTGCAAAAAGTTCGAACTGTTGAGGTGTAAAATTTAGTAATTTATATTAATTTTCTTATACTCCCCCGCACTCATGGCCGATTTCAACCTGTTTGGGGAGGTCAATCGAGTGAAAATTTAATATGGGCCGGAGGTTGTCTCTGAGAAGATTCGAAAATATGTGGGCGTGAGCAAAATGAATGATTCCGCACTTCTCCAATAGTTTAAACTTTTGAAAGGTTTAGAATTCTATCAAATATCATATCATAAATTACCGATAGTTATCATATCTATCAGTAGCCATGACCAACTAAGTGGAAATCATATCAAGATGGTGGTTCTGGTTTTGGTTATAAATGTTTTTTAATCAAGAATCGAGGAGTGAACTGGCATAACGATTTTATTGTTACCACACTGCTTGGAGCAAAATACTATCAGGCAGCTTATCTACGACATTTATTTTTTCATTATGAAACTAAAGGAGGTACATCTGCTTGGGTATCTCGATGTTGGTGTCGAAATATGTCCAACCCCTAAGGGCGTCTAAGAGCGTACTAGGGCGTCATGGGCTGACCATGATAGAAGGGTCCGATTACCTTTCACCATGGTCCGACCAGACAAAAGACTAGGCAAAATAGTCTAAGTCCTTATGTTTGACCTAGAAGTACAACTGCCCTACTAGCCATTGAGCTGCCCTACTATATAGCGTGGTGACGCCCTACTAGCAGGACAAAGCCCTAGTAGCCACCAGTTAGGAGAAAGGCAAGCCAAGCAAAGAGCTCATCGGTCTACACCACAACCTCCGGCTACATAGGGTCGCCCTAGTAGCACGCCGAGAGGAACAAGATAGGTTATTTACAAAATAATCCCCAAACTTTAATAACTTTACTAAATCAGCTCGGTTCATTTTCAGCCCTTACTCTCACTGAGAAGTATTGAGTTCGGTGTCAATATTATTCACTTGTCATTTTTACACCTTATTTAACTATTCCACACTTTTTCAAGAGTGGTCATATATATAACCACACATGCATACATACATTGCTTGATATCCTACCAACTCGAGATTATTCAATCCGAAATATAATCCGATGCAAAATCACCCTAGTCCATCCCCAGATTCTCCACTATATACTATATGAATTTGACCTAAACAAACCGATCAAATACACCGTGTAGCCATGGGCTATGGACAACCAATTTACTTCCATTTAACGAGCTCAAGGCTGTGATAATTACGAATTCCTTGGGACAAAAGTAACTACCAACGTATGTCACTTGCCTTTCACACATTTCACACTTATTCTTCTCCTTATTTTCCAAAAATAACCTCCCCATTTTATTAATTTTATTTTCTGTTTTTCTTTTTTCAGCCTGTCCAGAAATGGCTTACTATATACTAACAAAACGACGCCGTACTCCAAAGACCACTCTACCCCAGGCCGATATTTTCACTCCACCAAAACACCACACACACAGAGATGACAGGTGTGAAAATAAGTCGAAAAGACAAGGGCAAAATGGTCAAGCAGGCGTGTATATAATGAAGAAGAGTCTTGCAACTAACGCTTTTTTGGTTAGTTTGGTTAAACAAGAAATCAAGAAAACAAAAGAAAATCAGAAATAAGGGTTCCTCTATCTCGTCTCGTCATCATCTATCTATCATTCGTGCGAAGCAGAGCAGCAGAGAAGTTTCCGTTATCCATCCACAGACGTGTATCACTCTATCTCTCTCTCTCTCATCCCTCCGATCAATCAATCAATTCTTTTGGGGGTTTTTCACTCGACTCTCTCTCTCTCACCCAGCCATGATTTCTTCCGATTCGATTCCATCAATCCCCATGGCTTCATCCAACCCCAAGGATTTCGCCAAGAAAAAGAGGGTATGTTTTCTCCTCTTGTATCTTCTACTCCCTTATCCCCAATTTGCCTAATTCATCTCTGCATTATCATTAACCCTAGTTCTTGATTTTCAAGATTGTGTTTTTTTTTCATTTTCTTGTGTTTATCAAGTTGGATTCGATTGTTTTTAGGATTAATTCGATTAAGGGTTAGGGTTATAATATCATATGTATGCCGTATTGCCGTTTTGATTCAGTTATATCATTTTTGGGATGTTTTTCGATTTTTAATTTTTTCTGAAATGTTTTAGGCTAATCGCTCGGCCAAGCTGAAGCAGTGCAAGCTCGATGCCCGTCGCGAGCAATGGCTTTCCCAAGGTTTGTCAGAGATCTCTACTCCCTTTTTTCGCAGTCGCAAGGTTTATGGTTTTGTAGCCATTTTGTTCTATAAAAGTTGTTGATTATGTACATATATATGTGAGTGTAGTGAAAAATAAGGGCGGATGCAAGGAGGAGGTGAGCTGTGGAAAGGAAGCACCTAAAGTGCCTCCACCTGTGCAGATAGAGAAGCTGGAGATTAAGCAGAGAGGTTCGGAGGAGGTTTATGGAGATGAAATGTCCATGAATCACTTCAGTGACTCTGATTTTAGTCCCTCCAACAGCCCGACGAGCCACGCTAGCAGTGCTTTGGGGAGCAGTGGGTCTGGGGTCAATTTCACGGCGAGTAGCAGCAGTGGGAGCAGTAGGAGCAGTAGCAGCTCTAGTAATGGTTGCTATTCTGAAAGCTTAAGTGATGAAGAAGATGAAGGGGGTGTTGGTGATGATGAGGATGATGATGCTGATTGGGAAGCTTTTGCTGATGCTTTGGCTGCCTCAGAAAACAAGAAGCAAACCGATGAATCAGAGAAGCATGGAAGTGACCAGCAATCCAGTGCTCAGTTGGATGCGGTAAACCAGACATGTGCTTCAGGGGTTGATCCTAAGTCAGAGAGTGGTGGGACAGCTGCGCATAGGGCTTCGGTGAAGGGCCAGGCTTGGAGGCCTGATGATGTTTGTCGCCCACAGTGCCTTCCCAATTTGTCCAAGCAGTACAGCTTCCCCTTGAACTCGGAGCGTCATTTTGCTCGTGGAGGATCTGTTTGGGGCCGTGCAAGTGGTGGCCCGATACCTACGTCGTGTCCAATATGCTGTGAGGATTTAGACTGCACAGACTCGAGCTTTCTCCCTTGCTTGTGTGGATTCAGGCTTTGCCTTTTCTGCCACAAGAAAATTCTTGAGCAGGATGCACGTTGTCCAGGTTGCAGGAAGCAGTACGAGTGTGAACCTGTGGAAAGAGAGGCTACATTTGATGGAGGCAGCTTGACAGTTCGTTTGGCTCGTTCGTGTAGCATGATGACGAGGTCTTAGAAAAGATTCTTTGTTCCTTCACTTGTATGTTGGGTCTCTCTCTCAGTGTCTCTTGTGTGTGTTCTTACTATTAGACTGATTTTGGCAGCTCTAGATATCGGTATAGATATGTGATGTTGAGCACAATGGTTATAATCTAGTATTGTCATCATTTTGGCCAATATATTCTCAATTGAGCTTGTGCTGATGTAGAAGACTCGTCATGTGAATAAGTAAAGGTGATATAAAAATAAAGTACATGAACTTTGTTAAATGCTTTTGTTCATCTACAAATTTGCCAACTTGCTTCTACATGTCATGCGTTTTTTGTTGTTATTCTTTCGATAGATTGACCGTCTGATCATTGATTGATATGATATATTATATCTTAAAATTTTCATTAATCTTATGTGCTGTCAAAACCTACTTGTGGACATATGCTTAGACCTTATGCTGATTCATCCGGTTATTTGGTATTCTTGCCAATCCCGACTGACAACCATAGCATGCTGGAAGGTTAACCATTATATCTACATTATGTGAAATTGTTTAGTGTGAATGTGTAATTATACAGGGCAGATTATTTGTTATTTGGATACTGCTGAGATATTTATGAGAAATTTCTAGCTTAAAGGCGAACCATTGCGTTCCCATTTCATATCTATGCTAGAATTAGTGATTTGATTCATTTGAAGGAGTCATGATAGTCAATAAAGTATTTGGATTGATTTGGGGAGTTTGTAAGTTTGCTCATAACTTTGTTGGTCTAAGCTTACCACTGAATGAAAATGAAATGACGAAAGTTTGTTGGGTAGTACTCCACCACTCCCTATGCCCCATTTGAATAGGCTCTTTCTTCTGGCATATGTATTAAGAAAGTGGGAGTATGAGCTGGATAAACGTTATAAGTGAGATTTTATTTCAGTAAATAATTGAAGCTGCGAATTATTTGAATAAATAGCTCATTTCAAATGGGACGGGGGAGTAGTGTATGGTCCACAACTAATAGTAAGCACCAAGAACATAGCCCTTAGGCTGCTCCTTATACCTTCAGGTAAGTTCTAGTTACTATCTCCTGCATATCTGATTATCAATACCGAAGAGGTGTTGTGGTGAATGCTGTCACTGAAGCAGCTCAGAGTTGACTTCTCTGTGCAGAGAGTAACATCTTTTTCCCATTTTCTTTTTGTCTTTTTTCAAGTGAAGTTATTTTCCATGGAAATCTAGGACAAATAACGTTTTACAGATGAGTTCACTGATAGTTTTTTTTAATTATTATGTTTTTTTAATAACAAAACTTATTTTCTTGTGTCCTTGTCCACATTGCAACATCCTTTTGGATCTAATTGTGAGCTTCTGAGTAATGACATAATGTTTTTTGTAGACATGTTTATGGAAATAATTTTGGATGATTATGTTCACAGAGAGAAATTTAGTTGCACTTTTCATCTTTAGGCTTTATTTGGTACAGAGTAGGATTAGATTGGGAACTTGAAGTTGGGCAGTGAAAGATAGTCAGGATTTGGTTGTGCTACTTATTTTTCCTGTTTCATCTGATTGATTGCAACTGATATAGTACTTGGAAGGTTTATGTAGTCTGGAATTCTGGATCTTGTTTCTCTCTTCACGTCTTTTCCAGTATACCTTTCGTTTTGTTTTTTTTTTTTTTAATTTAGTTATTTTTATTTATTTTTTGGGTTGTTCATTTACAGTTCTCAGACCAAGTAAGCCAAAAGTTCTACTCCACCAAGGTAAAAAGAAAGCAAAGTTCAGGCTTATTCTCAATTATTCCATAAACCTCTGCCATTAGGCTCCCCCTCCCCCCCCCCCCCCCCCCAAACAAACACACGCACCTCTCTAATTAAATCCATGGAATGAACGAAATAAATTTTTGATTGTGCCACCATCTGGATTGTGTGATGGGTGCATTACTTGTGTGTCTTGTGACTGTTCTTTCATAAAAGGTTCCAAAGATTTAATGTCATGCGAATGTTCACTCATACTTCATTCTTTTTTCACTCATACTTCATTCTTTTTTAACTCATACTTCATTCTTTTTTCACTTTGGATACTCAGAGTTGACATCTTTACTTAAATTGTTGTCCTCTGGAGAAATTTTCTACTGACAGGCGTAAAGAATTGTTGCATATCTAGATGATTGCTACTGAATCTGTGTAAAATGGTTATGCGTGTTATCATGATAACATCGTATGGGATTTCATATTAAGTACCTGTCTCTGTGAGAATGGTTTATGTTAAAATTTAAGAGGTTTAATTGATAATGTATGCGCAGATGATGGCTTCGTCTCGAAGAATATATAATAGGCATATACAACAGGCATAAGTGGCCAGGTAGTGGAATAAGTTCTTTTGCCTTGAGGGATGAAGTTTGTTAAGAAAGTAACATAACAACATTATCTCGAAAAATCACTTTTATCACAGAGAACAGAATTGAGATAAAGCCTGTGATACTGGGCTCGTGGATTGAGAAACCCTTATGTTATTGGTCTATTAATTGTTAGATTTTCAGTTTCATATACAGGTACATTGGATAGCTTATGATGCATGTGAATCTGACTCAAGAATTCAACTTTCAGCACTAGTCCAGACTTTAACCAGCATAGTAGTAAGGATGGCTGATTTCTTTGTTATCTTCCTAGTCTTGTCAATGTGTTCATCTAAGTGAATGTGAATGCCTTATCTCTCACATGTGGTTTTATATATATTTTGCCTTGCTAGTTAAAAGGGAATAGAAACCTGAGTATGCCAATTGCCAAAAACGGTTATGGCTTGTGTTTTTATATAAATAACAATGCACGTAGAATTAGACACCCACATCTGCAATAGCTTCTAGAGGTAGTTTTGGACTCTTAGGTTTTGCAGTGAGCAGGTAAATGATTCTTCTGCATAGTTATTATTCTGTCTGTGCACGTCTGATTGTGTGGCAGAACTTGCAACCATATTCTGAAGAATTTTATTTTTCTATGGTTTTGTTATGTTGTAAGAGTTTTCTGCATTATATTAAGCTCTGTGAAGGACCTGTAGTCACTAGGCCCCATATCTATCAGCATTTCATTGCAACCTAATATGAGTGAAGTTGTTCAGACCTCATGCATGATGTTTTGTACTATAATCAAATAGGGTCACTGGTGGCATTGTTGTTTGTCTGGCAAATTGCATGATTATGTGATACTTGATGCCATCCATATTGATGCACCTAGGTCATTTTGTTGTCATTTGTATGTATGTTTAAACTGCAAATCGAGGAGAAGAGAACGTATGTGGCCAGAATTATATCAGGAATCCAATGTGTATGGTAACTAACGCTTTGTTATTAGCAAATTGAAGGTTGTTATTTTCTGCTGTAGCACTTCCCTCCTGAAACTTTTGATGGTACCAACCTGTTTTTATACTGAAGTGGACATCAGCTGATGTTATGGAGTATAATCAATCGTAAAGGACCTACAGCAAATTTCTATGCAGAGTTAGGTCTACTGTCTACAAGATATTTCTGTTGCTAAAACTACAGATCATATCTGAATTCGCCAGGTTAAACATCGATTGGTAATTGGATGTTTGCAAAAATGAACAGCTGTATGGTTGTTTTGCCTGTAAAGTTTCTGAATCCAAGTAACACATCATTTAGAGGATCTGTTATTCATTTTTGCCTAGTTAAGGATGTTAATGCCTTAATGGTGAACCTAAATGGTATGCTTAATGGTGAACCTAAACTTGTATCTGAATTTGTTGGCTTGTTAGTAATCTTTGCTTGCCTTCTTGTAGCTGTTGGCTTACAGATGGTATGTTTAAAGGCTACTGTCGCACTGTTGTTAGATTTGGTTATCGTGAAATGTGATATGGAAGGATTTGTTCGTTGTCACTTGAAAATATAAGTATCAGCCTAAAGCCCATTTTGACTCTTCATGTTTTTCACTTTTCACCATGAATTACTCCTGACTATACCGTATTCAAGAGGAATTCATGGTTAAGACGGCACGAAAGGTAAAACTGGCTTTAGTCTCAACAGAGGGATTATAAAATATCGTTGTGAAGTGTAAAAAAGACTGGAATTGGTGCTGAAACTGTTTCTCTGCTTGTCTAAAAATCGCTATCTGAATCGCTAGAACTCCCCATTAATCTCTGTGCCCTGAAATACGATTCAATGTTGTGCATTCTCATCGGAGCTGTTGGTGACAGCGGAGGTGATGAGCCTGCGCTTATAACTTTTGGTTTCTCTAGTTTCTTGGCTATTTGAGAACATACTTGTTCTACCATGTTCAAGAAATCTTTGACGATAACGAATAACTGTAGTGGATTCGTTGTCCTGTCTTTGGAAGATCCTGCTTGATAATACACCGTCGTTTTCTGTACTAGCTCCATTACCCTTATTTCTTCCCCTCTGACAACATTGAGTTCACTCTGGCACTCTTCTAGAAACCCTCTCATCTCCTTTAGAAACTCACCTGAGTCTTCACCACACCGTGTCAAAAGAAGCTTACTCTCTTCAACCCTGGCAGCCAAGATGGAAAACATGCTGCTAAAACTGTCGTAGTCTATTGTTGCTGATTTCTTCACGTTTACCAACTCATCCCTCAGCCCTCGTATGCCAGCTAACCCTAGCTTTAGGCATTCTGTATCCTGTTCATCACTGATAGAACATCGTTTGCCTTCTGCACGTATGACCTGTTCCACAACAAAGTAGAGCAGAGTAGTTTTCCCGTCTGTGCTTTTAATGTCAGACAGTCTCCGAAGGGCACTAAGGTTGAACCCTACGGCATTTCCTCTAGCTGTTCCAGCATTCATTCGGTTACCGGCTTTGAGAATGGCTTCTAGTAGTTTGAAGAAGATCCTGCCACTTCTCAACTCCTTACACCCCAGTTCAAGATATTGCAGGGACTCTTTAAGGTGCAAGATTTCAGTATCATAGGTTGATCTGAAAAGCATAATGCTGAGACGAATGAATGCTGATGGCATTGCTTTCAAGATGTGGTAAAGGAACGACTCTGCATCAGCCAGATTTGTTGGGTTTCCGTTGAACTGGAGGATTTTGCCTACCTCATCTTGTGTTGGACGAATCTTGGTAAGCTTCTCGAGGGTATCCGTGTTGAGTCCTCTGCCTTCGTGCAGAGCTTCCAGGATTTGTTTTCTTGAAATCGCTAGAGATTTAAGAACGATTGCTGTGTTTTGTGATTTCCGAGGATCTAGGAGGAAGATTAGAGTGGATGGAACTGCGATGGTGCGTTCTTCAGATGGCGATCTGTTACTCCTTACAGATGCTTTATGGCTAGAAGTGGTGTAACCAAAGAGGCTTTCCATGAGTTCATCATCAAACCTGATTTTTCAACACAGAAAAGGAATTTAGAATATATTTATTTACGACTCGCTCTAGTGAAACCGATGTAATTCAATTGGTTAGGTTGATATCTCATGATTCAATAAGTCTTAATAGAATTTGATTACGGTAATATCAATATTCTGGAGAAAGAAATACCTGAATGATCCGTCATTGATCTCATTCCAAACCATGGAATGGTCTGTATTAGCAGTGACCTTGTCCCAATGTAGCGGTTTCAGTTTCGTCTTAACTCCATTTTCACTCGTATTCTCCGTCTTACTGCTCCTGTTATTGTCTCTGGGAGGAATAGGTGGTTTATATTGAGATGTGATCTTCACTGGTGGAGGTGGGGCAGCAGGCTTGACGTTTCCAGCTTTAGGCGGTGGTGGTTGTTGGGGAGGAGCTGGTGGTCGTCGAGGAGGAGGTGGTGGGCGTGGTGGTTGAGGAGGAGGAGGAGTTGGCGTTGGAAACTGATGCAGAGGAGTAGGTGGAGGTGATGGAGGAGTTGGACTTATTCTTGGCGGAACGAGCGAACTGTTACGCGTCAAAGGCTCTTGATTCTTACCCGGAGAAGCTGGTTCTTGAAGTAGAGGGATTTCATGTATAGACTCAGATGCAAAACTTGGACTTGTTGGGGTTTTGTTATTGATATGCTTCAGTTGTTGTTGCTCACCACCGATAGGATTAGTATGCCAAACCTTGGGTAAATTAGCATGTTCAACTTCAAGTCTTGTAAGATACAGCACATGATCCAAACCTTGTTGATCAACTATAACCCCTACAGGTCCACCATTCTGGCGTCTGAAATCGACTTCCCTGCGAAAACTTGAGCTCCTGTTGAGACGTCGCGATATGATGAGTTTGTAATAGAAGTAGAAGAGAATCGCTGCGATTATGAGGGTGAGTGTCACTGTGATTGCAACAGCTTGAATAACTGTTGTACTGTGTGTTGCCATCTGATCTGTATATCTATGTTTGTATGTATGTATCTGATTCTAAAATGAAACAAGAAACCAAAGACTGAGTTGAGTTGAATTGGTAATGTTAGATAGATATAATTGATGAAATGGACTTGGTAGTAAATAATATTGTTGACAGTTTCAAAGAGGTTGTTGATGGTAGATGGGCTGGTTAAAGGATGTATTTTCTTGCAGTTATTGAAAACAATGTTAGGTTACAATTTTTTTTTCCAGTTTCTTGTGGTGCAGCAGTACAATAATAGTAATACGTAGGGGCGGTTTCGTGCCATGTCAGTGGCTAGTTGTATATATCAATGACATTGGTCACTTAAGTCAATAATAGCAAAATATTTTCCTGATGATTTTCGTTTGTATTCGTCTTCTTCTTATTAGGTAGATTTGCTGTGGTTTTGCAGGCCTAATGTCTGGCCAATTTTAACTATGATGCATTTCTAACTCATGTTTATTCTTTCATTCAATTTTTTTTTAAACAGCAAAAAAATTCATTAAACCCAAAAATGTGTACATGATTAATAGGGGTATACCCTAATCATGATACAAGGTTTATCACTAAGACTCCAGTACAAAAGAGAGCCCAAATAGCCAATGAAGTTACGTACTGGAAACACCACAACGGTACGAAACCCAAAAGACTCTAGCTAAGCTATGATCTCCTGAGAATTTAAAACCGAAGCTCCGACTGTAAACGATAACCCTTCGAGCTCCAGTTGGATGCCTGTGATTCGAAACCAAGTGAAAATAGGTCCATACTCCCATAGCTCCCAGGGCGATGATGCAGCATCACAACCTCTCTTCCAACTCATAGGAGTAACAATCGAGAGTCAATTTCAGTTTCCGTTTGATGATAACTACCCTCGGGCTTAAATGAACATTCATTCTGTCATTCATTGCCTAACATTCTGTCTTGGAAGAGGACAACGTTTCCTAAAACATTGGAAATACCATACTTTTTTAGTTTAATTGGCTTGCTTGGCCCGAAACATATCAATTTGGTTATGGCTTTTAGAGATTATGTTATGGTTTTAAGCTTTCCGTTATAACTTTAACGTCATTTTATATGATTTTATGAGATGATGTAATAGTTTTAAGAAGTTACATTATGATTTTAAAATGGTTTGTTAAATTTTTTAGCGACAATATAAAATTATTCACAAATATCAAGAAAACACCATTAAACAAGTCTAAAAATTTCAGGAATGATATAAAACATTAATGAACAAGTTTATAAAAAGCTAATTGAAACATTTAGTTATTACAATATTGAAACATATAGTATTTATTTCGAATAAATTTGTTGGTGAACTTTTGCTTTCTGCCTTTTCTTCATCAAACTCGACATCATCAACACCTGCTTAAAACCACAATTCTTGTTAAAACTCTATATATAAAACATATGTGTATAAAATAATAATAAGCAGAAATATGCTAGAAAAGTTAACTATCATAACAATGAGGCTTAAAATTTTATAACACCCGCTCATAAAACCATAACAAAGAGTTTAAAACTATAACAAAGTATTTGCAAAAATCAAATAACAAATATTTCCTCAGAAACAAAAAACACTAACATTTGTGCTTAAGGCCCTGTTCTTTTCGTCTGAAAACTCATTACGTATTTTCAATTCTGTTCAGACTTGCTTAGTTGTATTTTATACTACAAATAAATTCAATTCAGTTCTGCTCAGACGAAAAGAACAGTTTCTAAAACTACAACAATAGGTCTGAAAAAGTATAACATATGGGCTAAAAAGAATAACAAGCATAAATATGGTAGAAAAGTTAAATACCATAAGCTTAAAACGATAAGTATCTTTATTTCCTGACATAGGGTTCTCTTTTAGGAGCTTCGTTGTCGTTCGATGACCATCTCTTAAAACCATAACAATTGATGATCTTTAAACTATAACAAGTGCGCTTTAAACAATAACAAGCAGAAACATATACTAGGCAACTAAATACCATAACAAATGATTAGAACTATAACACCATCTCTTAAAACCATTAGACATGGTCTTAAAACAATAACATATACATGCATTTAAAGTAATAACAAGCAGAAACATGTTAGACAATCTAAACCATAGTAATTATGCTAAAAACTATAACACCAGTTCTTAAAACCGGACCATAACAAAGGGTGTTAAAACTATAACATATGCACTTAAAACAATAACAAGTAGAAGCATGATCGGCAAGCTAAAAACCATAACAATAATGCTTAAAACCCTAAGGCATGTACGTAATTATTGTTCATGTTTTGTTTTCTGGAATTATTTGCAGATCATAAGAGCTTGCTTCTTCTTCATCAACTATACCACATAAAATCAAACCAATCTCACTCATAGTCACCGTTCACAACCATTCCAACTCATCACGGAACAAGAAAACACACTAGAAAATGATCGGATGAGAGAGAAAGTAGATTTGACCGGTGTTGGACTGTGGCAAGACGACGACGATGACAACTAAGGATTGTTCGAGAGGCGGAGGTGGTGATCTCATGGAGAGGCAGAGGTGGTGATGGTGTGGAGAGGTGAAGGTGGTGGTGGTGGTTTTCAAATTCGAGATATGATTTTAGAGGGAGAAGGAGAATGATTGTAGAGAGAGCAATGGTAAAATGGTTAGGTTTGAGATTTTTGTCTACTTATATTAAAATTAGTTGACCGAATGTTGGTTGGTCTGATGAGTACGTCCTGGTTGAACCTGGACTTTACTGATGTAAAAGTCCTACCCCTCCATATACTTAATTACTCTTTTTCGATCACGGTTGGCCTCTAATAAACTTTAAATCAAACCGTATAAATAATTAATGGAATGATATTATATTATAGAGTGACTATACTTTTATAATACATTTTGATCAATGATTTTTATGATTTAATTTAAAATTTATTAGAGGTCAAACGAAATTAGTAAAATTCAACAAAGTAAAAGTAAATAGGGACGGGGTCAGGAAATAACTCTGTCAAGTGCGCATATATGAAAATTTTTTATGTATGGCAGGATAACTTTTTTATATTGATAAATAAAAGATATTAGAAATATCAAAATTATACAACATGTGAGGTAATAATTTTACTGGTAATTCATGATTTATGTGCATTATTGAAAAGAGAAATATCAAAAGATGTTAAAATAGGTAGTGCAATGTGTAAGAAATTATAAAAAATAAACCAATATATAAGTAAATTTTTTTTTTAAATGAGGGTACTACCCTGCCCGTATATACCTCCACCCCTGAATGTAAACCATCTAAAATAATACTTCTTTCGGAAACTTAATAGTTTTCCACTTTATTTTTGTTGACTTTTCGATGTCTGGTTTGACCTCAAATTAATCATAGCTCGTTGCGAAAAAAATAATTTTAAAAATTATATTATAAAATAATACTTCTTATATTTGTATAATATAACTTGTAAAATTAATTTTGTCGTAATCAATTATGATTAATTTGAGGTCAAACCAGACATAAAAAAGTCAACAAAAACAAAGTGGGAAGTGGGAAACTATAAAGTTTCCGGAGGAAGTAAATGAGTACTAAACAGATAAACAAAATTGGAGTTGATTGCACTAAAATCATATCTCATTAGTACCCCGACCCCAAAAAATACCATTTATCCAAAGCAAAGATGAGCCCATCCATACCCCCAAAGAAAACCATTTATCCAAAGCAAAGATGAGTCGATATACAGTATTGAACTGGACATTAATAAACCCTTTAGAAAAATACTTACTAAATGGACATTTGTAGATACATGCCTACTAGCTAATGTACCGTGACTTAAATTGTACATGCAATATAGAGCTAGTTTGGAGATATATAATTGACTTTCTTGGTTGTGCTAGCTTACGAAATGTCAAGTGGATCATGACCCAGATCGTCATTCTGATCAAGTTCTTTAAGCTGCAGATTGTCGTCCTGGATAAATCCGCTACTATAGGTTGAAGAAATCAACAACAACATGATAGATCCTTGCAAGTAAGCGAATAGAAGTACTATACAACAGGTCACCGTTGATACTGAAATAAGAACCCAGTGGCGTGGTTGGCCAAACACGAGATAGAGTGAGAGGCTGAAAGTTAGCATCATGAACATGATTGAAATCAACATGCTGCCCAAACCAATAAATAGTCTAATAGGAAGATGTCGCATAAAGTCTCCTGCTTCATAACGCGACATCATTATCTCCATGAACATTAACAGAGATGTTACGGATGTGATGAAAGAGATAGCATCAGAAATAGCAAATAATTTGAACATAGACCTTCCATGAAATATGGGAAATCCTGTGTCGCCATCGTTCCCACCAGGTACTGTAATAGCTGCAGCAAATGTTATGGTACCAATTAGTGCTGCTATAATAGTACATGAGCTGGCCGTCTCTTTCATCCATTTCTCTGCCTTCTCTTTCAATTCCTTGTGTTCTTCAATGAAGATCATCTTGGGAGTTTTGCCATCATGGTTGAGTTTGGCATGGTAACGGGGCCTCGTTATTTTCCCTATTTCCTGAACATGTAGTCAATGCCAAAAGAAATTACAAGAGTCAGTGCTAGTTATGTCTTTTGTTTATGGAGGAAAAAAAAAATCAAGCAAAGGAAGGAACTCAAGAAGTAGAAGTATGAAGTTAACTCTGATGTAGAAGGATCGTAGCTTTTAATTCGTAACACCACAAAATCTATGATGAGGAATTGGGTATGGTTAGAAATGCTAGTTCATCAAGATGGTGTTATTAGTACTGTTAAGTCTACGTTAACGTAGCTATATATTCCTCAAAATAGTTCTATATAGAAGTATATGAAAGTACATCATTTTTGTACTGTTTTACAATCAGATAGACTTTCATTTTAAGTTGCACTTTTTTACAGTGAGACAGTTTTTCACCTTATCCGACAACATACATCTTACCAAAAAATGAATTTATTTTGTCAATCAAAACAAAAATGACTAAAATACAATTAACTAAAGTAAATTTTAAAAATATGAAATAAATAATGACCGAATTAAGTAAACATACATAATAAATTGATAAATAATATTCAACTAATTTGTTTTTTCTAGTGAGCTGTGTGTCGAGGTACTCTAGCAAATAATCTTGTTGATGGGGTGATACTTTTTAGGTGTGGATCGATCCCTTTGTGGTTGTGCCGTATCATCCTTATTGCTTTTGTGTTGACAAGGGAGTTGGGTAGCACACGCGTGGTTCTTCAATGCTTCTTGTCATCTTTTGTTATCGTTTTAGTTTTGGTTTTGATTCCATGAGTCCTAGTGGGGTGTTCATACCATAATTTTCTACTTTTGGAACTTCTCTTTACACGTCCTTTATTGAGTGTATGCCTGGTCTCTTATTTGCGAACTCTTGAGAGCAGTGGTGTGGGTAGCACTTGCGTTAGGGTAGCTTGTGGTCCTGGCTCGCTTTGGTTGGTTTTGAGGATTTCTTGTGATTTCTGTGATGGTCATACGACTTTCGGGGTGAGCTAGGTTGTTTTCTTGGTTTCAGGTGATGTTTGTGGAAGATTAGGGAGCATCTCAGATGGTGGGCTGATTTGACATTGGTGTGAGCTTTGGAAAGAGGGGATGACTTTTCGACAGTGAACTCTTTGGTTATTGGTAAGTCTGGTTCCATCCTTTTAATGTGGCCTGGGTTTAAAATCTTTACTTTCATCTGGCTCATTCTAATTAGGGAAAAATAGTAGGGCACTCCCTTTGATTTTCAATCCTAGTGAGTTGTTACGGTGTAGTTTCCTAGCTACGCCCTCTGAATGCTCATTCTAAGGTGTTGGGAGGTATTTGTTCTGATGGGTTGGTATGGGTGTAGGACTCAAGTGATTGTATCTATTAGATAAATATTTAAAAAACTGTATATCAGTTGACTGCTGTCAGTTATGGAGAACCTGTCTAACCCTAGAAGATATGTATTATGTTATGGAATTGAATGGAGTGGTATAATAATAATAATAATAATAATAATAATAATAATAATAATAAGTTATGCATTCACTGCTTACCGCCTACAATCTGGTGGGATGTAGGCTAAACTCCTTTGTCCTTCTGGTATCACTTCTTTTATACCTGCTTTTGATGATGTTATGTCTTTGTTTGTTGAGACCGCGGATTCTGACTTTTTACGTAACCCCAGTGAGATCGCTGCCCCCAGACCTATTAAGAAACTGACAGAGATATATTTCACGACGGTTGTTTTTGCTGCGAAATCTGTCTTCTCTTTAACTCCTTGTCAGGTAGCTCTTTGGAAGTCTCAGGAAGGTGCCCATTCTTCTGATTGGTTGCGTGTTGTTCCTTTTTCTGGTTTGGGGCAGACTTTGAATGGTAGGACTTACAGGTGTGTACTTAATTAACTATTGGTTCGGTATCGCTTTGTTTCCGGTGTCCACACATTGTTCTCGGGTATTTCATGGAGATTATTATGGTGATCATGCGGTGTTGTGTGGTGGGATTGTAGGTATCAAGCATATATATAACCTCGTGCGTGCATGACACTCTCTTGGATATCTATTCCCGATGTAGTATTTATGCTGGTAAGGAAGTGGATATTGGTTTGATTGACGTGGCATGTCCCTTCATCCTGCAGACTTGCTCCTTTATGCTTGGGATGGTGGGATGTTTGTTTTGATCTAATTAGGTCTTCCCCCTTGGCACAATCTGGGTTGATGGACTTTCTGCCTGGACAGGTGGTTGCTGAGGCTGCCAAGCGCAAATGCGAAAAGTATCGGGACTTGTGTGCAGATAAAGGATATGACTTCCTTCCTTTCTCTTTCTTGACACTTGGGGAGTTGGATGTTGATGATGTTGCTCTGCTAGAAAGAGTTCGGGATTTCTCTTTGGCTCAGGATGCTGGTTCACGCACTACAAGAAATCCTGAGAATACCTACGGAATTTACCTACGGTATATACTCAGTAGCTAAAATGACAACGGAATGCCTACAGAATGTGTACGGCCTACGGAATGCCAACGGAATGGTGACGAACATCAGTTGAACCTCAAGTTGATCAAGCTGTTTGTTGCCATTCCGTCACTAAAATCGCTACGGACCACCTGTCTGTAGCCATTCCGTTGCTATTTTGCCTACGGAATGGATATTCCGTAGCTAAAATAGATGCGGACCACCAGTCCGTAGCGATTTTGTTGCCTAATTTAGCTACGAAAAGGGCATTCTGTAGCTAAATTGGCTACGGAGTTTTATTCGGTAGTCAAATAAAGGAATATGATAATTTGTCCCAAAAGAAAGTTAAAACCAAACCAAACATTAACCCAACTGCTGCCCTTCTTTCTTCGGATCGAAGTATCGAACTGCTTAGTTTCAGTCGTTTCTTTCTTTTTCTTATTCCGCTGGCCGCCGCCAGTCTCCACCGCGTCTTCGGCCTCCTCTGATGCATCTTTCTTCTCTGTTCTCTTTGATTTCTATCAGGTATGTTGTATGTTAAACCCTAAGTTTTAATTCGACAATTCTGTATAATTGGAGAATTTTAATTCGACAATTCTGTATAATTGGAGAATGTGAGTGAGTGTTTTGGGTTTCTGTGTATATCACCATTTCTGTACTAAACACAATTGTTCATGGCTTTTCGAGAATTCTGTATGCCTTGTATCTAAGTTTCACCTTGTCGCTGCTGTCGAAATTGAAGTCATACACATAGCTATTCCAGTCTGTATTCACATTGTTAACTGTTCAAGGTGGAATCTTCTTTTGTTTTTTATGTTAGTGTATTGAGTACCTATCCGAACCTGTAACATTATGACATTATGGTAAAGTTGTGGATTTTTTGTTTAAAAGGGTGTTACGTACAACACAAATTTGGAACTGTAAGTTTATTTTCTAATAAAACAAACCAAAACTTTTCGGTGGTTTTCGCAGAAATAATTTTAAAATTTTAGAGTAAACTATATGAATTTCGGAACTAAGTTAACAAGCAGATTTCATGTTTTTCAATCTCTGCTTTACTGGTTAATTTTATATGCATCCAGATTTCGATTCTAAAATGCAAATGCAATGGGAAAGAAAGTGCTTCTGCCTGGTGCTGCCAGAATTGGTTTAGTAAACGCTTAACTGATGATTAATTGTATGTTTTAGTATAGAAGAGTTCTCTTGACATTTATGTGATGTTCTAAGTTAGTGTATTGAGCTGCTTCTTGTGTTTTACCCTACCCTGATGATAAGTTTTGTGCAAAACCAGCAAAATTGACTATAACAAAAACTGAAATTAAATGACATTTAGTTTAGCACTAATCTTTCATTTCGTGGAATTTTTGTAGTTTAGCACTAATCTTCGGTTTCATGCAACAGAAACCTTATGTTGCAATAATCAAGGTAATTTCTTTCTCAATGCTTGAATCTTGTTGAAAGATATTGTTGTCTCAAATAGAGTATCTGTGGTAGCCTCCAGTGTTGTCCTAAACCATGTGAGGATTATTAGTATAGGTTTATGAGTTAGTTGTAATATGTAGTAGTAAACACGATATAATGAAGAACATTCACAATTCCATCCATATTTTATGTTACTGTTGAACTCAACTGTGAATCATATGATTGGCCAACAATTTTCGGAGATGTGAAACCTACATATATTTCACTAATTATAATATTTAAATGTCCATTAATGTGTTCTTCTCTTGCATTAGCAATTGCATTAGCAAGTTTAAGTTGATGATTTGCAGGTCATTATTGCTAGGATCTTTAATACATTTGGAACTCGCGTGTGCATTGATGAACGGTCATTTTGTTAGCAACTTTGTCGCATAGGTAAACTGTTTTCTGGGAAAAAATAAAAATACTGAAGAAGAACCGAGGTAATCATCTAAAACCTGAAAGCACCATATTATGTTGGAGCTAATTTAGTAATTGTGAATTGGCAGGCATTGAGGAAGGAGCCATACTGGTTATGGTAATGGGGAAATAGACAAGAAGTCTTTAGTATGTTTCTGACATGGTAAGCAACTTATAGAGCTCTTATACCCTTGGTTTTGTTCCTCGAGATTAGTTTTCTCATGTGTGCTATGACTATTTTATTTCTGAACTTGAACTGGTGAGGTTAGACTATGAATATTGTTACATGATTTGGGCCTTCAAAGTATGATATTTGAATTCATTCACTTGTTCATTTTGGATTAAATTTGAGATCTATGTTGATAAGCTACTGGTTTAGGCCTAGGATTTAGTTTAGTAGCAGAACTTTTGTCTATCTTTAAAACATTATGTACTTTGTACTGTTTATTCTTGAATTCAACTCTGGATATGCTTGTATATGCTGAAAACCGTGTGTTTACTAATTGTAAGGTTAAAGGATTTATGCACTTAATGAAAGGAGTGCATGTCAGACCATTTATCATGGAAATCCATGAGAGCCAGGATACTTCACTATGCTTGAACTTTCTCAGATATGTGTATTTCGCACTTACAGAGTTTTTTGTGCCGAAACAAACTTATGCTTTGTTCTATAACTTGTTTCTTTTCAGTTTGTCGGGTGTAGGTGGTTAAAGTGATGAACTACGTCAAGGTGAAGTGCTAGATAGTGTTGCAATTTGTATGCTGATCAAAGCTTATGCCTTGTAGTGTAAGAGTCTGTGTATTTCCTCTTCTTCCTTATTCCCGCATTATCTAATCTAAATTATTGTGTTTAAGATCTATGTTTATTATGAGGTGAATTTTGTGTATGAATGGAGCTTTATAATAATATTTGTGCATTAGTATAATGTTAATTACAATAAGTATCTTGGAATACTTTTATGCTCATGTACCTAGAATTGGTTGAATACCTTATACGCTTATCGATTTGCTCTATTGTTGTACAATGTAGTAGCATTTGAAAATGTGTTTTATGTGAGTAATAATTGAAATTGGGATATGCAACTCTCTCTTTTTTAATTGCTTTTAGTGTTTTGTTTTGATGCTTTCCATTAGTTCTTTTCATGACTGCTGTCGTGTTGTTAAATGGAAATGGGTGCTTGGTCTAATGGTATGATTCTCGCTAAATGTGTGAGGTAGCGGGTTCGATTCTCGCAGCACCCAAACTGAAATTGATCTTCTAGTCTTTTGTAGGTTGAAATATAAGAAAATTATATAAAACAAAAGTATTTTAGCAATGGAAATTTGAATGGCTAAATAGGGTAATTAAAAAATAAATAAAAGGTTAGTTGCTATATTGGCTACGGAAATTCTGTAGGCCATTTTAGCTACGGAATATTCCGTTGCTAATTTGGTGGACTGAGGCTTCCAAACCGGCGTTGCTATTCTGTCGCTATTCCGTAGCCAAAGTGGCTTCGGAAATTAATCAGTGGGCATTATTTAGCCACCACACATTTAGCTACGGATTTTATTTTCGGTAGGCAATCCGTAGGCCGCCTGTTTTCCCTACGGATTTGGACCTAATCCGTAGCTAAATGGGCGTAGCTAAATATGGGATTTCTTGTAGTGACGTGTTGCTCCTTTTATTATTATTATTATTATTATTTTATTTTATTATTATTATTATTTTTTTAAACTAGACTTTTATTAATCACTCAAAATTGGAGGGAGTCGAGAGACAAGTTGCTCCCACCCCTTTTTGTATACAAAAATTTAGTCTAGAAAAGAGAAAAATACCACTCCTAACATTATTGGAGTGGCTAACACGCCTCCTGGTCAAGTTCTCCAAAAGTAGAGAAGGCAATTGGGATGAACGAGTAACCGTGTTCCGCACACTTGGATGAATACTTCTTCTTCGTCTCTACCGCGTTGCGCAAAGCCACTCCGAGGTCCAAAAACCCATCACCCTCACCAGCGAAAGGAGAGGCATCGGTCACATCCACACAAGCATCTTTGCCTTGAGACCAATTGAATAACAACAAGTCTGGTGGTCGTAGGTCCCGCCCATCCTCATAGAGGAAACCCATAGGGGACTCTTTCCGCACATCAACCCCGACTTTGGAACAGATATCGACCAAAGTGTCACGCACGAGATTGTGTCGGAACTTCACCCCACCTCACTAGAGCAGTGAACATCGTGGTCACCCCACTGGTCCATCCGGCGCACATGACAACTCGGACAAAGGGATCCATCAAGGAACAAGGGGACCGCCAGGCGATAACCCAACACCGCACGGAAATGCCGTGGATTCATCCGCTGGCCCAACCCATCAATAGGGATGGTGAACAAGAAATCCTGCGCATGGGGAGCTCGAACACAACTAATTATTATTATTATTATTATTATTATTATTATTATTATTATTATTGGGTTATGTCGTTTTGCTCCGGCAATGAAATTTTATCTTTGTTCATCGTCATCCTTCCTAGTAAGGGGATCTTTGTTCTTCCTAGGTAAGGGGATCTATGTTCTTTCTTGCTTCAATTCGATCGTATTTTTGATAGTGTTTGGGCCGTTTTGTGTCTCTTTTTGTTCGTAATTTTAGTTTTTGTTTGTCCGATTTTGCTTGCTTTGTTTTTTCATCACGTCAATCTTTGTTGGTATGGTTTGGGTGCTTGATAGGTATTTTTTTGGCTCTGTTTCTGTGCGGCTCCTTGTTGTTTTTCTATTTGATGTGGGGGACTGGTTCTGGGACTGTTTTTTACTTGTCTTTGCCAGTTCGTTTGGGGTACGGGACTGTGGTTGTTCTCTGCTCCGGATGGGGTTTTTTTGTTTGCCTTTTGCTCTGGTTCTTGTGTTGTTTTTGTTCGTTCTGTCTCCGATATTTGAGTTGTGTTGCTGTTGGCTGGGTTTTTCCTTTTGTGGCTTGGTTGTGTTCTATTGTTGTTGGGTGTGTTCGTGACTGTTGTCACTTAGTTGTTTACTTTTGTGCAGGGGCGAAAGGAGGGGGTATTTACCTGGGATGTAGCATAGGTTAATGTTAAAAAAAAAAGAGCTTTTATATATGTTAAAAAATCAAGCTTTTAGATTTGGCATGGGTCATTTTTTGTTTGACGTCTTCTCTTCTACCTCTAATAACACAATTTTATCTATGTATATGTGAAATTTGACAAATATATTGAGCTAATAACATGGAGAGCATCATATATTTTATACATTAAAATACGTTATTCTTTAAATTAATCTAACTATATCGATTAACACATGGTGAAAAAAAATTCTGACTTCGCTCTTGTTTTTGTGCTTTTGGCGCGTGGTTTTTATGGCGAGCTCTCTTGTGGACCGAATTCCTTGTCCGTTGCGAGGGAGCGATGGTTGTCGGTTGTGATCCCCGGGGCCTCACTAAGAAATATTTTATTTTTCACTTGGGTGCTCGATATTTTAATTCGGCTGAGTTGAATGCATCTCACAAAGCTCGCATTGCTAGTAATGCCTCTTTGTTCTCTGCTTTGGACCTTTCTTTCCATCAGACATGCATTTGGTTGTGTGGTGAATGTCTCAGTACTCACACATTCAAAAAGAGTTGTAAACATGTTGATAGTCTTGTGGTTCTTGCACAGGATTTCGAGGAAGTTGCTATACATGGGATTCCTACTCCTACGATTTCAAACCAACCGGGTTCTGGTGTGGGGTATGGGGTGCCTGTCTCTGGTTCCTATGGGTGTTTTGTTGGTTCTATGCAGGTTTATGACAGTGGGGTGGATTCTTTTTGTTTTGATATTGACCTCCTTGACCGTGTTTTTTCGAAGCAAACGTGTACGGTAAAGTGCATTCCTCCTAAGTTCAGGCTTGGTTTTGCTAGAATTTT
Organism: Plantago ovata; assembly: GCA_028274465.1. Taxonomy (NCBI): domain Eukaryota; kingdom Viridiplantae; phylum Streptophyta; class Magnoliopsida; order Lamiales; family Plantaginaceae; genus Plantago; species Plantago ovata. The sequence continues at coordinate 33,598,538 of CM051457.1, forward strand.
TCTCAGTGCACTTGACAAGGTCCTTGCAGCTTCTTATCCTGCCTTATTGCACCCTGGCAACTTTTGTTCCGTCTAATAGATCTGAACGACGGTCTGGGGAGAGGGAGAGGTGTCAGTTTGACGACATTTCTAGTGCCATTGCGCGATTGAGGTATTTCAGGGATAGGCTTGGTCTAGTGAGCGACCGTTTAACTGCCTTTTCCACACCTCCTCGGAGGTTGTCGAAGCCTAAGAACCCTGAAGAGGCTAACTTGTTCCAATGTAAGCTTAAGTTGGGTGATGGACACTTTACTACTGCTATTAAGGTGCTCACTTATTCTCATGTTGCCCCTGACATTCCTGACACCTTAGTCTAGTTGGAAACCAAACACCCTTTCGTATCTCCTTCGATGTTTCCTTCTTGTTTGCTCGGGGTGGATGCTCTGTTGGTTCCTAATGATTTGGTGTTGAATAGGATTCAGACCTTCCCCAAAGGGACCTCTTGTGGTCGTGACGGGCTCATAGCCCAACATTTGTTGCATCTTTTGGGAGAGTCTGCTACAATGGTTGTTGATAATCTGTTGGCTTCTATCACTAGGGCCGTTAACCTGTTTACGGGTAAGTGACCTAGCCCGTCTGGGGAGTTTATTTCCAACGCTCCTTTGACTCCTCTGGTCAAGCATGTAGGAGGTATTCGGCCCATTGTTGTTGGTACTGTGTGGACGAGGCTCGTTTCTAAGGTTACCTCTTCTTCTGCTGGAAATTGTATGACTACGTACATGCAGGACTTTCAGTTTGGTGTCGGAATTCCGGGTGGTTGTGAGACTGTTCTATATTCGGTCAACAGGCTTGTGGAGGCTAGAGGGGACGAGGTGGGGTTGTCTATGTTCTTCGTGGATTTGAAGAATGTATTTAACGTTGTTGACATGAGTGTTCTTCTTCGGGATACTCGGTTGAGGTGTCCGTCCATTTTTTTTATGGGTGGAGTTTCGTTATTTCCGTCGGACTCGGATTTATTATGGTGATTCTGTACTTTGGTCTTGTCAAGGGGTTCAACAAGGTGATCCGCTTAGCCCTTTATTGTTAGCCTTGGCTTTGCACTCGTTGGTTCACTCCATTCATCAGTCTTGTGATCTCTCCCTTCATGCTTGGAATTTGGATGATGGTACTATTGTTGGTGATACTCTTATGGTGGCCAAAGCGTTAGATATCATCCGAGCCGAGGGGGCAACTCGAGGGTTGTTTCAGAATGTTGATAAGACTGAGCTCTTTTGGCCGGTGGAGAATCTTCGAGGAAGGATGGCTGGTATTTTCCTGATAATATCTCCCATCCTCTTACGGGGTTCAAACTTCTTGGGGTTCATGTGCATATTCTGGTTTTTGACGCGACCTAGCTTCGAAACGGGTTTTCAAGACCAACTCCCTCATGGAAGCTATCCATAAGCTTGATGATCCCCAATGTGAGCTTTTTCTTTTTCAAAATTGTGAAGGGTTGCGAAACTATCTTATGCTCTGAGGACCTATTCCCCTGTCTCTTGGGGATCCTCAAACCAGTTTGATCATGGTTTACATACCTTCTTGGTAAAGATTGTTACAGGTTTAGGGCGTGGTTTTGGGGATTGGCAATGGCGTCTTGCCACTCTTCCCATCATGTTGGGTGGCCTCTGTATCTTCTGTGTTGAAATTTTTATCCGTTACGACTTCCTCGCCTCTCGCTTACAGTCTAGCACTTTGCAGGATAGAATTATGTCGAAGTTTGGTATTATCTAATCTGGACCTCATTTCAACGTGATCTTGACGATTTTACGGATTTTAGCAATGTTAATGTTCTTTCTGTCACCACTAGCTCTCTAGTCCCCCAGTAGATGAAGACTTTGGCAAAGTGCTATTTGGTGTCATTGAGGCTCGTATTGCATCGCAGTTTAATTTAAGCCAATGTCATGTTGCTTTAATCAGTTGCATTCGTGCTCCACATGCACATGATTTCTTGTTCACCATTCCTATTGATGGGTTCGGGCAGCGGATGAACCCACAACAGTTTCGTGTTGTAGTAGGTTATCGACTTGCGGTCCCTTTGTTCTCTAAAGGTACCCTATGCTCGAGCAGTAATGTATGTCGGATGGACCAATGGGGTGACCATGATGTTCACTGTTCTAGTGAAGTGTGTGTGTAAAGTTCAGGGACAACCTTGTGCGCGATACTTTGGTTTATATCTGATCCAAAGTTGGTGTTGTGTTGCGGAAGAAAGCCCCTATGGAATTTCTCCCTGAGGATGGGCATGAACTCAGACCCTACGAGGCAAAGACGCATGTCTGGATTCACTGGTATATCTCCATTTGCTGTGGAGGGGGGGAGTGCCACCAGTCCAGAACCGGACCGGAACCGGGATGGACCGGATCTAAAATTGGGAAAATATTAGGACCGAAGTTCGGACCGTATAAATCCGGTCTTGGACCGGGCCGAACCGTAAAATTACGGTCCGGTCCGGGTTAGACCGGTATGGACCGTTTTGAATTTACAAAGAAAAAAAAAAAAAAAGGAATGGAAAAAAAGGGATCTGAGAAAGAAAACGATTATGGCCTTATTTCATCTATTGCAAGAAGACAAAAGTTCATTATTAAATAATGAATAAATAATCTGTTCATCTTATCTTCATTCATCTGTTAATCTGGACCAAGACCGGTAATATCGGTCCGGTCCGGTTTTCCGGTCCCGGTCCTTCTCTGCTCAGCCATACCCGGGGTGTCATTGCACAATGTTGTAGAGAAGAAAAAGAAGAAGTACTCGTCCAAATGTGCAAAGAACGTTTACTCGTTCATCCATTTTGATTTCTCTACGTTTAGGGAACTTGACGGGTAGGCTTTGAATATATACTTTCGCGCCTCAAGCATCTCTCTATTAGCCACTCCAATAATGGTAATAGTGGTCTTTTTTTTTTTTTCATAGATTGAGTTGATGTATTCAAGGGTAGGAAAACAACTTGTTACTAGACTCTCATCTAATTTTACGTGATAATAAAATTAACATTTTTATTTAAATAATAATAATAATAATAATAATAATAATAATAATAATAAAATCAGAACAGGAACGGCAAGAAGTATAGACGCCCTTCCAGAAAGGGGTGGGAGCGCAGCTTGTCTCTCGACTGCCTTCCAATTTTACGTGATTAATAAAAGTCTAGTTATATAAAAAAATAAAACAAATAATAATAGTGATAATAATAATAATAATAATAATAATAATAATAATAATAATAATAATAATAATAATAATAATAATAATAATAATAAAGGGGTCGAATCGCAGCTTATCTCTCGACTCCATTTCAATTTTGCGTGATTAATAAAAGTCTTGTTTCTGGACGTTTCTTTGGGTCGGCTGTGTTGTTTGTTTGGCGTTTCAAGTTAATTCACCTGTAATTGGCCCTTTCTTGCTCGTCTCGCCTGTTTTTTGGTGCGTTTTTCTTGCCCTGTTTCTCGTTGGCTCTGTTTCTTGCTCGTGTTTCTACTCTGTCTGAGCAGAATGTTATTTTTCTTTTTCTTCCATTTTGAGGGGTGGTTGTGCAGGCAGTTGTTGGTTCAGTCTGTTGTGGGTTCGACTTCGTGGCAGTAGGTTGGCTTGGCTTGGCTTTTGGTCTGCTTGTTGCTTAAGTTTTGTGCCCCTGACTGTGCTCTTGGGTTGTATCCCCGCTGCCTTGGTTCTTCGGTTCAGTTCGCTTGTCTTGGACTTTTTGGGTTTCGTGTTTGCTTTGGTCACGTGTTTTGTTACCTTGCGTGCTTTTATGGAAAACTCGGTCGCGGGAAAAATCCTTTGTCCGTTACATGGGAGTGATGGTTGTGGTGATCGCGGAGTTAGAGAGCTCTCCAAAAAATATTTTATTGATCACTTGAAAGCCCAACATTTCAAGTCGCCTGAGTTGAAGGCATCTTACAAGGCTCGTATTGCTAGTGACCTCTCCCTTTTCTCTGCCTTTGACCTTGCTCTTCATCAGGCCCGTATTTGGTTGTGTGGTGATTGCCACAACACTCACACATTTAGTAAGAGTTGCAGGCATGTTGATGGGAGTTTGGTTCCTGCGCCAGATCGTGCTGACTCTGCTATCCATGGTATTCCGGCTCCTATTACTGATGTAGGGCATGTGGGGTCTGTTGCAGTGTCATCAGGGTGTCCGGATGGGGAGCCTCAAGCGCAAGATGGTGGTGTGGGTCCCCTTTGCTTTGATATTTATCTCCCTGACCGCGTTTTTTCACTGCAAACGCGTGCGGTCAAGTGTATTCCTCCTAGGTTGAGGCTTGGGTTTGCCAGAATATTTCTTAGTGCTCTTGACCTTGTCCTCGCATGCCCAGGGGATTTATCTGCATGGGTGCAACTTCTCATTCTGCCGCGTTGCACTCTGGCTACTTTTGTGCCTTCTGGTAGGGCCCAGCGCCGGTCTGGGAAGAGGGAGAGGCGCCAGTTTGAAGGCATTTCAGTGCCATTGCGCGCTGGAGAGATCTTGGAGATAGATTGGGTCTGGTGAGGGACCGTTTAGCCGCTGTTTATTCTCCTCTACGGGGGCTTTTGGAGCCTAAGGATTAGGAGGAGGCTAACTTATCCTAGTGCAAGCATAAGTTGAGTGACGGACACTTTATCGCTGCTATTAAGGTCCTCACTTCTTTTGGTGTTTCCCCTGGTACTCCTGACACCTTGGCTGAGTTGGACTCCAAGCACCCCTACGCCCCTCCCCCAGTTGTGCCATCTTCCTTACTTGGGGAGGATGCTCTGTCTGTTCAGAAAGACTTTGTGTTGAATAGGATTCGGAGCTTCCCAAAGGTACTTCCTGTGGTCGTGACGGACTCAGAGCTCAGCATTTGTTAGACGTTTTGGGGGGTGCTGCCACTGCGATATCTGATAGTATGTTAGCTTCTATCACTAGGGTCGCCAACCTATTCCTTTCGGGCAAGTGTCCTAGCACACTTGGGGAGTTCGTTGCCAGTGCTCCTTTAACTCCTCTCGTTAAGCCAGGAGGGGGCATTCGACCCATTGTCGTTGGTACTGTTTGGAAGAGGCTGGTCTCTAAGGTTGCCTCTTCTTCTGTTGGGAACTCGATGACTACATACTTGCAGGATTTTCAATTTGGTGTTGGGGTCTCGAGTGGTTGTAAGGCTATTCTTCATTCTATCAACAGGTTTGTGGAGGCTAGAGGGGACGATATTGGGCTCTCTATGCTTTTGGTGGATTTTAAGAATGCTTTTAACCTTGTTGACATGAGTGCTATTCTTCGGGAGACCCGATTGAGGTGTCCGACCATTTCACCATGGGTTGAGTTCTGTTATTCTAGGCCTGCTCGGCTTTTATTACGGGTACTCAGTTCTTCGGTCGTGTCAGGGGGTTCAGCAGGGGGATCCTTTGGGTCCTTTATTATTCTCGCTGGTCTTGCATCCGTTGGTCGACGCTATTCATCATTCGTGTGAGCTTTCTCTTCTGGCTTGGTATCTTGACGACGGCACTATCATTGGTGATACTCTAATGGTTACCAAGGCACTAGATATTATCCGTGTAGATGGGCCAACCCGTGGTTTGCATCTGAATGTCGATAAGACATAGCTTTTCTGGCCGGTGGAGGACCCTCGTGGAAGAGTTGCTGGCCTTTTCCCTGCTTCTCTCTCTCAGCCGCTTCAGAGTGTCAAGCTCATTGGGGGCTCTTTTAGTGCAGATTCTGGCTTTTGCTGTGATTTAGTTGCGCGCCGGGTATCCAAGACCATCTCTTTGGTGGAGGATATCCGCAAGCTTAATAATCCCCAGTGTGAGCTTCTTCTTCCTCGCAATTGTGCGGGGGTGGCGAAGTTATCTTATACTTTGAGGACCTGCCCTCCCTTGTCTTGTGGTGACGCTGTAGTTCAGTTTGACCAGGCCCTGCGTACTTCCTTGGAAATGATCGTTACAGGTTCAGGGTCCGGTTTTGGGGATTTGCAGTGGCGGCTTGCCACACTTCCCATCATACTTGGAGGTCTTGGGGTCATGTGTGCAGTATGTCTTTCTCGCCTCTCGCTTGCAGTCTAGCTCCTTGCAGGATATGGTTCTGATTAGGTCTGGATTAGCTTCTTCTGGTCTTACCTTTGAGTCTGCTCTTGATAGTTTCACGACCTTTTGTGGAGTTGATGTTCTCTCTGTTACCTCTAGCTCTCTTGCCCCCCCCCCCAGTTCATGAAGTCTTTGGCAAAGACTTATTTTGGGGTCATTGACGCACATCTGACGTCACGTTACGGTTTGAGTACTCAATAGGAGGATCTTCTTAGTTGTATTCGTGCCCCTCATGCACGGGATTACTTGTTCACCATTCCTATTGATGGATTGGGACAGCGGATGAACCCACGACTGTTCCGTGCTGTGTTGAGTTATCGTCTGGCAGTCCCTTTGTTCCCTGATGGTTCCACTTGCTCGAGTTGTCATGTGCGACGGATGGACCAGTGGGGTGACCACGCTGTTCACTGTTCTAGCAAGGTGGGGGTGAAGTTCCGACACAACCTTGTGCGTGATACCTTGGCTGACATTTGTTCTAAGGTTGGAGTTGTTGTACGGAAAGAGGCCCCTATGGGGTTCCTCTCGGATGATGGACGAGACCTACACCCAGCAGACCTGTTATTATGCAACTGGTCCCAAAGCCGAGATGCTTGTTTGGATGTCACGGGTGTCTCTCCTTTTGCCGGGGGAGGTTTGGATTCTTGGGTTCCTGGAGCTTCTTTAGAGACTGTTGTTCATAAGAAGAAGAAGAAGAAGTATTCTTCTAAGTGTGCAGAACACGGCTACTCTTTCATCCCTTTTGACTTCTCTACTTTTGGGGAGCTCGACGAGGAGGCCTTGGCTACTTTTTCGCGCCTCAGGCGCTTGTGTGTTAGCCATTCGAATGATGTTAGGAGTGATGTTTTTCTTTTTTCTAGACTTAGTTTTTGTATCCAGAAAGGGGTGGGAGCACAACTTGTATCTCGACTCCCTTCCAATTTTGCGTTATTAATAAAAGTCTAGTTAAAAACTATAAAAAATAAAAATAAAAAAGAATAATAATAATAAAATCAGAACAGGAACGGCAACAAGTATATATATTGAGTCTTGATGATCAGCGAGGTATTCTTTTAAGGTTTAATTATTGTATTTTTTTTTGTAATTATATGATTATCGAATTTATAGTAGAGGATTAATGTTAGTATATTATTATGATAATAACACATCTATCCGTCAGTATTGAATATAATTCCACTCTTCTGAGCAAGAACCTAGAACGACGTTTGCATGCAAGAAAAAGGTATTACCTCAAACCATCTTAATTCATGTTGAATTTGGAGAACTGAACCTGGAATCTTATCGAGAACAGCAGGTGGTGATAATTTGGCAGCCAAATGTAAAATGTTATTTCCACGGGTGTCTGGAATATCCAAGGGTAAGCGCATAAAGTTGTCTCCTTTGAGCTTATCATAAATGATGCTGAACAAGCGTTGATCACGACTTTGAACTGCCATGTGAAAGATATATTGCGAGGAGATAGGATCCCAACAAAATGCAGCTTCAGGAGAATGAGATAGTATCTCTTTCACAGCCACATGTACTCCTAATCTAGCTGCTAAGAGGACCGCCTCACCAAAAATTTCTTCTGGCGACAATGGAAGCTCTTTCATAAGTTCACATAATCTGATTAGAAGACGTAAAGCATACTCATCCATCGGCGTGTCTTTGGGTTTCTCCACAAATCCTGAAAAATTAATTCAATAACAATTAAAATAAAAAACATCCATACATAATTCAATGATCGTTGTTACTGATAAAAACAGGTACCTATATACTACACCTGATCTATGCCAAATGACCTACAAAGGTATATGAAGTGATAATTTTATGAATTGGAAAATTCTATTGTTAGGTTGTAAATTAAAAGTATATGAATTCAACTTTTACTTAATACGCTAGAGACATTTGATTTCGAGCATAACTATTGGGTTTTAGTTATCATCAATTGAAAAGCAACTTAACTGAGTAACAGAATATAATTTGTATAGGAAATAACCACTTGGGTTTGCCTTTTTGAAATAAAAACATGAACCCTAAAAAGAAAGTTAAAAAGTTTAAAATGGAAAGGGGGTGTAAATTGGAGTAAATTGGAGTAAAGTTACTCATGTCTCTATCAATATTTATCTATTTCTTTTTTGGACGTCTCAATCAATAATTTACGTTTACTGTTATGGAAAGTACCTCACATCTCATCTATATTATTTTAAATATGGACCTCATTTATATTTTTTATTTCCACTCTTTTAATCCACTACTCCACATTTATGTACAATATTAATATAACAATATCAAACAAAATCATTCATTAAAAAACCGTGCAAAAAATAAACTTATACTCATCCGTTTTTCTGAATTCTATACGTTTGCTTTTGGATTGAAGTTTTAGAAGGTTTATATAATGAGTGTAGTGTGTTGATATAGTGGCAGGACCCACAATAAAGTTGTGAGATAAAGATTTGTCAAAATATAAACGTATAAAATCCAAAGGAAAAAACAAAAATGGAATACGTATAGAATCCAAAAAAACAGATGAGTACTTATTATTGGGACGGAGGGAGTATATACTTTATTTAATGATTACAACTTTTATAGGAAATAGAATGCTTATTTTTAAAGAAACAGCCCCAAAAACAAATAATAAGTAAAAAAAAAAAAAAAGAACCCTGATTTTATTGTTATAAAAGTTGATATTAGTGTTCTAAAACATTTGTAGAAATATTTTTTTTTAAACGGCAAATATTACAACTACGCTGCTACTGTACAACATTTGCAGACATTAACACGGTAATTATCACGTTTACAAATAGATAGGAGGATCGTGGATTATTACCTAAATTTTAAGGAATTTCCATGGTAACCAGTACAGTGTATTCACGACTATCAATGGTATACAACATATGCATGCCACCATACCTGCGATAAGAAGTTGAAAACTACACTTATATATGTTTCTGTAGTAAAATAATTAAGAAACACTTAGGTACTTAAAAAAAAAAAGCGAAAAAAAAAAATACTAAGTGCGTAACAGAGAATCGCCCACACACCCCACACTTGTTATAACTAAACTAAAACCTTCAAAATTCAAATTGATTAAAGAGAGTAGTAAATTAAGAGTATAGAATAAACTGTACACGAGAAGCCCCAGAAACCGTATAGTAAAACCGGAGCGTTTCGAACTGTCCAATTATAGAAGCCGATACTTGCAGCTCGAATCCACTGACACAATTTCATTATTAACCCCTCCTGCCTCTGAGAAACCTCCTCCACCGGCTTCTCCATCTCGGTGCTAACTTGCTGCAAAGGGAATAGTTCTAATATTGTAGAAAGAATAGGCACCACCCCCGAAAATGGACGCCCTGGATTTATGGTAAATTAAACTGTGTCAGTACAAAAACGAATGTATAAATTATATACTCCTGATGGGGAGTTAACCGTACAAAAAAAATAAAAAAAATACAATTGATGACAAAGTGTAAATATATAATTGTAGTTATTCCGTCCTAGTAACCGGAGGAGTACCGGCTCAAAACCACCCATAAAACCGCCATCCAGCCGGTACCCAGAAAACTGTTGAAATCGGTCAAGAACCGGCGAAAGTCGGTGAACCGGGAACCGGCGAGGGGGCAGCTTTACCAGTTTTTTGTCTTTTTTGGGCTTTTTTACCCTTTTTTTTTACTCTTATTTTGCTTGCAAAAAGAAAACATTGATTGTTATAATGTGGCCATGTTAATGTTAATGTTGTACAATTAAATCAAGGGCATCCCTTCCTTAATGTGATATGCAATTTATCTAACTAGAAGCAAAGTAAAGAAATTACCGAGGACAAAACGGACAAACACTTACAATCCTATCTCGTATTCGGTATTTTTATGATGCTTAGAAGTTAGAACTATTGTAACGTGGTGATGTTTCTTATGATGTTTGGAAGTTGGAATATATTTTATAATTTATATGATATGCCGGCTCAAAACGGCTCGATCGATCCGACTCCGGTCCGACCTTTTTGGAGGGGTATCCGGCTCCGACTTTCAAAACATAGGATAGAAGAGCATGTGGTGTTAGGGATGGCGTGGTTGGCAAGTCATAGTCCGATCATGATGGATGGAATGGCCAAATGCATACAAGTAGGAGAAAATATGGCTAATATTCCATGCTTAGGGTTTGATGAGCGATTACTACAGAAGTCGAGCTTACAGCGTGCTCGTTGGGTGGAGAGCATTGCGGCAAACACTACTTTGGGGTCCCACTGGCGGCTACATTCAACAAAAGTACGAATGTTTGTCATCTGAGCCACTGATATTTTGGGGTACGGTTGGACAAGCTCGGGCAATTATTCTCGTTGATACGGGGGCTAGTGTCAATTTGTGTCCAGCAAGTTTACTAAACGCTTAGGGTGGCCACACTACAAGGGATGTTGTTTCCAACGACAAATCCATCCATCGCTGGAAACAGCCGATCCGTCGCTAGAAAACACTAGCGACGGATCGACACTCTTAGCGACGGATGGAAATTCCGTCGCTAAAGCATTTGTCGCTAGCGAATTAGCGACGAATCGCCCATCCGTCGCGAATTAGCGACGGAACTAGCGACGGATAAAATGTTGACTTTTTAGCGACGAATGAGTCATCCGTCGCAACACTTACCCGACCTAAGGGTTTAGGGACGCGCTCTACGACGAATTTGTTTCATCCGTCGCTATCTGTTACCGTTCCGTCGCTAAAGACCGATCTGTCGCTATAATCCGTCGCTAATTCTTAGAATTCTTGTAGTGCCAAGGGTAACAAAATTCAAAGAAATATTTGTATTGATTTGTGGCGAAAACATGATACTGAACAGAGCCTAGCTATTGCTTCTTATATAGAAGCTCTTTGTTGCCCTAAATTCCTGCTTGATGCTTTATTACAAATGGAATATAATACTAGTACTGAGCTATGAAACCCCAAGAAATTTCCTATGGAACTACACTACAAGAACTGATTGTGGCGGAGGAGCTCATGCTCTTCGTATGAACCTTAAATTAGTACCGTTAGTACTAATTTGGTACAGATGATGATCCGGTGTGGCATTCTTCCGTGTTCCACATAATTCAAACCTTCCCTCCATGGTGGAGTGCAAAACAATTGGCTAGTGTTGTTGGTTTTGTTTCTTTCCAATTTGTTAGGGAGAAGGCAATACTTTATAACTAAAATGTGTTAATTGACAATTTTGATTTTTCTTATTTGCCAAGTGAGTTTGTTGATGTACGTACTGTGACGTTTTTTGCTGGATTGAATTTATGTGACTCAATGGAGAATTAAGGGTCTATACGACGAATTAGGCAAGTTATTGTGCTTATACGGAGAATTCTACAAGTCCGAGGACTGAATTCGCAAAATTCATTTGGAGGAGGACCAAAACGCGGAGAACCGAAACATAATGGATCAAAACCCTTATCTCTCTTTTTATATATATATATATATATATATATATATATATATATATATATATATATATATATATATATATATATATATATATATATATATATATATATATATGGAGAGAGAGAGACGGGAAAGGAGGTGGTGAGTAGAAAATCCGTCTATCTTAGGATCATGTTTGTGATGCCAAAACTGAGGAAGGATTAAATGTGATCTCATTGTAAGAATGAAACAAAGTGGTCTATTATTTGCTACATCACGCTGTTGTACCTCATTGTGCTTTAAGAGTTGTACCATGACTGTACAATTGTGTTTTATGTATTGCACGGTACAACACACTAAAGCACCATGAGGCACAACAATGTGTTGTAGCAAAGAATATACCAAACAAACCCACAATATCTAGGTTGATGTGGAATGTAGCCATGAAACAAATTATGGGTCAGGTGGTTACATTACATACTACTATATCAAGGGTTCATATTTCACCTCCTTTCTGCCCGGAATCAATTGTTCTTGGATTGTCAACGCATGTTTAAATATAGAGTTGAGATTATGCGGAATGAGGGATGGCATGAGCGGGTACAGAGCATGGATGAAAAATAAGATGTGACTAATTATTAACATTTTTTTTTTTATAATTCGATTGATAATATTGTTTATATAAATGTAAACTACAAGCAAAATGAGTTTAAAAATGACATTAATTCTATTATTTTATAGTGAAAATAATATTTTTTCTAATCGAAACTTTCATACTTACAGTATATAAAAGTGGTGTAATTTATAAAAAACTAAAAATATATAACTACCAAAATACACACACACACACACACACACAACGCAATCCACTATTCTAGGCTATATTCTAAGACAATATAACTACCAATATATATATATATATATATATATATATATATATATTATATATATATAGATATATATATAGTTATATATATATATATATATATATATTATATATATATATATATTATATATATATATATATTTTCACTATTTTTATAGTGAAAATAATATTTTTTCTAATCGAAACTTTCTACTTACAGTATATAAAAGTGGTGCAATTTAATAAAAAACTAAAAATATATAACTACCAATATATGTATGTATGTGTGTGTATATATATAATATATATATATATATATAGAATATATATATTATATATATATATATATATATATATATATATATATATATATATATATATATATATATATATATATACACACATATATATATATACATACATACATACATACATACATACATACCATTACAAGAAATCAGTCATTTAACGACGGATCCGTAGATACGGATGCGATTCGTCGCTATTTAGCGACGGATCGCTACTGTTAGCGACGGATAAGAACGAACTGCGCTCTAAGCTCAGTTCGTCCTTGGAAAGATCCAATCCGGCTTTCGTTTAGCGACAGATAAGGTTAATCCGTCGCTAATATGGCGACGGATTGACTCATACGTCGCTATACAAGTTGACCAGACTGGTTTATTTAAAAAGAAAATCGGAAAAAAAAATTAGAAAATGGAGCGACGGATGAACTCATCCGTCGCTAGGTTTTAATACAGATCGGGCGTGTTCCTCTTCTCCCTCATTTCCCTCTTTCTCTAAATCTCACAAACCTAACCACCTCTATCCACCACCCCACCACCGCCGGAATTGCCACCTCTATCCACCACCGCCGCCATCCAATCACCACCACCACCGCACCGCCATCCAATCACCACCACCACCGTACTGCAATCCCTCTGTCTTCTCTCTGCTTCGCGGCGAAACCACCACCGCACCGCCATCCCACCGGCGAATTACTTCGACTATTGCTTCCATTTCCATTTGTTCGTTTGCTCCTCCTTACTCTTTCTACTTCAATCAATTTCACATGTAATTTATAGCAACCCTAAATTTTTAATTGGGATTTTTTTTTCCAATAGTTTATACATTAATCCTTTAGGAACGTATGTATATACTTTGTAAGGGAAAATTACTCAGACTCCCCCTGTTACAAGTCCACTTTTCATTTTTATCCTTGCTAGTTTCAGAATTACATTTAGCACAATTTTTCCCAAAATGTTTGACCAACTTAAAACACAATTTTTTTTTTCTTGTTTCCAAACATGGCCTTAACAATAATTTTTCTTTTTCTTTTTTCTTTCAATTTTTTTTTTATCTCCTTCTTCACAACTCCGGTACCGGAATTATTCCGGTACCGGAGCAACCGGTCGGAGCTGATAATCAGCTCCGACCAGAGCTGATTTACAGCTCCGACCGGAGCTGTAAAGGTGTTGCTCCGGTACCGGAATAATTCCGGTACCGGAGTTGTGAAGAAGGTGATTAAAAAAAAATTCTGGTACCGAAAATTTGAAGAAGATGACAGAAAAATGAAAAAAAAAAAGTAAAAGAGAGAAAAAAAAGAAAATGGAGTTGTTTTTGGATTAAAAATTTATTTGGGGTTTCTTTTTGAATAATTTTAAATTTGTTTTGAAATATAAATAAGTTATGTGGGTTTATTTTAAATAATTTATAGTTAATTTGTAAAAATGAAAAGTTTAGAGTTAAATGTGCAATTACTAAAAGTTGAAGCTGTTTGACTCTGGAAAAAATCAGATTTTCAAACGAGGGTAAAATGGTATTTTCCAGGTTTTAGTTCGCGAAAAGTCAAAGTCCCCGGGTTAGATGTAATTAAACTTTTCTAACAGGGGGGTCGACGTAATATAAAATCTAATAGGGAGAAATCCGTAATAAAAAATCTAATGAGGGTACTGTACGTTATTTGCCCTACTTTGTAATTATCATGTCACTGTTTTGTGTTTAAGGTTTATGTTGATATTATTTTTTTTCATTATCTGTGGATGGGACTAGTATTATGAACATACTTGGTTGCATAATTTTTAGTTAATTTGTAATTAATTATATTAATTAATATTGCATATTTAAATTAATAGCTTGATTTGGGGATGTTTCTGTCTGTAAAATGATCCATTAGTAGTAGTGTAAATTTAGGGTTATGGAACAACTAGTAGTAGTGTAATGTAGTAGGAGTTTATGGAACTAGTATTATATATGAACATTTTGCAAAATGGTAATATATATATATATATATATAGATATATATATATATATATATATATATATATATATATATATATATATATATATATATATATATATATATATATATATATATATATATATATATATATATATATATATATATATATATATATAAATTCGTACTATATATCTGATTTTACATGTTCTATATTATGTTGATAATAAATAGATGCCACATACAAAAATGAAACCGGGGAAGCTTGCGTGAAATCTCAAAAGTTCAGTGTCGTTTCTTATCTGTTGGAACCTTTATACTATTTTCTTTCCATTTATTGTTTCTTACGCTTGTTCTTTAACGTGCAGATCATGGGAGGCCAAAGAAACCGGGGAAGTTGTTGGCGGCCAACAGTTGTAGCTACGCCGAGCCAGACTCGCCATTCCGCACCCCCTGGTAGTCAGCCGGAGTCGGGGGGGGGGGGGGGACATCGGCGACTCATGTCAGCGAGACCCTCTCACCTGGCCCCCGTTCGAGCAGCAGTGCAGGGTCTACTGGCCCAGACGTGTTTGCAAACCTGCCGGATGATGGGTACAGGGGGAGGAGTACAAGGCGGGTGAATGGGAAGCTCGTCGTGTGGCCCATGCCTGGGCATGTGTAAGTACATGAATATGTCTTTACTTGGTATTGTATGTTTTATTTAGTTGGATTAATTTGTGTATGTTATTGCAACAGGCTGGTGCCGAGGGATGCTGCAAAGTTCATCAACAAGGAATCCACGAAGAAAGTGGATGAATCCACGAAGAAAGTGGATCTCCCACACGTGGAGCTCAGTGGCATACTTTCTCTACGGAACGGAAGGTGGAGATTTGGAATGCTCTGGAGGTTAGTAATCTTTCTTCTTCTCTTATGGTTTAAGTGGTATGTTCTTAATTACTTGGGTGATATGTTAGTCACCGTGTGTTAGTTGAAATAGGACAATGTGCAATTGTTTGGGTGATATGTTAGTCACCGTGTGTTAGTTGAAATAGGACAATGTGCAATTGTTTGGGTGATATGTTAGTCACCGTGTTATATATATGTTAGTCTGAATTTTGTATACTTTCTCAAATGTAGGAGAAGTTCTTCCTCCCCAACAAGTTCAAGGAGGCGTTGTGGTATGACTTCGAACATGAAGGCTCTGAAGCCTTCCGGAAGAAGGTCGCCAAGATCAAGGCATCGGGGAAGAAGCCGGGGTGGATTGGGGAGGAGGAGTGGCCCCTGCGGAAGAAGTATTGGGAGGAGAACCTTCAAGCCCAGAAGCTGTCGGAGCCCCCCCCCTGATGCCGATGCCCCCCCCAGATGCTCAGCAGTAGTTCTCTTTTTTTTTATTTTTCGAACAATTTTTTTCTATTTCGAACAAATTTTTTTTCATGTTCCTTTAATTTGCTTAGGACAATTAGTACTTTCATTTTATTAATGCTTAGAACAAATTTTGATGTTTAGTTACGAAAATGTTTACGTATTTGCGGTGCACAACTAACAATAAAAAATTAAAATACAATAAATAAATAAACAAATAAAAAAAATTCCAGACCAGTTAGCGACGGATAAAACCATCCGTCGCCAAATCTCAGTGACCCATAACCTGACATGTGTTCTATAAATATAGCGACGGATAAAATCATTTGTCGCCATATTGTAGAGACGGATCAATTATCCGTCTCAAGTTTGGTCAACGATGAAAATAGCGACGTATAAATTTATCCGTCGCTAAAATATAGGGACGGATGACTTCATCCGTCGCTTTTTGAATTAGCGACGCCACTTTTCGTGACGTCCTATTTAGCGACGGACTATCCGTCGCTAATGGCATTTAGCGACGGATCGCCTACATATAGCGACGGATCAAATCCGTCGCTATATTCGATTTTTCTTGTAGTGTATATATATATATTTAAATGGGTGTGGCTGGATACACGCCTGATAGTACATATCCCCTGGGCATGAGGCTATGGAAAGTGGTAGATACTGCACTAGGAAAGTATATCAGTTCATTAATTAGAGGGAATAAAAGTAGAGTAGCACAGTGCAAATTATTCTATGGAAATGCAGCAAGACCTAGATCTCTATTTCCTTTGTTAACATAACACTGTAATACGGGGGTTATAAGAGGTTCAGTGGAAAGGGAACTAGGTTTGTATAGAAGAGATATGGATTAAAATTTCAATTTTGATGTTCGTTTCGAATTCTTAATGTTAAGAGACATTTTGAAATGTCTCGGAAAAGTTTTGAAACGATTTGAAATACTATTAGAACAGAAAATAAGCATCTTTAATAGTTAGGGCCCCTAACAGTTATGAAATAAGTTTTGTGCTCAAATTAATAGAAATTCAAAGTTTTCGTACTAGTATTATACTATACTTCAAATCAATTTGCTAAGCTAACTGTAAAATAATGCTTTTGACAAAACCAAGACAAGTATGAGTCATCACGTCATCTTCTGCGTTACTTCTTCAAGATAAAAAAACAGATCTTGTGAAATTCACATTAGTCATAACGTGGGTTACGCGGATACCCCGTGATATGATATATAAATATTAGAATTTTAAAAATTAATGAATTATAGATTAGTTCGTGTGAAATTTGGTAAATTGAAATTTTGTTAATTTATTTGTAAATTTTATATTTTGTTTGCACGTACCTTTGGGAATATAATAAGTATGACGGTCGTTGCAAGGTATGCTGCGTCCAAAGACAGCCTGATTTGAAACAAGGCAAGTCAGAGCTGATTTATTTGAAAGTTTTAGAGTAGCCAAATGCGGTGCTTCTTGCAAAAGCAAATGTATTGCGGAGCCTGTTATGTCACATACAAATTTTATTTAATCAGTAATACGCTTATACACTCTCTGCGGAAGAGAAGATATGGGCGGAGCTCAGCTCCGCCGTTAATGGTAGAGCTAAGCTTCGCCAGTCTGTTGCAAGCTCCACCACTTACGGCAGAGCTGAGCTCCGTCCAGACGGTGAAGCTCAGCCAGGGGCGGGGCAGGTGGTGGTGTCCCCCGAAAAAATTTGAAAAAAAAATTTATATGTAATATTTATGAATTTTTAAGTATTTTATAGGTAATATATACGATTTTTTAAACTTTGGGCCTTCAAACTTTAAAAAAATTATGTATGTATAATTTGACACCCCAACTCCAAATATTGGGTCCTTCCCTGTGCTAATCTAAGCTCCACCATTAAATTGATTTTTTGTTTTATTTTTGTTTTTGTTATTTCTTTATTCAAAAATAATTTATTTGTTGACTTAAGAACCTGTTTGTTCTGAATTGAGGCAATGGCAAATTTGGAAATAAGATCGAAATATCACATGTTCACGTGCACTTGTGTCATTTTTTTTCGGAATCATAACGTGCAATGGCGTCGCCTAGTGTAGTAGTATTAATTACAAATTATTAATTAATTATGAAACACTACGATGATGGAAGATTTAAATAACAAAATCTAAATGGTTGTCTGAATTTAAGTCAACGACGCCATAATTTTTTTTAAAGGATACAAATGCAATTGTTGAATTATGGGGACTGATGTGTTTTCAATATTAATATGATGGTTTGAAGAATGAACTTTGAAAGTTTGAATGCATGAAGAAGAAGAAGCCAGCCTCATGGACCCATATATATATATATATATGAGGTATTATAAGTGAGTGTTTCCATCGATTAACTTATCCACCTTATCATTTATTTTAAGCAGAAGTAATTTTTTTAATATTTACAACAACTTATTAACTACCGAAGAAGGTGTGTTGTAGCTACTTAAACATCATCTTCTTAAATTAAATTGAGTTTTAGTTGTTTTTATCCAAAAATTTAGGTTTGCAAACACTACTTCTATAATTCATCTAACTTTGAATTAATTGATTTTTATAAACACCCATAAAATTCTCTAATAATAAGCAAGTTTTACTTACATTTTCTTAAATCAAACCAATTAATTAAGTTGAAACTATTGCAATTTGCAAACAACGCCCAAGACAATTAATTAAATCAGTTAAAAGATAAATTACTTACTGAAATGTTCAGCATCAATGGCAGAAATGAGAAGCCCAAATCTAGCCGTGTCAAGGTACGGAGTTCTCACGCCGAAGTCATGATTTTCATAAAAAAGGTACTGTAGCACGTCCTCTCGGGCATAAATAGGTGATGTATGTTCCGGAAAAACCGGACCCCACAATTCTTGTAGTAGTAGTACTGGTGGAGCAGCAACGAATTCATCCAGCATTGACCTCGCGATGACATTGTTCCTGACCATTGCACCAACATCATTTATGAATATATGTTTTGCTGCCCATGTGTCACCCAACAGTGCGGCCCTGTGCAACTTCATGTACTCACTCGATGTCCCGGTATTCACAGCCTTATATACACCCCTATGCCACTCCGATTCTCGACTGAATAGGGGCAGGAACATGTCCCTAAGCTCCAGCCAAATATCTCTGCAAGTTCTCAGTACTGGATCAGCTGGAACGATGTTTTGATCAAGTAGCACTATTAGCCTTCCCTTTGCACGCAGATCAAAGTGTCTCCAACATTCGTAAGCTGGATTCTCTGATGAGGCTGGCTCCTCGGTTCCATCAATGAAACGAAGCAGACCCAGACGCTTAAACCGATCATGAACCAGTGCTCTCCAAACAACATAGTTGGTATAACGGTTGTCGATGAGCCACAGCTTCATATTTGGAGGGGTAGGGAAATTAGGGGGAGCTTGATGCTGCCCTTGGAAAGCCATCATTGCTGATGATAATCAAGGAAGTAAACTAATTCTCATAAGATGGAACTCACACCATATAGTCCATCCATTCAAAATTAATTACTCGATCGGTTAGAAATAGGATAGGATATTTTTAATTTTGATGAAGACGTGTTCATAGGAGTATATGGTTTTGTCTCTGGAGTAGTAAGTGTTAACTAACTACTAGTGGTCCGCAGGGCAGATATGAATGCATTAGTAAGTGTTAACTAACTACTAGTGGCCCGCAGGGCAGATATGAATGCATTCTATATATGCTTGTGGTGCATGGCGTTTGGCCCCTCAAGAAAACAAAAAAAATGTCTATGATATTCGCACCTTTACCACTCGAAAACGAAAACTAATTGGCAAAATGGTTTCTAATTAATCCAGCATGTGGAGAAAAAAATTGTCACAATTTTTTGTGTTAATAGATTCGAAATATTTGTTACACTGAAACTAGCAGTGTAGCGTAGGGCAGGTGTATGTACATTGGGAGGCGGCCCAGCCGGCCCATCCTATCGCACCCGGCCAAATAGAATAGAGAACCGTATTGACGGTTCAGGTTTTACCGCTTTACAACCGTAACTGTTTCGAAGTTCCATCATTTAAGAAATCGCGGAACCGGACAGTTCTATGGTTTCAAAAACCGTAGATTCTAGAACTGTGGAACCGTCTCAATACATGGCTAATTAGAATTGTTAGACTTTATTAATTATAATAATTTAAATACCCTAACTATACACAATTTGTAACGCCCCGGCCACTAATTGACCAAAGGCCCGACCCTTGGGCCGGCGCGGTTACTCCTGGACCACTCTCCAGGATGATATGCTAGCTCCACAGACCAACATGTGTTCTAATCCGCGCACTTTGTCCTCACTCGTGCGCACTGGGAACTTCCCAGTAGGTAACACATCCTAGAATTTCTCCAAAGCAATCACACTTAACTCCGAAGTTCTTCTAGGTGAATTTCCGAAAAGAAAGGTGCACCTTATTGACATGAGTAGCGTTCTCAACCCCTTTAACCTTCTGAATTTCTGGGGCATTACACAATTAGTGCATTCAAGTAATTTGAGATAATTAGTATGAATAATTAGAGGCTCTAGTAATGAGGAATTAGGTTAATTAACAACTCTAATTATATTAGAGTCTTAATTAGGGATGTTATTAATTAGAGTGTGAAAATTTCAACATTTTTTTTTAAAGAACCATGTATATAGATTTTGAAATCATAATGGCAACACATGGCCAGAACTATTTCTAACCGCACTATTATAGCTAGCGTATGAGCTACCTCATTACAAGTACGTTTGACAAAACTAAACTGGACCGATTGAAAACAAGATGCAAGCTGCCTGATCTCCTGAACCAGATGCCCACAACCTGCAAAAGACGGCATTGAACTCCGCAGCTACTGCACAAGATTAAAACAATCACCCTCAATCTCAACAGACTGCAAATGTAAACTCTCTCCCAGCCTGCCCGTGCTGCATATGCCTCAACAGTTTCCGGCACATGGATGTGTTGAAAACTCCAATTTCAACATTTAAAAAGAAAAAAAAAAAAAAATCTTATCCAATAATCAACGGTTATGGTTCAAGGGAACCGTCCATATCCATTTGACATGATTCTAGTTGTTTTACTCTGCCTCAAAATAACATTATATGTGGACTCCTTTTAAATGTCAAAATTACACATAGGTGACCACTGTTATTTTAATAACAAATAAATTTTAATTACATCCAAATCTATGAATTTGACTTTCACTAATTAATTCATGGAAATGACTTTTTTGCCCTGGTGAGAAAATCTGTCTCAACCAAACAACTTGAATTTCTGGTTATCATACATTTGCCCCAATATTTTCTATTTTACAAAATTGCCACAAAATATTTTACAAGTCATATATCTTCTCTAAATTTCAAATTGGCCTAAATTTTATTGTGTATCAAAGGCACCCATATCGGAGCTGCAAGCATGGGGTATCTTTCTGATATCCAAACTACATTGGCCTTCTCACTAAGCATGCTACAGGAATCACCGATCACGACTTGAGGTTGAAGGTGCTCTCTAAGGGATTAGGAGACTGGGCGAAGACTTGGTTAGTCTCCCTTCCTCCAGGATCATTGGATACATGGCCCAAGGCGCTTGCCGCTTAAAAGGAAACAAAAAGTCACTCTCTCGCACAGCTGCCCTAAAGACCAACATGCGACATCGGAACTTTCCAACTGCAATATGATGCGTCTCTCTACGAGCCTGGGAAAGGTTCAAAGGGTACCTGATTCAGTACCCCCATAATCAAATCTCCAAGGCCGAGCTGAATAAGTACTTTTATGATGGCCCAAGTGAATCCCACCAAAAATCTTCTGCTATATCAGTTTCCAACAAAATTTTATGTGAATTATCAGTTTAATGTTGAACGTCATATATTTTAACCAAAACATCACAAATAATAAGCCAAAAGCTAGGACAAATTCTTTGGTATACCAGATTTACCACCACTGAATTGTAAATCGTGTCATTATAGAGTTACTCGTGAGTCATATGAAGCTTTCAATTAAAAATGCAATTTATGAATTATTTCACCCAAGTCCTAACACATAGTTATCATCTCAAGATCAAGTCTTCTCAGCACCATAATAAACAGTTCAATCCTTTGCAGAAAATGTGAATTTACAGTTGGAGGATAAGACGGATCAAGATAAAGAAACATGTAATCATACATGAAAGAAATATTAGAAATGAGAACAATGTCACTGCAGCAGCAAGTGCATGCAATCAATCTGAAGAAGAAGAAAAGAAAAACAATTTGCAGAGAGAAGTCTAAGAAGAAGCAGAAGAAATGCGATATGTAAAGACGTGTTTTGATTCATACGCGCGCGAGCTGGAGCGAATTAAGGCGGACTGGAATAAGGCAAGGATAAGAGGGAAAAAAATTTCAAATTTCCCAGCATGAAGAACGCATGACTGTACTGCTAGGGTTCTTCGTCATCACCACCAATGGGAGCGCTGATTTCATCCAAGATGTGTACGTTTATAGCAAATTGTATTAGGGCTATTTTCCTTGTACGATTCCGCGTAGATTAGCTTAAACAATTAAGGTTATCGTTAATCTTTAGGGCAACAATCGAACTGCTATAAAAGCCAGTCGAGCTGCTCTGCTTTGTAATAAGCTCCGCCGCATTCAATCAAATACAGAAAACTTCTCTCTGCAAAAGTTTAGCTTATTTTAGCATGGCAACACGAGCCTAGGTTACTGGTTCTGATACATCTCACTCAAAAATCTCCTAAACACTCAAACGCTTCACTGCACACTTGAATGATGACTGATACTGGCTCCGGCTCCGGTTCTGGCAAAGACAGCGACAATGCCAAAGACGCTGAGGATCCACCTCCACCGGTCATTCCAAGCCATGAAGATCCCCTAAGCCCTTACTACCTTCATCACTCAGACAGTGCTACTTCAGGTGATGTTCAGCCGGTTCTCCAAGGCCAGAACTATCATACTTGGCATAGGGCATTCAAAATGAATCTTGCCATAAGAAACAAAGTTTCCTTCATTGATGGAATATTGAAGAAACCAGCTGATGATCATGTTGATCACAGATCTTGGGTGAAGTGCAACACTCTCATCCTATCATGGATGCTCCATTCTGTATCAAATGAGATAAAGAACACCATCTTGCATGAAAACACTGCTACAGATGCGTGGAACAAGCTGAAAACCAGGTATTCTCAGCCTAATCAGGTGAGAATATATGAACTGGAACAAAACTTGAATGCTCTTAAGCAAGGTAACAAGTCTGTATCTGAGTATTTCAACAAGCTGGTAAGCATATGGGATGAGCTGAGTGATTATCAGGCTATCCCAACTTGCTCTTGCAAGGGATGCAAATGTTCTCTCACTCAATACATGGAGAAAATTCTGCAAGCAAAGAAAGTGTTCAAGTTTCTTATGGGTTTGAATGATACCTATGAAACTATCAGAGGTCAAATATCATGACTATGCCGTTGATGAACCTTGACAACGCTTTTCACTGGTTGTTCAAGAAGAGAAGCAGAGAGAAGTGAGATCTGAGGCTATGAACAATGTCCAAGAGAACATAACAATGATTGTTGGTATGAAAATGAAAGAGAAGAACCTCTACTGTCCTACCTGTAAGATGACCAACCACAATGCAGACAACTGTTACAGATTGATTAATTGGGTACCCCAACACCTACAAAAGGCAAGGCTATGTTGCTGCTAGAGGAGGAAGGAGCAACATGAGAGGAAGAGGCAGGGGAGGCGGTTTCACTCAGAGCTCAGGGAGCTATGCTGCTAATGAAGTGCATCAAGTTGCTACTACTCCAAGTCTCACCACTCAGCATGGGCTCACTCTCACTCCAGAGCAGATGCAGAACCTACAGAAGTTACTAGCAGCAGCAGAGAAGAACAAGAAGCATGATGGAGCTGGTCCATCTAACTCTGAGCCACCAACAAGCAACTTTGTTTCTGATATGTTATTTAATCTCACCACTGAACCTTGGTTGTTAGATTCTGGTGCATCACATCACATAATATGCTCACCTAAATATTTTACTAGCAATGTTAAGAATGTTGGATCTGTGGTACAACTCCCTACTGGTTTCACTGCACCTATTTCACACACAGGAGATATCAAGATAAATGATGAAATACTACTTAGAAATGTTCTATGTGTGCCTACTTTCAAGTTAAATCTGGTATCTATAAGCAGAATGGTAAATGATAGTGAAGTCTCAGTAGTTTTCACTAAAGAAGGTTGTTTAATCACTCAGGAAATGTCAATGATGATGACCTCCTTGAGGAAGGTTGGGCTAATTAAATATAGCAAGGGACTCTATCAGTTTCAGTTTCAAGAAAATGAAGACCAAGTACAAGCTTTTTCTAATTACCAGAAGGCACTAGCCATTGATGAAGGCTCAGATCATGTCAGTGGCCATCTATGGCACTATAGACTTGGTCACCCTTCATCTGTTAGATTAGAACTTTTGTCTAAGTTAGTACCAGATGTTAAGAGTTGTAATCCTGATCACTGTAATATTTGCTTTCAAGCTAAACAAAAGAGGAAGCTATTCCCTCTTAGCAATTCAGTTACTATGTTTCCTTTTGAGCTTATTCATGTTGATATTTGGGGCCCCTTTTCAGTGAAAACACTAAATGCACAAAAATACTTTCTAACAATTGTTGATGACTTTACAAGAGTCACATGGATTCAGTTGATGAGACAAAAATCTGAAACTCAAATGGCACTGCAGAACTTTATTAGAATGGTTGAAAACCAATTTTCTGTCACTGTAAAGATAGTGAGATCAGACAATGGTCCAGAGTTCATCAATATGACAAAATTTTATGCAGAAAAAGGCATAGTGCAACAAAAGTCTTGTCCCTACACACCACAGCAAAATGCAGTGGTAGAGAGAAAGCACCAGCACATATTAAATGTTGCTAGGGCCATGTTATTTCAAGCACACTTGCCACATAGGTTCTGGGGAGATGCAATGCTTACTGCAGTTTACTTAATCAATAGGATACCGAACACCCAAACTAAACAATAAGTCACCATATGAAGTTCTATACAAAAAGACACCACCATATAATCACTTAAGAGTGTTTGGATGTATATGTTATGCTTCAACATTGCCAGTTCAAAGAACTAAATTTGATTCTAGATCAAAGAGAGCAATCTTTATTGGTTATCCAATCAATATTAAAGGATACAAATGCTATGATCTAAGAACAAAACAAGTTTTCTACTCTAGAGATGTCTATTTTGCAGAAAGCATCTTTCCCTTCTCAGAAAAGGAAATGAAAGAAAGTCCAGAAGAGTCAATCATATACTCACCAGGAGAAATCATTGATGATGCACCTAAAACAAGAATCTCTAGAATGAAAGAAAACAATGATCAGGCACAAAATGGTCACCAAATTGTAGAAGATATAATTCCCACTGAACAAAATGAAGAACTACAGGTGGATGACCAAATAAACTCAGACAGAGAAGAACATTATGTACAACCTGAACAAGTAAATGGAGAAATAAATGATGAAACACTGGAAGATCCATCTGATAGAGAAATGGCACAAGAAAGATCACCAGCGCAAGCAGCAAGAATAGGAACTCAGAATGTTGGAGAAGAAAGAACTCTTACTCTTTCACCACAAGTGGAATCTAGAAGATCACCAAATATTCCAGCACCACCAGTTGAACCTAGAAGATCAACTAGGAAAATAGAGTCACCTAAGAAAATGAAGTTGTTTCATCATTACAGCATACCTAGATCAAATGCAGCATTTAAAGAAATCACTCTCTACCCACTGTGTAGATATCTAGGATATGAAAAGTTGTCTGAGTCACATAAGGGTAATTTTCATACAGACCCCTGTTAGTTTCATCAATTACGAATCTTCCCCTGCTAGTTCAACAATAACATATTTTCCCTCGTTAGTGAAAAACAATTACATCCAGCCCACGACTTTGACTTTCGGCGAATTAAGGCCTGAAAATGACAAATTTGCCCTCATTTAAAATTCAGATTTCAGAAACACCCAAACACAATCAACTTTCCTTTATTGCACATTTGACTCCAAAATTTCTAATTTTACAAAATTAACCTACATAATTTTTTAAAATTTCAACATCATCCAAAATACTTTTGTAAACAAGTCCCTACACATTTTATATCTCAATATCAACTCCATAATATTAAAATAAATAAATAAGTAATAATAAGAATTCCAAAAAATAATTTAAAATTAAATAAAAAACAAAAAAAAAAAGGGCGATCGGACCTCCGACCGGAGCTGGCAGCTCTGGTCAAAACTCTAAATAGCTCCGACTGAGCTGTAAAATAGCTCCGATCACAGCTCCGATCAGAGCTGTAATTAGCTCCGACCGGAGCTATTTACAGCTCCGATCAGAGCTGTAATTAGCTTCGACCGGAGCTATTTACAGCTTCGATTGGGGCTGTTTCAGCCCCAATCGGAGCTAGCTCCGATCGGAGCTATTTACAGCTCCGATTGGGGCTAAAAATAGCCCCGATCGGAGCTAATTTACAGCTCCGTCGGAGCTGCAAATAGCTCCGATCGGAGCTGTTTACAGCCCCGGTTGGGGCTGCAAATAGCTCCGGTCGGCGGAGCTGTGTGGGGACAACTCCGGTACCGGAAAAATTCCGGTACCGGAGTTTAGAGCTTGAAGAAGAAGATGATTAATGAAAAAAAAAAAAGGAAAAAGGAAAGAAAATATTGAAAAAAGAAAAAGGAAAAGATAAATGAAAAAAGACAAATATTGGTAAGGGCATGTTTGGGGAGAGAAGATTTGTAAGTTGGTCAACATTTTTGGATAAAATGGGGCTAGATGTAATTGTTGAACTAGCAGGGGAAGAAACGTAATTAGGTGCAGCAGTGGGGGTAGTTTTTAGAAAATTCCCCATAAAGTATATGCAGTTCAACTATCAATTCTAGATGAACCCTCCAACTATGAGGAAGCAATTAAAGAGAAACATTGGAGAGAGGCAATTAAGGAAGAATTGAAAGCCCTGGAAGCTAATAAAACTTGGTCAATTGTACAATTAATTGCCACAAGGAGCTAAACCAATTGGATGCAAGTATGTATTCAAGATAAAGTTAAATTCAGAAGGCAAAATTGATAAGTACAAAGCAAGACTAGTGGCAAAGGGATACACACAAAAATATGGCTTTGACTACACAGAAACTTTCAGTCCAGTAGCAAAAATGACCACAGTCAGGGTGCTACTAGCTATTGCAGCTAAGAAGAATTGGTTTCTTGAACAGTTGGATGTGCATAATGCTTTTCTAAATGGAGAACTGGCAGAAGAGATGTATATGACATTGCCTCCAGGCCTTCAAATTCAGGGGGAGAATGGTTCAAATATTGCTTGTAAACTCCATAAATCACTCTATGGACTCAAGCAAGCTTCTAGGGAATGGAATCATAAGCTCACCTTATACCTTCTGCAGATAGGATTCAAGCAATCCAAAAATGAATATACACTATTCACTAAAAGAGAAGGTTCAGCATTTACAGTACTTTTAATGTATGTGGATGACATAATTGTGGGAGGAAATGATCATAATCACATCACACAGATCAAGAATCAATTACATAAAGAATTCAAAATCAGAGAACTTGGAAAGCTGAAATTCTTTCTTGGACTAGAAGTAGTAAGAGGAAGCAAAGGCCTTCATCTCTCTCAAAGAAAGTATGCTTCAGAGATTATTGAATCAGTTGGATTGTTGGGATGCAAACCAGCAGTAAATCCGATTGAGCAAAATCATAAATTGACTGCTTATGAAGAGGGAAAGAACATGGAAAAGGAGCTGCTGAGAGAACCAATTGGATACAGAAGATTAATTGGAAAATTGATATATCTCACTATAACCAGACCTGACATAACTTATGTTGTGGGAATACTGAGTCAATTTATGGAAAAACAAATGAGAGCTCACATGGATGGACTGTTAAGGATAGTGAGATACTTGAAGAATGATATAGGGAATGGAATTCTCTTCAATACAAGTGAGGAACAAGACTTGCTTGCATACAGTGACTCTGACTTTGGAGGTTGCAATTTTTCTAGAAAGTCTCTAACTGGATATTGCATCTTATATGGGAATTTACTTGTGAGCTGGAAATCAAAGAAACATCAAGTAGTGAGCAAGTCCTCTGCAGAAGCAGAATATAAGGCTATATCTCAAACTTGCTGTGAGATCATATGGTTAAGAAGATTATTTCAGGACTTCGATGTTGAAATCGAATTGCCTATCAGATTATTATGTGATAATCAGTCGGCCATACACTTAACGAAGAATCCGGTCTTTCACGAGAGAACCAAACATATAGAGATCGATTGTCACTTTATAAGAGAAAAAGTGCAAGAAGGAATTGTTGATGTGAGGCATGTTTCAACAAAAAACTAGTTAGCAGATGTCTTTACTAAAGCAGTCTCAGGAGATAATCTCATATTGTTCTTCACTAAGTTAGGTGTTCTCAACATCTATACACCCAACTTAAGGGGGAGTATTAGAAATGAGAACAATGTCACTGCAGCAGCAAGTGCAATCAATCTGAAGAAGAAGAAAAGAAAAACAATTTGCAGAGAGAAGTCTAAGAAGAAGCAGAAGAAATGCGATTGATGAAACGCGTGGATGTCGGGTCCAACGTATCAAATAAATTTGTTATTTAGCCAAATGCAATTCACAACTACAACGAAAACCGTAGTGTAGCAGTAGAATAACCTCGAGTGTCGATCTCTAAGGACTATAACTAGCTTTATCTAATCTAATTTAGAAAAACAGCAGACGGTTTAGCAAAGGTTTTTCTTAACAGATAATGGAGATTGGTGATAGTATGGTCCTTCAAAGCATAACGGGTTAATAATCATGCATAAATTCCTCGATTTTGCATGGAGATCTTTGATCAATGAATTGTCCAGTTGTAATTATCAAACACTACGAAGATATAGATTTAGATAGGTCAAAGACCAATGAATTGTCCACTTGTGTGCAATAATTAATCAACAATACGAAGATAGAGTTTTAGATAGATCAAAGAAATAAAGCAATAACACGGAGTATAATGCGTGATATAGCCATTAGCATAATTATCAACCCTTCGCTAAGAATTCACATACTATCACCAACGAGAAGTTTAGATACTCATAGTTGTCATGCAATCAACAGAAATCATAGAAGAAAACATGTTGAAAGATATATAAAAATAAGTAGAAAAACTGTAAGATACAATGTTACCGAAGGTTGTCAACCTCCGAAGAATCGCGATCTTACAAGCTCCAAACTGCTATGAAAAAGTATCTCCTAAGCTATGAACCCCCAGAACAGGCTCTGGGAAGTTCCTACATAAAACTACAGAGAAAGGTGAGAGAAAAGGTCTGAAAAAGTATGAAAATCGGAGAAAAACTGAGCAACTATATATAGGCTTTGAATTTGTGTGGGGCGAAGGGCCCCACACACCGGGCGACTCGCCTGGTGTGGAGCGATTCGCCCCACATCCCGGGCGATTCGCCTGGGAGTAAAACTCGGGAATTTACGCGTTTTCGACGCGTTTTTGGATTTCTTCCCCTTTTCGGACTCGGTTTCTGACTTCTAGTGGACTTCTAACCTCCAGATTCGACCCCTAGACTTCAAATCCCATCCGGAAACCTTCAGATACTCCAATTAGGCTTCTGGAACACCAATTCCTTGTCTACTTCAATATATTTGCCCGGAAATCCTCGTTTTTCAACCAAAACCTGTAAAATAAAGACTAAAGGGAAACGTGACACTATTCTAATAAAATGCACTAAAATATAGCTAAATTAAGATAGAGGATAGCTAAAATAGGTGAAAAAGACTCGAATGAAAGTGTAAAATACACATTCATCAGCGATATGTAAAGACGTGTTTTGATTCGTACGCGCGCGAGCTGGAGCGAATTAAGGCGGACTGGAAAAAGGCAAGGATAAGAGGGAAAAAATTTTCAAATTTCCCAGCATGAAGAACGCATGACTGTACTGCTAGGGTTCTTCGTCATCACTGATGAACCGGAATTTGTCGGGTCCCGATTCAATCAAATAAATTTATTATTTAGCCAAAGGCAATTCACAACTACAACGAAAACCGTAGTGTAGCAGTAGAATGACCTTGAGTGTCGTTCTCTCAGGACTATAACTAGCTTTATCTATTTAACTAGGAATATAAAAATAGCAGACAGATAGCAAAGGGGTTTTCTAACAGATAATGAAGATTGGTGATAGTATGATCCTTCAAAGCATAACGGGTTGATAATCATGCGTAAATTCCTCGGTCTTGCATGGAGATCTTTGATCAATCTAATGTCCTGTTGCAATTATTAAGCACTACGAAGATAATGGTTCTAACAAGTCAATCTCTATTGTCCAATTGTGTTCCGTAATTATTCAACACTACGAAGATAAACATGCGTATAGGTCGACGAGGGTCCAATTGTGCATAATAATTAATACAACATACGAGAATTTAGGCTAAGCCTGATCAACGAAATAAAGCAATAACACGGAGTATAATGCGCGATATAGCCATTAGCATGATTATCTTCCCTTCGCTAAGAATTCACATACTACCACCAACGATAAGTTTAGCTACTCATAATCGGCATGCAATCAACAGAAATCATAGAAGAAAACATGTTGAAAGATATATAAAAATAAGTAGAATAAACTCTAAGATACAATGTTACCGAAGGTTGTCAATCTCCGAAGAATTGCGATCCTACAAGCTCCAATCCGCTATGAAAAGTGTCCCCTAAGCTAGAACCCCCAGAACAGGCTCTGGGAAGTTCCTACCTAAAACTACAGAGAAAGGAGAGAAAGTAGGTCTGGAAAAGTATGAATTTCGGAGAAAATCTGAGCAACTATATATAGGCCCCAAAATACTGTGGGGCGGTTCGCCCCACACACCGGGCGGTTCGCCTGGTGTGGGGCAAGTCGCCCCACGTCCCGGGCGGTTCGCCCGGGAGTGTTTTTCGCGGAATTCCGCGTTTTCGACGCGTTTTTGGATTTCTTCCCCTTTTCGGACTCGGTTTCTGTCTTCTAGTGGCCTTCTAACCTCCAGATTCGACCCCTAGACTCCAAATCCTATCCGGAAACCTTCAGATACTCCAAATAGGCTTCTGGAACACCAATTCCTTGTTAACTTCAATATAATTGCCCGGAAATTCTCGATTTTCAACCAAAACCTGTAAAATAAAATCTAAAGGGAAACGTGACACTATTCTAATAAAATGCACTAAAATATAGCTAAATTAACATAGAGGATAGCTAAAATAGGTGAAAAAGACTCAAATGATAGTGTAAAATACACATTCATCAATCACCACCAATGGGAGTGCTGATTTCATCCAAGATGTGTACGTTTATAGAAAATTGTATTAGGGCTATTTTTCCTTGTACGATTCCGCGTAGATTAGCTTAAACAATTAAGGTTATCGTTAATCTTTAGGGCAACAATCGAACTGCTATAAAAGCCAGTCGAGTTGCTCTGCTTTGTAATAAGCTCCGCCGCATTCAATCAAATACAGAAAACTTCTCTCTGCAAAAGTTTAGCTTATTTTAGCAAGAAAGAAGGTGAGATTTACGATTCTACAGAATAATTTCATCTTGAACGCTGACATTGAGAGTCTTGTTCGGAAGGACAATGTTGTTGGTCAACACAACTTCGTCTTCAACAGTCACTGATTCACCTGTTTCAGAACCATAACTCAACAACTTATTGGCAAGAAAGTAAGCTAGTAGCAAAGTTTCTACTTGAATAGCACAAGCAAAATACCAAGTATTGTGACCCCGAGCTTTGCGTTGTAATCTCGAGAGGCCTGAAATATTATGGCATTTAATCTTAGGTGAAAAATGAAGATATAACAGTTCATGAATCCACGGCAAGCGAATTCACAAACATGAAGCCACCATTTGGTGATAATATGCATGGACTAACCTGGAGTCTGGACCACCTTCCAATGGAAGACTTCCACCAAACAATTGAATGAAGAACAACTGCGTTTTCCTTAAAACCACACGTACAAACGGTTAGGCGTGTAATAGTAGATTGATACGTATTATACACAGTACATCAAGCAACTATTTAGTACCTTGATTTCAACATCATCAAGAATAATGCAGCTCACTAGCCTCACACCAGCTCCAAAGCATCGATTTTCATCTAGAGATTTGCTACCGTTGCTAGATTTCATTGTTTATGTTGGATTCGACATTGGATTGCTACATCCATCAATACCTTGAGTATTTTCGTATCAATCTCTTTATCTTTTCCAGATTTATTATGTCTTCTATTGCTATTGCTATGATTATGAATATGCATGCTCGTTTATTCGTTATGAGTAGCTAATCGGTACGTGTTGATAATAGGATGTAGGTTATATTGATATGTTTGTGATTATGTTAGCATGAGGCTATGAAAGGGATATGTATATGTTAGTTTATGGACTGATCGATGTCAATGCGTGTGGTAGTTGATGTCGTTAGAATCAAAATTAAATTTGTTTTAAAAAGCTAAAGAACACTCAACACTACACAAAGATTAGTGCAATGGTAAGTTGTCCCCGAGTGTCGTTCTCTCGGGACCTAATGTGGCTTTGCTTGGTTTCTTTGCAAGTAATTCGGTCAACGAATCAGTTTGTAAAAGGGTTTTTGAGAAAATTGTTTGTAACTTTCACAAATAGAGACAAGGGATCGATTTGAACAGTTTTGTAATCAATAGATGAAAGGGTTGGTGGCAACAATAGAGGCAAACATGCATGTAATGAAAACACATATGCTTGTAAGTTCAGTGCGTAAAGCCTTCAACAAGTTCTACAACGTAAACCGTCTAGGCAAGTTTAAGACACACATCTTGAAAGGTTCTTATCCACACTTTAGTAGTGGTGTCATTCCAACTATTTATCTAGCATGTTGTATACTCAAATCATAATCCATAGCCTTAATCAACCGAGAGATTATCACATACTCAAATTTGAAGATTTCTTATTGGCAACTATAGAAAATGTAAGATAATATACAGCAAGGTGGAATCAAAACCTCATACAAGCATAGTGACGATCATAACATGTTTGCACTCACATTGCACCACCAACACAATAGATTTAGCTACTCATATTTATGCTAAACATACACATAACATATGAATAATCCATGGAATCAAAATATATATCAAAATACAAAGGATTTGATACAATGTTACCACAAGCTGTCAATCTTGAGTGGAATCGTAAAATCCTTCCGTAGATGAAAGTAAAATGAATCCTAGGTGCAAAATCTTCAATCAAAAATGAATTACAATGGTGGAATTGTTCTAATCTGAGGTTTCTTGCTTGAGAGAAAGCTCCAAAACCAGATCTAAATATGTCTGAATATGAAAAGGTATGAAAATGTAACTGAAAAATCTGCATTTATGGAGGAAATCACAGCTTCTGCTGCTGCTGGGCGAGTCGCCCCACAGAGGAGCAGTTGCAATCCTTGGACTGCAACTTGCTTCCTGTGGGGGGAGTCCCCTGAGCTCCGAAGGTCAATTTCGCCTATTTTTTTCAGCTCCAAGTCTCCGAATAGCCTCCAAATCTCTCGGGAACAAATCTTCAGTCACTTATTAAGGGCTCGGGTGCTCACGGGCACGTCCATGGATGTCAAAGTGCTCAAACATGATCCAAATGCATCCAAAATGATGCGTTTGAGCTCGAATTCACCATTTTGTACCTAAACACCTGAGAAATGCAAAACAAACAAAACGTGACACTATTCTACAAAAACTACCAACAAAACTAGACTTAAAGATAACGAAAGAAGGTAAAAAAGACCAAATGAACGTATCAAAAATACATTCATCAAACTCCCCAAACCAAACCTTTGCTTGTCCTCAAGCAACTACTACCTAGATGCAACACAAAAAGGAGTCTCATGCCAAGCGAGAAGAACTAATCTATTGTATCTACCAAGTGCTTATGAACAAAGACCATACAAATCATAACATGCAAGTAGGTTGAAGAATGCCTCGATTGAATCTATACACATTCACATGTGCACTTGGTTAAACAAAGGAGTCTCTCGTAACATTCTCTACCTGGACCTGGTCAATGATGCACATTATCATACTATGGTTGCCCCGTGCCTATGAAACCGAGGGCTTACTACTTGTTCACCAAGTGAGACTTTTCCTCAAGAGAGGGCGAACCAATACTGGCTCTCATCAAACGAAGGAGGGTTCCCTAAAAGACAACACTCCCCTATTCTACCCGACTCTCAAATAAAGACTCTTCACCACTTCCTGAATGGCAGGACGATGGTGGTCTAGAACAGGCCTTGGACTAGACGACACGAAACACAAGAAAGAATTTACAACTCGATACTAAACAACTACAAAAACTGAAAAAAATATATACAACGGTTTACAAGACTGCTTTTTGGCTTGCTTTGACCCTTCTTTTGCTTTTTTGGGTCCTATTCTTTTTTTCTTTTTTTTCTTTTCTTTTCGTTTTCTTCTTTTTTTTTCTTTCTCTCTTCTTTTTGTTTCTTCTCTTTTATATATATATATATATATATATATATATATATATATATATATATATATATATATATATATATATATATATAGCCAGCAGTAACAAGAAAAGAAATAACGAAAGCTCTACAACGACCTCCCCAAACCTATTCGATAGAATAGGTTGGAGCAAAAACTCAAAAAGAAGAAAAAAAAACTCTACAACGACCTCCCCAAACCTATTCGATAGAATAGGTTGGAGCAAAAACTCAAAAAGAAGAAAAAAAAACTCTACAACGACCTCCCCAAACATATTCGATAGAATAGGTTGGAGCTAAAATTCAAAAAGAAGAAAAAAGACAAACAACTTTACAAGAACTTTACATGACTCAAAAAGACGAAAGACAAGAACAACAACGGTAACCCCCTCCCCAAATCTATTCGTTAGAATAGGTTTCAAACAAAGGATCACACACCTCACTCTACCTCCTTCCTAGGCATTTGGCATTCTCAAAAGCAAGGTGAAGAACTTGTCGCCTCTTAAGTATATAATTACACGGGAAAGACAACCATAGACTCTAACATGCATCATATTATAAGGCCTTCATGAACCGCAGTAGAGAAAACACCACATAGTGATGTCGAGACTACCAAGCTTAACTAGTGCACATGCAAATGTGACAAATCAAGCGAGACAAGTCTCAAACTACTTACAAATGAATGCAATGTATGGTCAATGGTCACAAACACTTAGTCTATACAATAAAGAAGTTCTAAACACTTGGCAATAAACTCCACACATACAAAATGCAACAACTAGACTAAGGATGAAATGCATGGAAAAAATGAAAAATCACAGGCTAATCACAAGAACTCAAGCTAAAAGGCACACGCAAATCATATAAGAGAAAAAAGTACTTAGCAATCCAATGACCCCTCCCCAAACCTAAACTCTTGCTAGTTCCACGAGCAAAAAGAGTAAAAAGAAAGGAGAAATTGGATTGGAAGTATACTTCCCTAGTAAAATGGTTCGTGTCCAACTCTGAAAAGTTAGTGTGTACCTGCAAACTCAAGTAACGAGTGAGAAACGGGAGCCGAATGAGGAAATCGGGGGAAAAAATGGCATTTCGGAACTGACCGGATGGGGTGACTCGCCTGACAGAGCCAGGCGGGTCGCCCCAGCCAGGCGACTCGCCTGGCTCTGTGGGGCGAGTCGCCCCACAGGGAAGAAGTTGCAGTTTTGAAACTGCAACTTGCTTCCTGTGGGGGGAGTCCCCTCACAGTCCCAGGCGAGTCCCCTGCTGGGAGTTCGCAAAATTCCATTTTTTCCTCTTTAAATCTCCTCATTGACTCAAAACAAAAAACAAAAGAAGACTAAACTAAACTAACACGACAAAAGGCACACAGGCCACAACTACAAAAGCACGGAAAAATTCAAGAGTCACAAGTTACATCATCAAAACAAGAGTATCAAAAGAGGGCACTACCGCCGTAGAATCACTTCGATCGGCGAGGTACATGGAGAGGAAAAGGGTCTTCGTACCCTTGCTCTACACTGTAGCGGTGGAGTATCAGATCGTATGTCCCCATATCAATTGGTTCCCTCGAGGCCTCAGTGTACTTGATGTTTGGCACATTTACTTTCTCACACATAGCAGTGATTAAGTGTGGGAAGACTAGTGGCCATCCGGGTTCACGTTTGTTCTCAAACTGATGAAAGAGATGTCCTCGGGAGTGATGGGCATATTGGCCAGTATGGAGTAGATCAAAATTCCGACTTCGGGTGTTATCTCCTCGGTGATGAGCCCTGGAATCAAATTGGCTGCTACGAACGCCAAAATCATACGGGTTTGCAGATGCAAATCCTCATATTTCAAGGTACGGTCGAAGCGCGTCTTCTTCGGCTTATATCCCTGATGCGTCAAAACTTGAGCTATCACTCTAGGGAACTTTTCAATCGTCGGGTCATAGACGTAGTGCTCCAAGGGATTTCTCTCATAGGCCGTAACTTTATTCACGTCTTCCAGCAAGGGTTCTTCTAGTCCCATAATGAAACTAGTGATGCTCAACGGGGAGAAAGGGACTTTCACGCCGCGTATAGGGACCGCTTCGGCCTTATAATCATAGTCCTCGAAAGCAATGTGGAATTCTTCAACGAGGTCTCTGTCCTATCCGGAAAGTTTTTTCCCGTAGAAAGTCCATCCCCTCTCGATTATAAGCTTGGTAAGGTGAGCATAAGGTATGTCAAAAAATGGTCCTTTGTTCTCATACTTCGTTCCCTTAAGAACAGCCAAGTCCCTGGGAGTAAAGGAGATGCTACGGTTCCAAATCACCGGACGTTCTCCTCCCCTATAGAAATTATATCGGAACCTTCGCAATGGGTCCGATTCCTTTGTTAGTGCTTGGGTTTCCTCTACAAGGGGGGCCTCCTTGGAAGTTGACGCTCCATCCTTCCGAGCTTTCTTCAGTACTCTAGTATCCATTGCACCTAGAAGAATCACATTAGTTTACTCCAAGAGACGAAAGCAACTTGACTGTTTTACTACGACTAAAAAAACTACTTCTACACTAGACTAGTAAACGTTCCTCATTTTACAACAAGTCATAACGTAACTAGTCGACTCTTAGACTCCAATCTTCACTCAAGTGTTCTTTTGATGAGTTTGAGGGCTTGCTAAAGTTCATGCGAAACAAATCGAGAAGCTTTAATACTTCGTTTCGATAGTCTATTCGAATCTAGACCAAGCAAACAAACTCTCCAATTGAACTACCCAACCAATCCAACACATTCTCAAGCAATCACACCCTCACCACCATCTTGTCACCACTCAAATTCAAAGCTAACAATCATCAAACAATCATATAGCAAGACATTCGAGCAATAGAATTCTCTAAAAATCAATATGAGCAAAATTCAAATTTAGATATCTCATCTAGTAAGAAACATGCTCAACAATCAATATCAAACTCAAATTCACCAATGCATAACACAATCGAAGCTAATTTAGACAAAATCCCAAATTCAAGAAAGTTAGGGTTCTTGAGAGGTACCTTTGATTCCTTGTTATGGAAGCTTCAAACGTGAAATTAGATCGGTTTAGATGATAGAGGGGGTGATGGGCTTTTCAAAATGCAAGAATTGGTGGAGAATTGAGTGAAAACTGAGTTTTTGGTGAAGGAATTCGGGAAGAAGAATAAAAGAGAGTGGGAGGGGAATGAGCCGGGCGAGTCGCGCAACCCGGCTTAATGCCAGGCTGGGCGACTCGCCCAACAGGATGGGGCGAGTCATCCCACGAGGCGAGTCGCCTGGCTCTGTCAGGCGACTCGCCCCACAGAGCCGAAGTTGCAGTTTAGAAACTGCAACTTCAGCTCTGCCAGGCGACTCCCCTAGCAGAGCAGGGCGACTCCCCTGCTGGAAAATTCCCCGAAACTCTATTTTTTTGACTTTTTCCTGAGTTCTTTCACCTCAAAACTTGTCCACACAACTAAACTGAATTGAAACGTGTTTTTACACTACATGCATGACTTACAACCTCGGGTTGCCTCCCGAGAAGCGCACTTTTTTATAAAGTCGTTGGCTCGACTTCTTCCAAGCTCATGCTGGTTCAACTTTGCATTGGGTACTAGACTTCCCCATCCATGCATTCTTCAACTCTTGAAGCCTCTGCACATCTGAACGAACGTAAAGAGGACCGAACAATCCTACAAGCTCGTTAGTAGCAACATCAATAGCACACAAATGATCTATGGCACGCAATGAATATTGTTTACCATTTACCTCAAAGTAGCATGTACGTCTATACATATAAATTACCATGTGTACCATGTTGATGAAAGCTCTCCCCAAAAGGACTACATCCTTGAGCTTAGCTTGAGAAGCGGGCATGACAATGAAGCTAGTTTTAACTTTGATTCCAGCAATATGGACCACAAGGTCCTTGATCAAACCCAAAGGCCTTTTCATAGACCCATCCGCCAATTGCACCATGCATTTCATTGGCTTCATTCCAGACAAACCGGACTCCTCATATACGTTCAATGGCATGAAATTCACACCAGCTCCCGTATCAAGAGTTGCCACTATACCATCCTTCTCTCCTAAGCCAATGCTAACATCAAAGCTCTCTAGTGCTGGAACCTCAATCATGTCATCAAGCTCATTCTTAGACAACGAGCCTTCTTCCACTTCACAAACCTTCGCAATGGGTTGTGCAACAACTTCCTCAACCTTCTCAACCAAAGGAGACTCGGGCTCCTTACTAACCACACAAGGTTCGACAACCTCCTTGCTCATAGGCACCTCCACTCGTGCACCATCTCTCACCACCGTAATTTCAACGGGCAAATCAGTCACCACGGTTATCGCCATGGCCTTTTGAGTGTTTCCCGGAAACTTTCCTTGCTCTCTACTAGCACCCCTATCAATCAACTCTTGCAACTTCTGGTGGAGACTATTAGTACTAGCCTCAAGCTTCTCGAAACGTTGATTATTAGTCGCTTCGTTTCTATGATAGGTCTCTATGAACTTAGTAGTTTTTGCCATAAGATCTTGTAGAGAAACAGAAATTGGAGATGGTGGAATAGGGTTACCTTGAGGGGCTGAAGTAGGAACCGGAGGAGGTGGAACATTAGATGGTTGAGGATTCTCACACCAATCGTTCCCATAGCTAAGTCGACTCCTATCTTGATTCGGACCGAAAGTGTATCGATCCTGATCATTGACAAATCCTCCTCTTCCTTGGCCTCTACCTTGCTGACCTCCTCTTGGTGGATATCCACCTCGATTTTGAGGTCTTTGGTTAGAGTACCCTTGCCTTTGCCATTGGCCTTGGCCTTGCCCTTGCCCTTGCCCTTGGCCGTAATTCACATCCTCCACTTCTTGTTCGCCTTCAGTAGCAAACACCTCTTGATAATAGACATCGCCTCGAGAAAATTGCTCTCTAGCAAACTCGGAACGGCACAAGTAAGCTGGGTGGCCATAATTCTTGCACACCTCCATGGAAGGAATCATCGCGCTTTGCCTCAAAGCTTGCTTCACTTCATGAGCAAAACCATCAAAGACATTTTGCTCAACCGCTACTTTAGCTTCACTTCTTTGCTCCTTGAGAGGAGCCCTTGCCCTTATATTCCGGTTTTGAGAATTCCGGTATATCACATCCAACTTCACCTTGGCTTGGTCGGCGGTCAACTCTCCCATTCCTCCTCCGCATGCGCTATCCAATTGAGTTTGACACTCAGGATGCAAGTCATTATAGAAGTATTGGAGGAGTTCAGCCTCCGCAAAGCCATGGTGAGGGCATCTATGTTGTAATCCCTTGAAACGATCATAGGCCTCATGAAACACTTAATCATACATTTGCTTGAAGGAGCTGATTTGACTTCTCATAGCCATAGTCTTGGAAGCCGGATAATACTTGTCCATGAACTTGTCAAAGACTTGAGTCCAATTCGTCAAGGAACCAGCTTCCAACGTTCCCAACCATGCCTTGGCTCTATCTCCCAGACCCATAGAAAAGACTTTCATCTTGAGATCCTCATCACTAACCCCCGCCGGTCTAGCAACATGGAGAATGAAGTTCTCCAGCTCACTCAAGTAGCCAATTACGCCCTCATTGGACATCTCATAGAATTTGGGTAATTGCTGGAACATATTATTCTTAATCTCCAAGTTCCGCGCGTGGCTTCATTGAGGACTATAGTTGGTTCTCTAGGCCCTACTGTGGCTCTAGTGAGTGCCTTGATGGGTTTATTAGCCATCTCCCCTTCTTGATAGACTTGCTCTAAGATTGGTTCCAAGATATCAGAGTGAGATTCCACTCGATTTTCAGAAATAGGTGCTGCTACTTCTTCAAATTCAGAGACTAGATTCCTTCTTCTCCTATGGAACAACCTATCAATCTCGTCAACAAAAGGTTCAACGTTTGATCTCACGCATCGGGTCCTAGGCATACACTCACCTAAAACAAGCAAGTGTGAGCTCAAGAAAAAAAAAAGCAAAAGACTATATAGAAACATATTTTTAGATAGTAAGAAAGAAAAGTGATAAGAAAAAGAAAATTGGCCGAAAAACCAAAACAAAAACACCAACCAAAGGAGTTAAGTCCCCGGCAACGGCGCCAAATTTTGACGTCGTTAGAATCAAAATTAAATTTGTTTTAAAAAGCCAAAGAACACTCAACACTACACAAAGATTAGTGCAATGGCAAGTTGTCCCCGAGTGTCGTTCTCTCGGGACCTAACGTGGCTTTGCTTGGTTTCTTTGCAAGTAATTCGGTCAACGAATCAGTTTGTAAAAGGGTTTTTGAGAAAATTGTTTGTAACTTTCGCAAATAGAGACAAGGGATCGATTTGAACAGTTTTGTAATCAATAGATGAAAGGGTTGGTGGCAACAATAGAGGCAAACATGCATGTAATGAAAACACATATGCTTGTAAGTTCAGTGCGTAAAGCCTTCAACAAGTTCTACAACGTAAACCGTCTAGGCAAGTTTAAGACACACATCTTGAAAGGTTCCTATCCACACTTTACTAATGGTGTCATTCCAACTATTTATCTAGCATGATGTATACTCAAATTATAATCCATAGCCTTAATCGACCGAGAGTTTATCACATACTCAAATTCGAAGATTTCTTATTGGCAACTATAGAAAATGTAAGATAATATACAGCAAGGTGGAATCAAAACCTCATACAAGCATGGTGAAGATCATAACATGTTTACACTCACATTGCACCACCAACACAAGAGATTTAGCTACTCATATTTATGCTAAACATACACATAACATATGAATAATCCATGGAATCAAAATATATATCAAAATACAAAGGATTTGATACAATGTTACCACAAGCTGTCACTCTTGAGTGGAATCGTAAAATCCTTCCGTAGATGAAAGTAAAATGAATCCTAGGTGCAAAATCTTCAATCAAAAATGAATTACAATGGTGGAATTGTCCTAATCTGAGGTTTCTTGCTTGAGAGAAAGCTCCAAAACCAGATCTGAATATGTCTGAATATGAAAAAGTATGAAAATGTAACTGAAAAATCTGCATTTATGGAGGAAATCGCAGCTTCTGCTGCTGCTGGGCGAGTCGCCCCAGCCAGGCGACTCGCCTGGCCCTATGGGGCGAGTCGCCCCACAGAGGAGCAGTTGCAGTCCTTGGACTGCAACTTGTTTCCTGTGGGGGGAGTCCCCTGACAGTCCCAGGCGACTTCCGAAGGCCAATTTCGCCTATTTTCTTCAGCTCCAAGTCTCCGAATAGCCTCCAAATCCCTCGGGAACAAATCTTCAGTCACTTATTATGGGTTCGGGTGCTCACGGGCACGTCCATGGATGTCAAAGTGCTCAAACATGATCCAAATACATCCAAAATGCTGCGTTTGAGCTCGAATTCACCATTTTGTACCTAAACACCTGAGAAATGCAAAACAAGCAAAACGTGACACTATTTTACAAAAACTACCAACAAAACTAGACTTAAAGATAGCAAAATAAAGTAAAAAGACCAAATGAACGTGTCAAAAATACGTTCATCAGTAGTCGGGAGATTTCAACCCTCGAAAGGATAGTGACAGGATCATTGGTCACGAAGACTTAAACAATCACTCTTTTATTGAATTGGTTGGTGATAACATCCATATTAGATTTAAGATGATAGCATAGCCATAACTACATATATGTAAAGTTAGGAAATTAGTACATGTTGATTAGTTTTTCTGTTGTATGCTTGATGTTCCTATGCATTAGTGCCCGGACAGTGTCTTCATGATTTGTATGCGTAGTTGTGCTTGTCATCGATGGTATACGTCGAAAACGGTATAGAATCCTACGTCAACCACTTGCTAGCATATGAACAAGTAATATCAATATATGCCTACAACCTATTATCAACCGCTTATCTCCTATTTGAATCTCGTTAGTATTTATCTCTATCGTTAGTGTTAGTTTAGCTTTTGTTTGATTACTTTAAATTCCAACTATGTTTACTTTGATTGATTAAGTAGTAGTAGATTAGTGACAGCCTAGCTAGATCCTTAGAGACCGACACTCGAGTTAACTTGCCATTACACTAGATTTCTGTGAAGTTCTGTGTAGTTTAGAGTTACCTTGACATAAATAAATATTATTTGATAGCTTGTTTTGTTCACGACGCAATCCACGCTCATCAAATTGGCGCCGCTGCCGGGGATCTAGCTCCTCGAACTAGTTTACTTTCAATTTATTCGGTCATATTTAGTTTATTGCTTAGTTTAATTTTCTGTTTTTATTTTTTCAATCAATTCTCACGTTAATTTTTTTTTCAGAAAGTTGTTTATGCCCAATACTCGTACTTCTGCTGAAGTTGTGTTGCCTATAGTTCCTGAAGTTGAACGTTTCTACCACCAAAGGAGGAAGAGTTTGAGTTCGGTTCCATACGTAGAAGAGGATATCGAAATTGGTGAAGAAAAGGTGGTCGAAATTTCTGAGGAATAGGGAAAATCGATTTCTGTTGAGGAAGAGTTTGTTGATCTAGACATGGCGCAAGACAACACTCAGTTGAAGGAATTGTTCCAACCCTCTGTTGGAGCTAAGGGACCAGCTATTACCCTTAAACCATCCACCAGGAACTTGGAAATCAAAGGTCACATGTACCAACAATTGCCAAATTTCTATGGCATGCCCAATGAAGATGTGATGGGATTTTTGAGAGAGATTGAAGGGTATATTATCCACTTGCAAAAGCCAGCTGAAGGTGTAACTGATGATGATTTGAGGATGAAGGTGTTTAGCTTGGGAGTTAGTGATAGAGCTAAAGCTTGGCTTGGTTCTCTAGACGAATGATCTCTTAACACTTGGGATGAAGTCAAGGCCTTATAGAAGTACTATCCGTGCTCCAGAACCAATGCCTTACAGGCTCAAATCACAGGTTTTCGCCAACTGTATGATGAAGCTTTCCACACTGCTTGGGACCCAGAATTGCAAGATAGAGTGGACAATGCTTGTCTAGGAGGATTGATGGAGAAAACCGCCACTGAAGCCATGGAAATATTTGAGAGGCTTGCTCGTACCTCACAACACCGTAATGTTAGAGCCATGCCAAGGAAACCGATGGAGGCACATGCCACCCAAGGAGAAAATTTCGATAGGTATGATGCTTTTGTGCATGAGGTTAGAGAAGCAATGGTAGCAATGGATATGCACACGTTCATGTTGGGATAGCCTGAGAAATTTCTATCTTTTTTGTGGCAAAGCATTTGTTCAGGATACTAAATCTCACATTTTGCAGTTGATCCTAGTGATTATGTAGAATGCTTCTTCTATTGTCGAGTGATTGATTGTTTTCAAATGGAGTAATATCAGGTACGAGAGTTGTATAGGTTTTGAATAATAATCAGAATCAGTACTAGAGTAACTCGGTCAAAGTTATTGATGATAAGTATCCAGGTAATTTACATCTTTTCTGCTAGTATCTTTGTCTTGTTTCTCGGGTGCCATGTTTGAATGTGTTTCATTTACAACTAGTTACATTCAGAGTCCTGATAGATGGTTTTCTCAACTTAAACTAGGCTGCCATCAGAATCCTAACCAACCAGTTGGTTTGCCTGCGACAAAATATAACAAGCTTGCAAGGTGTTGCCACTCATACACAGGTACAATCACAAATTATTTATAAATCATGTTACTTGTTTGTTACTCCCTTTGTTTTTTTCTTCTTCTAATAGTTCTTTTCACATGTCTAGGCTCTGTATACCAGCACTTCTATATTTACCGGAATGTTTAATTACGAGTTAGCCTAGTTATTTTATTATCCTCGCATGCATCATGTAAACTATCAATGAAAACGAAAACGGTTATTTAATCGTACTCAAATTCATTTGGCACTTTGTTCTTGGATGGTAAATCATTGGAGAAATTATTTTATTGGTTAACCAATTTGAATGGTGTGGTTCACTTTTACTTGTGAAAATGGACAAATAAAAGTGATACAGGTAGTTCTTTATGGGTTGTAAAATGATTGGCTAACTGATTGCCGATTGGCGTATTATGTTTTCATTTAAGCAAATGGATATTAGAGAATTCCATAAAAAGAGGCATAGTTGGAACCTTCTTTCATTCCAAAAGTGTTTCCATGTTTCTATTGGCAAAGTGTTCGGTTCTGGAGGGTCTCACTCTCACATTTTGCAGCTGATCCGTGTGATTATATATAATGTTTCTTCTATTGATTGATTGATTTGAACTTGGATTAATAATTAATATCAGGTACTGAGAGTTGTATGTTTAGATAATGATCAGAATCATTACTAGAGTAACTTAGCCAAAGTTAATGAATAGCATCCAGGTAATTTACGGCTTTCATGCTGGTATTTTTGTCTTGTATATTTGGTGC
The DNA here is from genome assembly GCA_028274465.1 of Plantago ovata. NCBI lineage: Eukaryota > Viridiplantae > Streptophyta > Magnoliopsida > Lamiales > Plantaginaceae > Plantago > Plantago ovata. The sequence goes on from CM051457.1 coordinate 33,643,276, forward strand.
CATTTTTTGTCTGCATTTCATTTACCAAAAGTTACATTTAATCATATAGCAGTTTTTTCTAAGACTATATTGCTAGGGATATGAATTAGTCATGCTTATATCTATTTGAGTGTTTGGTCTAGTGGTATGATTCTCGCTTTATGTGAGAGATTGCGAGTTCGATTCTCGCAACACCCTTTCAATTGTTACTCATTTAGCTAAACCATTGTCATAGAAATATGAATTTGAGACACTAGACACATGTTCAATGTAGAGACACTAAAAATGTCTCAATATAGACTACCAAATGTGTGCCTTATTTATGGGGTGCATAATTAGTGTCTCAAAAAATGAATATTGGGACACTAATACATGACTTTATGTATTTATTAAAAAATTGAATAATTCTATTAAGATACATTAAAATCTCCCTTAATATATATAGGGACATAGTGTCTCAATAAAAATATTGTAAAAATTCATATTATTTAGGGCAATAATATTTTGTGTCTCAATATATGACTAAAGGGATACTAATTGATGTCCCGTAATCTAAAATAATGGGACAGAAAAAAAAGTGTCCCAAACTTATTGAGACGGCATCTTATGAGACACACAAGATTGTGTGTCTCAAAAATGAAAAATGTCTCAATATGGTATATGTGGAGACAGATTTTTGTGTCTCAATAAGCCTTTTTTGTTGTAGTGCAATGAGACATAATGTGGTTACTCCTCAGTATGAGGTGTGTGGCGTTTGCAAAAATTATGGACATGGAGCTCATATGTGCCGCCGTTCTCCACTCGCTAGAGATTACTTTGCCATGGGGGAAGATTCAAATCCTGAGAGAGCTTTCGAAGCTCAAGGAGTAGTGGAGGATGTGAATTATGGCCAAGGCAATGGTCAATACTTTGCACCACGAGGTGGATACAACCCAAACCGTGGTAGATATGGTCATAGCGGTGGTTATCAAGGTGGAAGGAACACCGACTATGGTCCCAATCAAGATCGCAGCTGCTTGAGCTATGGTAATGACTTCTATGAGAATGCCCCACCAAGGAATAACAATAATGGAGGCATTGTTGATTTTAGGGCGAGCCTACTTCAATCTATGCTAGATTTGGCGAGCAAAACAGACAAGTTCATGGAAGATTATAACCAAACCAAAATCACCAACAACAGGAGATTGGACCTCTTAGAAATCTCCACCAAAGCGTTCAAGAGCTTATTGATTGTGGACAAGGAAGAGAAGCTGGGAAACTGCCTAGCAATACTGAGAAAGCTCTAGTTGTAACTGTTGCCAACAGGGAAAATGCAGGATCCGAGGCACCTGAATCCGAATCTGAAGTTGAAGAAGTCACGATTTGCGAGCATTACAACTGTGTTATGAAGACAATTGAGGTCGAAGACAAGGTGCCCGAGAAGGAGGAAGAACCTACAACTCCACTGTCTGAACCCATCCCTCTCGAAACTGAAAAAGAAAAATTCATTGAAGAGGTAGCTAGAGTTAGTATTAGAGAAGACTGGTCCTTCCTATAATTATAGGAAAGACCGATCCTATAATTTGTATTTAGGGGTTTTAATTTGTATTTGGGGTATTTAATTTGAATGTCAGGAATTTAACTCATATCTTTGACATTTTAATTTTGCAGAGGATTTTAAATTCGTATTTGGGGAGCCTTAATTTGTATCTGGGGGGGATTTAGTTTGTATCTGAGGGGATTTAATTAGTTTCTGGGGGGATTTAATTTGTATATGAGGGGGTATTTAGTTTGTATCTGGGGGCTGTAGGTTGTATTTGGAGGGATTTAATTTGTATCTGGGCGATTTAATTTGTATCTTGGGTTTTAATTTTTATCTTGGGGTTTTAATTCGTGTCTAGAAATTTTAATTTGTATCTAGGTGTTTTAATTCATATCTTGGGTGTTTAAGTCCGTATCTCGGGGTTTTACTTCATATCTTGGGTGTTTAGTTCGTATTTTGGGGTTTAAATTCATACAGAAATAAAAGATTAAAAAACAGAAAAGCTGGAAAAAAAAAGGAACCAGAGAAACAGTGAGAAAAAAAAACCGTGTGTAAAAAAAACCGTGCGTTTTACTTGAATCGACGTACTTCCTATAAATATAGGAAGGACCAGTCTTTTTTTAGATTTTGGCTATATATATATTGTAAACAAAAACATAATATATACGTAATATATACGCGGGTCAAGCCGTCCAAATTTAATGCTGGTTGGGTCGACCCGTGCATGAGATCCTATTTGGCACGATAAGTTTGGGACAAATTCTTATCTCAACTATTTTACCAGATTTACGTAACATAACAAGTCATTTTGTTATCGTCTCAAGATCAAGTCTTCTCAGCACCATATATAATAAACAGTTCAATGTTCTTCTTCCTTTGCAGGAAATGTGAATTTACAGTTGGAGGATAAAGAAACATATAATCATACATGAAAGAAGAAGGTGAGATTTACGATTCTACAGAATAATTTCGTCTTGAACGCTGACATTGAGAGTCTTGTTCGGTAGGACAATGCTGTTGGTCAACACAACTTCATCTTCAACAGTCACCGATTCACCTGTTTCAGAACCGTAACTCAGACAAGTTATTGGCAAGAAAATAAGCTAGTAGCAAAGTTTCTTCTACTTGAATTATAGCACAAGCAAAATACCAAGTATTGTGACCCCGAGCTTTGCATTGTAATCTCCAGAGGCCTGAAATATTATGGCATTTAATTTTAGGTGAAAAATGATGATATACGAAAATATAACAGTTCATGAATCCACAGCGAGCGGGTTTCACAAATATGAAGCCACCATTTGGTGAAAATATGCCTGGACTAACCTGGACTCTTGACCACCTTCCAATGGAAGACTTCCACCCAACAATTGAATGAAGAACAACTGCGTTTTCCTTAAAACCACACGTACAAAAGGTTAGGCATGTAATTGTAGATTGATACGTATTGTACACAGTACATCAAGCAACTATTTAGTACCTTGATTTCAACATCATCAAGAATAATGCAGCTCACTAGCCTCACCCCAGCTCCTATCTGCGCATTGGCTGATATTGAAACATTTGGGCCAATCTATCAAAGCAGAAACACAATATGATTAGGCAAAATATTAAGTTCCCTCTACAGAGAGAGGACAGACATTAGGATGAGGCACAACAAGAAACATGGACACCAGTTCATGCACATGATTAAAAAGTAGAGTTCCAAATGCAACCCACAACTTCTTCAGTGATCCGAAGCTAATTGTATCCACAAAATGTGATATATCTTTAATGCTTTGACATTTTAGTGACGTTACTGACGTATGGCTTCACATTTGTGAAGCATCTGATACAGACAATGTTTCCTCATGCTTTTTGCACTATAAATAATGTCTAAACATGTCAAAGTAGAAAAGTATAAGAAAAAATGAAATGATAGCATAAAGCAACCTTCGCTGTTGGGTGAACTTTGGCAGATGGGTGGATAAATACATCTAAAGATATGGTAGCATTTCTTGTACCATCTCCACTAGCCAAGAGATCAGGACAGGTGAATCGATATTGCGAAAGGTACAAACCAGAACATTTGAGGGCCATTCTGCATAACAAAATTACATCAGATGGATCCGTTAATAGACTAAGGAGGTACACATATATTCATCTTTTGCTGTCGGTGTAATGCAAGAAGGGAAGGCAGCGGGAGGTGAGAAAGAAATTTAAAAAATTTGTTCCCAGAAATATTGAAATATATAGCTTACTCACCCAGGAGTTTTGATTTGTTCCCAGAAATCTGTCGTTTCATATACATATAATTGCTTTTTGCCTGCAAGTGGAGTTAATATATCCTGATCCAATCGTACAAAATCTGCCGGCAGAATCCTGTCAGATGAAATCAGTAAAAATAGTTGTTCAAATGACATTCACATGCAAAATCATATTCAGCTTTGGGAAATTTCAGGCTAGTTATACTAGAATTATGTCGGTTTTACAGCTTATCCAGTTTGTATCTAAATCTAATTGATATTTTAGAATCCAGATACTTATCAATGAGGTTATTACATCCAGTTTCTTTCTCCACCTGTCCCAAAATATAATTTACCAAACTATACATGAATAGTGGTCCAATACACAATCTGATACTGAAAAACAATACGCAAACCTGCATCCCTTTTTTTGGCATCCTAACCCTCACCAAACAGCTCAGTCTCGCTTTCACTTTGCACTATATCCATGAAACTTGGTACAAAAAATGTTCTGAACCAACTAATATGATGGAGGGACATTAACAATTGAATACGTAATTCAACTTAATTAAAGTTAAGCTGAGTGCTCAAAGACACTGTTCTACCTCCAGAGAAACAAGAAGAGGCCCCCAATTTTTTTAAGTTTCTAGAATGAAAAAGAAAATTAAGTTTGCTGTTTAGACAAGTTCTACCTGTCTGCAGGTTGGAGCGCTTCAAAGCTGGATACACGCCTTAGGGTTGCTGCAAATTGAGGAAAAGAATATGTAAATGATGCTGCGCCAGACACTAACAGAAATTGAATGCTTACAGGATCATGGATCAATCAAATGAAGTTGACTACAGATAAAAAGAAAATATCAATTGTGAAAAAGAAAAATGTGTAAATTTGTGAACCAAGAGACAATACGAAGTGAGCAAGATTTCACCTCTGTCTTTCCGTTCAGTGGATACACCTTGAATAGCAGCAAATATTTCTGGGGTGAATACATACACACCACAATTTATACGGTCACTCACCTGTTGAAAAGTAGGGGGGGGGGGGGGGGGGGGAAGAATAGAGAAACAGAGAAAGTATAAGCAAGAACCAATCAAGAAGGTCAACCAAGCAAACATAAACTACAAATACTCAATATGGAAATTTCACATACAAAGGTTTCAGGTTTTTCGGTATAATGCAATATCTCATTAGTAACAGGATCTGCCACAAGTTCCCCAAACTGGTTTGCAGACTCAGGGGAGACCTGCAAAGAGGGAAGGTAAGTATAAAGGTATTAACTGATGTACCACTAGATAAGGAAAGGTGATTGTTGACAATTTAGACCTAGCTTCATTGGAAATGAAGATACAAACCTTATTCACCAAAATTGTCCCCATCCCACCATAGTTCCTGTGAGCCTCTGTATAGAAGCATCAGCAACAAGAATTTTTAGACTTGTACAAGACTGTAAGAGATACGCTAGAAATGGTGAGTGAATATCAAACAAAACAGTGATGCAACTATTACCTAGCATCTCAGGCAGTGGAAAACTGCAACAAACATCACCATTCAGCAAAAAAATGTGTGACTGCCAATTAAAATATGATATACAGTGTTAAAATAATAATAATAGCAATGGTCTAATGTGCGAATCATATCGTGTAGTAACAAATGGTGTATCGAATATGATTGTAACATCCTTTTTTACTATAAATAAAAGTTTACATATTGACAACAACAAGAAAAAGAAAGGAGAGGATAAGAACCGGGTTATCTTCCATGATCCGATCCCTGAAGTTATAAATTCCACCAGCTGAACCATGTGGTTTGTCCTCTCTCAAGTATCTAATAAAAAGGAAAAGCAATGAGAAACGACGCGAATCAATGAGCTACAACAGCCTACTAACAGGAACAACACTAAAAATCTCAGGAAGTGTTTTTTTTTTCTATATAAAGCACCAAAATTACCTAATAGGGACTTTGAGCTCATTCGAAACTGATGAAACAAATAGAGCGAATTCACGCTCTTCGTAAAAACCAAGAAGGTAGATCTGCACTAAATTCGGAATCTGAACAAACACAATTAAAAAAACTGTCAGCCCCCAGCTGACCACTCTCCTTGAATGACATCCAGTCAATTGATGAGATTGCATACCCTTTTACAGGCAGATATGGGGTGATTAACCATTGGCTGTCCTGCCAATGGAAATAAGGGCTTCGGAATATCCAAGGACAAGGGTCTGAATCTAGTCCCTGCATTCCCAAATCAAGCATTCATTAACCAACATCATACATTGTTCAGTTTCACTTCATTTTGCAGAACAAAACTGAAAGCTCTCCAATTTAATACAGAGCTACATAATGGATCATAAATGTGAAATACTCAGTAACAATGAGTTTCAACATATTAAACATCAATTAAACATCAAAATACCAAAAATGAGCTTCAACAATCAAATTGATTAAACCAATACGTTGCAATTACGACCAATTAGGCAACAACTCATCATCACAGCAATTATTAAACAAAGAACAGGAGAATAATAATAAAAATAATACCTTTGGTGGGTCCACCGACCATGATCACAGCGACAATTCTCTCATCTGAAGCTCCCATTGATGAGAAAGAGAGAAAAACCCAGATCTCAGAAACTCACACTTCAGTGTCTGAGCAGAGGCTGGAATACAGAGAGAGAGAGAGTAACGTAACAACACACTCAATAGGACAAAAGGAAGAAGAAAACTTGACCCAAAAATTCGTTAAAATCCAAAAAAGAAATCAGTGGGCAGGAAAATTATTAATGCAGTGAGATGAGATTTAGGAAATGAAATGAGGAAAAATGTGAATAGCAGAATATGATAGGAATAGGATAGAAAAATACAAGGTATAGGTGTCGGTTATTGAGGCGGGTATACAAAGATGAGATATTATCTGAATCATATGTGAATATGTTGAGAGAGTGAAAAAGAAGTTTCCATTTTCAATTGATTTGATTTTTTTCCTTAATTTGTCAGGTAGGGGGAAAGGATGGGGCACTTTACTTGCATGTGAGGCTTCACAAAAAATACTTATTAGTATAATAATACAGGTGATATACGATATGGATACTCGTGTGATATCGTTTCAAATTCAATCTCGTTTCATTATAAAAAATAAAACCACCTCGTGTAAGTAGATTCATGTGAATGAGTGAGTAAACGTACCGAGTAGATGCATGTGGTTTGAATGTTAAGTGACTAATAAATTTATTAGAGAAGGTAGGCAGGATATATAAGTCATTTTACGGCTTTATGATTTACCATTTGGGGTTAAAATGTCGTTACGACTACTTAACTTTCTAGAAGTGCAAGTCAAGCTAGTCGTTTTGTTTCATCGTTCACATCTACAAATGATCCTCTTTTTCATGAAGTATTACACTTTTTAACGTTTTTAGGTAAACAGTTTTCAACTTTCATTATAATTTTTTAAAGAATAAAATAGATGATTTCATTCAAAAACATCAAGCATTACAGTGGTTCAGAGAATTCAAACGGAAGAATTCCGTACCCGGTTGAGTTACAACCAAAATTGTGACACAAGCGGTGGGCTAAACTATTAGCATCTCTACGAACAAACTTAAACATTACATCATTGAAAAAACTGCTTACTGTTCGTATTTCAGTATACACTCTAGATTTTATAATATGACTTTATTAAATATTTTATAATTATAATTTAAAAATAATATTATGTAGTAAATGTTCAAAGATTTGATTAAAAAACAGTTGAAAGGGATCATTTATATTTATATTGGGAGGGAGGGATTATATGATTTGGAAAGAGAAATATTAATATGCTGTGAGTGTGAGGTCAATTCTCTTTTCATCACATTTTGTATTCTTCCTCTTTAACAATTTATTAATTGGAAATTTGATAGAATTTCATTTTAGGTGACGATCATCACAATTTGTACTCCCGCTATCACTTTTGTAATGGTTTTTTATAGGTGACAGATTGGTTATATTAAAAAAAATACATAATTATTTGATTAGTTGGTTCCAAATGGATAATTTCGGTAGAAGAGTAACTCTAACCTTGTTTAATTTAGGTAGAAAATTGTAACTTCTTAAACTTTAGGTAGGAAAGTATATTTTGGATTATTTTTTTTGGGTGTTTCCTCTTAACATACATACCAGGACATTCAATGAATCACATCAAGTTGGACACTTTTGAAAGAAACATCATGGGCACTTTCGAAAGGGACATCGACTAGGTTGATCTTAGTTATAAGGGAACCCGTCCTTAGAAATAGACTAGGTTTAGAATAACACGTTTAAACTTCATACTAACTCCTCAGGAATTGGTCAATGGCAACCGACTCTTAGAAGTTAGAACAGGCGAGGCTGCACTGCGGCGCGGATGACAAAAAAGCTTGTGATAGACAATTTCACTGTCAATGCTGCAAGTATAAAAGACAGATGAAGCATAAATCGCTAACGTTGCAACTCCACCAAGCTTAATGTGCATAAAATTGAGATTCAGTTCAAGCTTGCTAGTCCAAACGGTCCAATTTGTATCACTATACTAGGATTAATCAGACTCAACTCTTGTTACTGAGATTTCTGACAGATAAAACATCTATGTTTCTCAAGTATCATAAAAAGCAATACTCGGGTAATCTTTCCAACAAGATAGTCGATCAGAGCAAGACAAAGTTCAATAAAGCTTTGCTATCCACCATTAGTGATGCATTGCACTTTGATAAATGCACCCAAGATTTCATCGCCTCAACAACTTCGTGGAGGATTGCTTTTAGAGTACAAGTCATCAGCCTGTAGAATCACACCGTGCTGTGTTTTAGCCTTCTTCCCAGTCTATATCGTCCTCATCTTCAGAAGGCTGTGCTTCCACATTCAAGTCATCAACCTTAAATTGCTCAGATGTGCTACCTGAAACAAGAAATACCAGAACCAACATTAGAAGTCAGAGAAAGCAACAGTGAGTTACTCGATGTTTTCTCACATTGTGAGGGAGCAAGCAGATTAGTCTGAGACACTGGGTTCTGAAACTATATAATACAGAGCATAGTGGACAGCAGGACCGACAGAGATCATCAAAATCAAAATACTTCTAATCAAGATGTACATGATAATGGAGGGCCTGCAAGAAATGTAGCATATGACATCTCTCATGAAATTCTTTTAGCAGCTTGGTTTTCGCCTTTTCGTGTTAGTGCTTGTTCATTCAGAATATCAAATGATAGCAAAAGATTACTCGTATAGAATGAGCAGAAATTGGAATAGACTATAACTTGCTTTAAGGCCATACAGACAGGAGTAACATGCACATTGTTGTACAAAAATATTTCACTGCAATGAAATTTTATTTCTTCCATGAAAGAAAAATCATATTAGAACTACACACAACAAGAAGGATTGATAAGTAAATTTGAATAGAATAGAAGATTCTAGCGTCTAGCAAACAGTAGACTCTGTTGTATATTCTCAGAACAAATTTTAAAAATTCTGCCACAAAAATATTAATCCTCACCTCATCCACAAAAAAATCAAATTATTCAAAACGTTAAGAATACTTGCAGATGAATGTAACTTCAAAAGCTTTGTAAGCACTGCACAAAGCTAATTCAAAGGTATGAAAATATTTAAAATTCATCCATTTTTACTGAAACTGTGTAACTCATAAAAATATCTAACATAAAAATACTATTGCAACTACAAATCCTGACTATTCTTTAGGCACACTGATTAATTGAGGTTCTCTATTTTCTATTTTCTCTCATATTTTGAGCAGCTTATGCTTTATTCTTTCTAAATTGCAATCTTTCACGAAAATTACTTCCATGACATCAAGGCCAACAAAAAGATGGTATTTACCTGAAGGAGCTTCCTCCTCCCATTCAACATCATCTTCAAAATCATCGTCACGTTTCGACTTGACACCAACTTGGCGCTCAGTAGATGCTGAATGGACTTCATTGGAGGTACTAGCATTAGTTGATTCCTGCTCCTTTGTGGCTTCTTGTTGACGTTGGCGCATGAGTAGGGCAGCATAATAAGCTTTAGCATATTCATCCTTTATTACAAAAGAAAAACAAGATAAATAGAAGTTAATAAAAGGGCAAAACTGATGTCTCAAGAAATATATACACAAACAAAGAGAAATAAGTTGCAATTGACCTGCAAATTCTTTGCTTCATCATTAACAGTTATGGACTTCTTGTCATCAGAAAGCTCTGAAGCTGATGAAGTACCAACAGTCTTTGCATCTGGATCTGGCTTCACCTCGCCACGTTGCTCTTTAGTAAGATTCATTCCCTGCATGATCATCCATGGGGGCAAGACTTTTGTAGGACCATTGGGATTTAATTTAACATCCCCTTTATTGTCCCCACCAGAAAAATCAACTTCAACCTGCCAAATTTCAAACACTAAGATTACACAAAAGCTGTAGTCTACCTCGTGATGATAAGTTGTAAAATGACACAAGGACATAAAGATATGCATTTATATGCATTTAAGACATGCTTTTGACGGCACAATATATTGCCATAAACATGGTGCTAGCCATTTCAAACAGACCAGTACACAGATTAAGATCCAAATCTTTCAGGATTACTTCCACATTTTCCAGAGGTCAGGCTTGCAACATTTTCCATTACATCATGCCATGAAATATTGAAATATGCATATAAAATGATCAATCATACATAAATCTATTTTATTATGATAAAGAATTAAATAATAGATGATAAAGCCAAAAAAATGGAATGATGAAGTGCGAAAGCAATGTTCAACAATATATAGGTTTTCTTCTATCTTCCTACATCTCATGTTCGTAAACAACTTCCATGAAACAAAAAGAACTCATTAGGGAAGGTAACCTTTGTATTCCCCATAGAAGTTGCGCCAAAACCATGTGGAAATTGAGAAGGATCATTCGAATTAATTCCTGCAGCTCTAGCAGCAGCATTTGCTCGAACTTCCCAATCTTGAAGAGTTCCAAACTCAGGAGCAGACAAATCCTTAACTCTTGCAAGTTGATCTACCAATGGTTTGAGTTGTTCCTGTATTTCAGCGAACTCTCATGAATTAACAGAAATATGAAACCCAGGGCCACCAGAAATGCAACTAATAGAGATCTTCAATGGTATTAAATGTTTTGCAATTCTTTCAAATCTGTAACAAGTAATAACCATAACTAAAGATAAAATGAGGTGGATCTTGGAAATAATTATTGGATCTTTTGCTAAGTGCGTGGAAGATCCTACCCTTCAGACCAATGAACATAGAGAAACAGCTCAATGAGTATATTCAAATTCATATTGTATGAGGATGCAAATGTTCACATAACTAAGATTCACACAAGGGTTCATTTTCCATGGTTGTTCTGTGTTCAGCAGGCAGACAATCAACATGTCCTAATTTTCATATTTAAAACACCAGAAGAGAATTAGAGTCGCCAATTTTATTAGAAGAGCACATGTTAACAAACACTACTTCAAAAAGTGACAAGTTCGTCTTTCTTTGTAGAACTTGGAATAACAGGAAACCCAAACATTTGAGTACAAACATGAATTAGAGACAGAGACAAAGCAAACCTCCATCTTTGCTAGCATGCTTTTTAATTTTTCTTGTCGCCGTCTCCTTCCGTTATCATCTCCATCTTCCAAGTCTTGATCAGCTAACTTATCACTCTCAGCCACAAGTACACCATTACAGCTTTCACAGTGGAAGTACTCATCAGATGGGGAGATCAACCGGAGAGCATCAAGTGCAGTGTATCTGAAATTGCATTTAAAGTAATTGTTTCACATATTTGAAGAAAAATATGATAAAATGAAAAAGAAGACTAGGAACTGAAAAAAAAGGCAGTAGCTAATACCTCTTATTGCAATTAGGGCATATATACTCCTGGACTGTATTCTTGCTCTCCAATTCATCTTTGAGCTTTTTCCTCATGCGATGTAATCTGTATCTCACGACATCATATATCTACCAAAAAAGACGAAACAAGGAAATAAAATAGAATTTGAGTACTTATAAGAGTGGAATAATCAATAGGATATGAGAAGACATTCTCAGGCTTAGGTATTTTTGCCAAAAACTAATGATCGATTACGCTGAAATACTTAAAATATGAACCTTCCTATGAAGGACGCATTTTGTCAGAAGAAAAGGTATTAGACTTTGTAATTTGATACACATCATAATACTGAAATCTTAAAAGCCGCTTGGTTCACTGTCAGATCCTCTAAAGCTAGAACTTTGTACCTAAGTTGAACAAAAGGACCTATGTATCCAGCGTCTGATAATGCACAGCATTACATCATCAGGCACATTTATGCTCCAGGTCAAGAGAGTTACGTTGTGCTTCTTTAAACATTACCCCCTCTCATTTTTTATATTTGATGTTTTGGATCTTTTGAATATGTATAAAGTAATGCAAGTTTCATGTATTGTCCCCAGTTAGCTCCAACTTTACCCTTAATCAATTCCCTAAAAAAATTCAGTTTTCTTATCTCTCTACTATTAATTCCAGATTTTTAAAATATATTAATTGGGGCTAACAAGAAATTTCCCTCAATTTGTGTGCAGAATATCAAATATCAAAAAAAAGGAGGGATTAGTTAACAACTTTTTATTAAGCATATAAGAAAGAGAACTATCAAGTTTGGACTTTAGATAATGTTCAAAATACCTGACTCCACGTATAATTTGTTGAATCCTTCGAAGTGCTTTTTCAAGAATCACTTTTTGCTCATGGTATATAAAGTTTTAATGCAAGGAGTTCTGAAGGACCACAGACATTAGAGGTACAGGATAGGTAGGTGAGAAGCAAGATGGTTGGGACAATCTGGCATGTAATTAAGGCTACTGCTATTATCTCGTCAGTAACATTTAGCACTGGATATCTTTCGTATCAAACCCGTAAAACTCCTTTAATCATGGTGATACATGCGTCTTTTCAATTGGCATATGCAATTATTTATTGAAGCTTGTGTGAACATTAGCTTATATTCCATTGTGCATAAGAATAGCATTACAAAACAGTCATATGTGTATGTATTGGGGAGAAAAGAACCTGTGAATAATCCAAACAGCAGTATGATTGCGTCTGCATCTTAGCTTTTTCGTCTCTTCCAGGGTGTTTACCATCCACCACAGCAGCTACTGCCGCATTGTATACTTTTGCGCCTTTTGCAGTCTACATATCACAACAACTGACTAATCAACAACAAAGGCGAAAATAAATCCAATGATAACACTAGAGTAAATTGGGTTTTGGCAAACAAGTCTGGTAAACAGTTGATCAAATAAAGAATTGGAGAAATCCAGAAAGGTCGGTGATATTGCCAACAAAAATTTCCCTTATGCCAGAGCTAAATGTCAAAATTGTCCTTGACAAAAATAAAAAGAAAAATACATGGACACGGACCAGTTATCCCTAGTGTATTTATTCGCCAGACTATTCATCTATTCCAGACAACAAAAATCTACATAACTCCTAAAACTCTAACTCTTCTTTTCTCAATCCCAAGAATTCAAAGAGACAAAATCCCAAATGATGCTCTGAACTACAAATGAAATCAAAATTAACCAAAATTGCACAGCTTTTCTGTTAAGTGCTTTATGAAAGAATAAATTCAATTTCTAGAAACCAAATTGCCCAGGCCAAAGTAGAACCAACCACCCAAGATCAAGTGATTAGCCTTGGGTACAATAAACCAACTTCTCTTATTTGGTGATGTTCTAGAGCAATTCTGTAGTTGGGAATGCATCTGTAGAAACGAGGAAAATAAAACAAGGTTATTGTTCTTCACTTTTATAGATTGTGGCATTTCACTCTTCATATAATGACTACCTAGAAATCGGTTTTCTACTTTTGGTTTCAAGATTGCAGGACTCAATAGAAACTGTGAAGAATTGAGCTGCCATTTTGTTTCTACAAAAAGTTTGTGGGGAAAGACTGCAAGAGAGACATATATGACAGGGTGAGATAAAGGGTGCATGCTTCCTTTCTTCGCTTCAGGTATATTTTGTCAAACACAGTATTTTCTCTGGCATCAAGGGAATTGCTCTGACAAGAACAACACCCATCCAGAAACCACGGTGTATTCCGGAACTAAAAGTAGGTAAGGATTTTAACAGCTCATTGAAAGTTTTACAAGCGTGGGCATTCCATCAGTAATAGCTCGCATGTTAGGCCTCTCCCGCCCCACCTCCCTCCCTCCCCTCCACAAGGAGAGATGGGCTCCCTTTCAAAATTAAGTTAAACATGCTAGAGTACTGAAGATCTCTTTCATAAGATGCAACCTTTGAAAATAAACAAATAGACACTACTTTTACATTACTTTCTATATGTTCACTTTTGAGTATAACTAGAATAGGATTTTGGAAGCAATATAAACCAGCTAGATTTCATTACTTCCGCGCACGAAAGGGGCTCTCCACCCATGATAACTTGTTTGTATAGTAGATACACTGATTGTTATTACATTAATTTGAAATTACCATCTCCCCAACTAAGAAAGATGGCATAAAAGATTAATATAATACAATAATACTAACAATAAATAAAAAGAATGAGATCTAACAATGAACACAGCATTTCATAAATGATATAATGGCAAAAAGATCAGAGAAATGGATAAAGATTTTGGTCTCATCAATGAGCCAATAAAGTTACCTCCTTGCGGTGTTCACATGTGATCAATTTTTCCTCTTCAAAGAATCGTAAAGTCCGACGAAGTTGCTTTGTGTGAAGTTTCAAGGCCTTAGCCAAATCTTCTTCTCTTACCCACTGGCGCCTGGAATAAATATCACAAATAAGATGATGGCACATAAAGATATCAGTGGACCAAAATTTCAAACAAGAGTATGAACATAGATAGACAAATTTGATACACAAGTTAATCTGGTGAATTCTAGGAAACCTTAATGCTCAGTATCTAACAGATGTGCACCAATTACTCGTATCAAGAAGCATTAAGCATCTACTCCCAACGCATTTTGTTAGGAATTCATTTTCCAACAAACTAACTGAAACCCTTAGAACCAACTAAAGACGGCTTTACGTAGTACATGAAGAAAATTGTGTTCTCTATTTGGAGATCCAGTATACAAGATAAAAGGACACAACCCTCAACAGCAAATAAATAACAGCAACACTATGATATGTGGACATAGCGGTACGAGAGCAACTGCTAGTTGATTGTAAAGCGAAAGTATGTAAAACTGGTCACATGGCTTCAATTGGTTACTTCAATTTGTATAGTATGACACTTACATGTCATTGTCTAATCTTTCCCAATTTGAGTTAATACTCCTTCATTAGGCAATATAGGAAAGGTTCACTTTCAAGTTGTAACAGAGTAATATAAAAGTAAACCAAACATGTTCTATCACTAGAAAGAAGAAAAAGAAAAATATATAATAACCACAACAATAAATATAAAATAGAGAATTGCCTCGTAAGTGCGTCAAGAACCACAACAGCAATTCCTCTATTGTCACTGCGTCCAGCCTTAAGTTGGTTTTCACCTTTTGTGGTGATATCATCATAAAATGCCCTCGCCGCTAATTTGACCAACCTGTTACATGTTATCAAGAAATACAGGGAAATCTTAACCAGCAATTAAAAAACATAGTGAAACTAAATATCAATAATACCAGATTGATAATATAATTACCGGTTAAATGAGTCAATGCTACCCATTTCAGGAATCTGCTCAAGATGGAACAAGAAAGTTTATTGCCAATTTCCAGTATATGCCTTGGCTATAGAAGTTGTGTCTTGTAGTGATACCGTTGTTGATTGCGTCCGGGGAGATACTCAGAGGACACCCTCCATCATTATCTTTCCTATCATAACAATCCGTTCCTGGTGTAGAAGGTATCAATTGGTTGAGACACAGAAGAGAGTCCCACAAAGGAGAAGAATTGATATTAATTGCATAGCGTGAAACGGTGAATTGAGAAAGAAATATAGGTTTTTCTTTTGTTAATTGTTACATACCTTTTAAACCTTTTGGCTTGACCAATTTACCCAGACATAAAAACTAAAACAAAAGAAAAATGCAAATAACATTTAAAATGTTTTCATACCATTTTCTACCGTCTTCATTTTCAGAAATCTTTTCCCTTTTTCTTTTCTTTTTTTTTTGTTGGGGGGGTAGTGTGGGGTGGGCAGGTGTGTGAGAATGCTTGGAGCTTTTAACGCATACAAGCTTCATAGATAGTCTCAGCAATATCTTGATAATTACGGGCATCATGTGTTCTCTTAGAGTCTAGAGAGGAGACTTGACAGCAGTGATTAAAGCTCTGTCATCCTTTGCTGTAAGCCCTAAGCAGTTCTAGAATCTGGGATATCATTATCAGTGTTATATACTAGCTCTATGCAGTGGTGTGACTGTGCCATTCCAGATTAGAGCGCCCATAAATCACATGATATAACCAAACAAGTTACAGATATTTAAGCGAAATTCCAACTAATAATGCCCGATTAGCATGACATGACGCCGTTTATGCTATAAGTATGATCAAGGTTAGTGCCGCCTTAGATATTATGGAGACAAAAATCCTAAATGAATAGGATTTTCGAGCTTAATTACTTAGAAGGATAATTAACAAACTCTATCAATCATTATTCAACCACATTAAAGAACATTAGAAACAATAAAGAGTCATCTATAACTAAAAGTGAGCATCACAAGAAAGAAATGGAACTAGAGACAAACGAGCACGAAAATCACCCACAGGGGTATGCCCTAACACATTGATTGAGTAAGAAGAACTAACTGACTAAAACATATTAAAAGACGCCAAGCAAGCATCATCACAACTGGTTCTAATCCAGAATAGAGATCAACAAAGAAAGAACAACCCTAAATTAATCAATCTTGTTTTGTATAAACGAAACGAAATGAAGAATCACATCAGCTAAAAAAACCGAAACGAAACAAACAAAGAATTGACGAAGCGCAGCTGACCTATGATCAGAAAATCAGCTCTGGCAGTCGCAACAAGTTTATCCAATGGCCATATCAATCCGACTCCGAAATCAATCTGAGCACGGCAAGGCTTATTCGGCGCTGGGAAGAGCAAATCAGTTGTCAATTTTCTTTTTTTATGTTCGAGAAGATTTCAGCTGTCAATTCTGAGAACTCCAATTTAAAATGGGGGAAGGGTTTTTGTCAATTTAGGAAACTCAAAATCACAGCGGAACGATGATTTTTACTCCTTGCAAAACAAAAAAGGCCCAGTTTATGACTGACTGGCCCATCAATTTTGGTCCAAACTTTGCTAATTTGCATTCCACTCCATTTTATTTCCATATCTTTTTAAGTACACGTGTACAATTAATTACAACGAGGTTCAATTCAATTTCAAGATCATCAAATTCAATTTCAACAAGAGAGACGGACAAAATTGGGTAATGGATCAATTTACCTTTAAGATTGGGTTTGTGGCATCGCTTGACAAGACAAGTGTTGTCCACGGTATCAGCTTTCGTCTTTGTAATTGATCTGATTAGCAACCACAAGCGAAACTTCCTGAGTAGTTCACTAGTTTGACATGAGTATGTTGGATATATTAGCTTTTAGTAGTTGTTAATGTGGAGACCGGAGACTACCCTTAATGACATAGGCAGGAAAGGAAGAAGGGGAACATAATAGAGATTAGGCAGGGCAATCCAACTTGGTCCAGATTGGACCGGTCCATCAGGTATCCGCCTGATCATTTGAGAGGTCCGATCTGGATTTGGACCCGACCGGATCAGACCTGCGATCCGACCCGATCTTTATTTTTTCTAAAAAAAAAAACCCGTAAATGCACCGTAAACTGAATAAAATGACTCGTATATTGCAAGCATCTGTTTATTATCAGCCAGATACCCAGAAAAAAGACTGGCTTCAAATTTTAACAGAACTGCAAACGTATAAAAAAAGATACAAAAATTGAATCAAATATGTTAATTATTTACTTACCTTGGTTTTGGGGTTGAGATAGAGAGAGATTGAAGGCAGGAGGAAGATTAGTGCGCTGAAGATGTGTGAATGAAGAATACAAATAGAATAGAGCTTTCTTACATCAATCAACAACAAAGATGCAAAATCCAAGCAATTTCTGTTTAGCAAATTCAACAATGAACGCGAATATGGGGAAGAGATAGAGAGTATGAGGCGGTGACAGGGCGGCAGAGATCGGAGAGAAGCAGCGCACTTGAGAAGGAGGGAAGATTTGTTTGTGTGATATCATATTACCTTATCATCAAAAAAAAAAAAAAAGACAGTTTTATGTATTTTAGGTTTTAAGACTTGGACTAGAATTTGATCCGTTTGATCCTTGGACCCAGTCCGATCCGGATCAAACCCAATAGATTGGACTTGCTTGGATCCGTTAGGGTTTAAATTGGTCCGGATTTGGACCGATCGGGACTGGATTGGTCTAAAGTTTGAGGATTGGACTCAAATTGCCAGCCCTAAATTAAAGTTGAGGTGAAAAAAATATAGATGGACCAAATACCAATTTGATATACTAAGAGACTTAATTTTGTTGATATAGTGTGCATTTGGCGTCACTTTATCAATTGATTTCATTTTATTTGACTGTTTGATTATTATAGGTCTGCTTAGTAAATGTCATAGGGTGACTTATAAAATAAATGATTTAAGAAGTGTTCTATGTAGCTTATTGAAAAATAAGGCGGCTAATTAGCTATTAATCACCTTACCAGCTATTAGTCACATTATCAATTCATTTTGTCAAATATACACAAAATATGTTATAGGAAAATTTTCATCTTTATCATCAGTTACATCTGGGTCAAATTTTCCCATCCAACGTTGACCATACTAAAATCCCATTTTTATCTCTTGTGCCAAACGCACCCTTATGTATATTCCCTTGTTTTATTTTTCTTTTCTTTCCTTCCCTTTTTTTTTATCTCCTTCTCCAGCTCCGACTAATATTCAAATTTTCACAAAACGGATAATTAATTATTTCAGAATTGGATAATTAATTGAAATAAAATAAATTAAATCCAAATCGGAGTTTTCTTAATTAATTAATCAAAATTTTAATGTTCATTTTGCGAAAAAATTAGACAGAGTAAAAAGATCCATCCATGTTCCCTTTTGTTTTCTTTATTATTCCATAACTGTATAATTAATTAAAATAAAATAAATTAAAATCCAAACCGGAGCCTTCTTAATTAACTAATTCAAATTTTGATGTTCATTTTGTGAAAAAATTGAACGGAGCAAAAAGCTCCAACCATGTTCGGAGTTTTGAGTTTATTTATCTTTTATTTTTTTTAGATTTTCTTTTTTTATATACAAAATTACAATTTTTATGGAAACATTAAATTCAGATAAATAGAAGGGTATTATTGTCTTTTTTACACAACTCGAAGGGCTTCTAAAATTTGTCCTCCGTTGTAATATTTGAAACACTAGGGACCCAGTTGTGTAAGAAAATATGGTCAGAGTTACCCTTAGGGTACGCAACGAAATTTTAAAAATTTTCTTAACATACAGGTTAATTGATTATGTATATGTCGTACATATATAAACACGTCAATTAGAAGACTAACATTACTTCCAAAGCAGCTTCCAAGTCTTCGTAATATTCCTGTGTATCTTCTCCTTCGTCGAAGTCGAAGATATCTGCAATACTCTGATTATCTGCAAGACAATAAGAGTTAGTTTCCCGCTCCTAGAACCTCAACCTTGGTATCCACGGATGAACAGCCTATCGGAAGAATGCTAGGATATTCTTTGTGTGACCAAGAAGACAGGGCGGCGATTCCTCCGGCAGAGGTGGCGCGCGCGTGGAGGCTATATAGAGGAGGGGAGAGCTTTTTATTTTCTCTAAGAAAACTGGGTAGAATAACTATGAAAGTCTATTCAAGTCTGTGTCAAAAGCTCTCTAATAGTCTACTATATAGTAGTCAATAGAAGCCTAAAGCATAAGCAATTAGACTTCGTAAAGGAATAAGAATATAATTCTTATCGCACTAGGAAACCAATATCAAGTCTAGATTCATTCCCAATCAAATTAAAACTCAATCAGGAAAATCTAACTTATCTCTTGGACTTCTAATAGAGGAAGGAGTCGAACTCCTTCCCCTACTCTAGCTCGCGCGTGCGCGCTCTCCCAGGGACACTAGGTGGGTCCCGATTTTGGGACCCACTTATAGTTCTTAGACAATTCAAACTCCAAGTAGATTTTGTCATGTGCATATGTTAATTCTAAATTAACATATCCTTTCAAATCAAACCTCTATTATATTTCCAAAATATAATATTTAATTGTATTTACATAAAATACAATAAATTAGGCAATTCAATTAATAATTCCAAATCTTTAATTGAGCCACCGTATATTATAATTAATTACAAATCAATTATAATCCATCAATCACAATTAATTCCAAATTAATTGCGATTCCATCTTCAAGGATATTCTGATAAGCTGAATCACCACATAGTGTGACCCATAGGGCCTCATCATATTAAGCAAGTCCTAGACTGGGCAACATGGAATTCCTAGACGGTTCTATTTGCAATATTAATACATGAGGACGTTTGAGAGGTTTCTCAAAGCTAACCCTTTCGTTGCGAAGCCTGTTGCGCTCAACGCGGCGATGGTAACGTCCCTTCATCTGACTTGCTCGAATTTATCTAGGATCGATGAAGTGTCTATCCCAATAATACATCCACGGGCGTCTCAGGGAGTTGCTTGGTTAAGATATACTTATGACCATCATAGTATATCATTTGCACTGGCCAATGACTTTACCAACACAACTATGCAGACTATGAGCAGTACTCTTCTGTGCTGCACTTGAGAGATGAATCCTTCACAGAATCACTTATCATCCCCATTTGTATGTAGCCATAATCCTGAATCGTATCTTAGGTCAACTGCTTATTCAGAGCTGACATCGACGGGTCCACCAAGGATATGGGGCAACAAATGTGATGATAAAGTCTCGTAAGTACAAATGACGACTGACATCACTTCGACAACTTACCGGTTCTCATAGACACTTCGGTGTAGAGTATACATCGATGGGAGTGTGCGGTGGGTACTTCCATTGTTCGATAATCCTTCTTCGAACAACTATGCGCAGTTATGGGAACGTTTCTCGATTGTCCAACAATCCGTTCCGTGGCCGTGGGATCGGCTCACACTTGCTCCAACAAGTATAACCTCCACGCATACTAGTCTCGTCTGGTTCATTCAGACCCCTACATCCGAGATGAACCTCGACTAGGGAGATTTTGGGATAGATGATAACTCACATAGCTCCCACTATCTGTGTGATCGGTCATCTATCCGAGGGGACATGTTTAATATCAATACAGACAGTAATAGAGATATGACATGCTGCATGCCTGGTGTAATATAAATATGAAAGCGATAACCAATAGTAAAAGCAACAAACATATATTATATTACGTTGACCTGTGTAATAGTACATATATGCCCTCTATAAGGGCACTATGCCCTTAGTAATGACTGTCTCTAGGACATATACACTATCAAGTTGTTCATGGTACATTTTAAAATATAGTTGTATGTAAATTTGCCTAATACTTCCTTCATTTTTTTAGCAAGTTCCTAAGTGGTAAAAAATACGCAGTTTAAGAAATAATATTAAAGAATTGATTTGTATTGATATTTAATTGTAAGAGGGTGATAAAGTATGAGAGAGTGTGTTAAAGTGGTGATAAAGAAAGAGGGGGAAATAATAAAAAATTAATAAGTGGGTTAAAAAACTTTTCATATTTGGGTTAGAAACTTTGTAAAAGAACACTCAAAATAGAAATCTATGGAGGAAGTATAAATATGTATCAGAGCATTCCTTATAGTTTGGGGCCACAAACATACGGAGCGTTTGGAACTCCATTCCCATTCTCTTTTATCTTTTAAGAGGTAAAAGATTAATAGTGAAATCCTTTAGAGAGGTTGAGAAAAATTGTGTTTAGATTAATTTTGGGAGGAAAATAGATGTATAAGGTAGGGTAATAATGAGATGTAAGAAGGAATGTTTTTCTGTTTTGTACCATGTATGAAATTTCAGGAGAATATGTGGTGGATATTTTATTTGTGGATGTAAACTAATAGTAAAAGTAATTAAGAAAAAGAAGTCAAAGGCTGACTTTGACCATATAGGGAGAGAAATGAAAGAAAAGGGAAAATAATCCAAAAGACTTTTATGTGAATAGTGCATGTAAGAGAGCAAATGGAGCTCCAAATGTATTTCTGAAGATGCCCAAAAGAGAAATGGAAATGAGCTCCAAACGCTTCAATAGAATCACATTCAAAATTAAAGATTTCAATGGTTTGGGGCTTAATTGAGACTTATTTGTGTACCTCATGTACCACATTATAATTCTATTAACCAATCAAACAAATACAAAATTATAAAAGGGCCCATTATAAAATATTAAATATAGAGTGCTTAATTGAGGGCTACTATTTAGTAGCTCAAAAAAGCCTCAATTGAATATATTTTTTGGCTTTTTAGAGCTTAATTGATACTTTAAGCTCCAAAATGACACTTTCTAGTAAAATTTATATTTTGAATATTATTCTTGTAATTGCCCTTAATTGCATATTACAGTAGTTCTTGTTTAACTTTAGTGTTGTCCCGTTTTATAAACCTTTGAAGGTAAAAAGTGTTACTCCCTCTATTTCACTCATTACTCATTATAAGTGTCATAGAACAACTTTCAACCTTAACTCCCAATTATTTTTATTATATCATAATGATGAAGTATTTAACGAAATTATATTATAATTTAAGAGTAATCGGGAGTCAAAGTTGAAAGATGTTGAACAAAAAAAAAATCAAACTATGACACTTGGGAGTATATATGTAATAAATAACAATGAAAGTCCTAATATGCAAATTAGTAATTTAATTAATTAGAAAATGGCATTCTTCTGGGGTCATGAGTTTGTTTGATGACTCTGGTTCTGAAAATGGATTCTGCAGAAAACCAAAACCCTCACCAGCAGCTTCCCACAAAGAAGAAGACTCCATTTCCACTCAATCCCATTTTTATTCTCTCAATCCTCATCCTCCTGCTCGCCATTTCATTCAGCATATTCCCAACAAAAAACCTACTATTTCACAAACAAACCCCCAAATCCTCTTCCCAGAATGAAGTCGAACCCCCTTATTGTTTGCTGTGGATGGCTCCGTTTCTTTCAGGAGGTGGATACAGCTCCGAAGCCTGGGCTTATATATTAGCTTTAGACAGTTACCTGAAGAAACAGAGGAACCCCCTTTTCAGATTGAAGATTGAGCAGCATGGTGATCTTCAAAATGTGGACTTTTGGCAAGGTTT
Source organism: Plantago ovata (assembly GCA_028274465.1). Classification (NCBI taxonomy): domain Eukaryota; kingdom Viridiplantae; phylum Streptophyta; class Magnoliopsida; order Lamiales; family Plantaginaceae; genus Plantago; species Plantago ovata. The sequence goes on from CM051457.1 coordinate 33,666,340, forward strand.
GCCATTGGAGATTCAGAATCTGGGTTTTGAACTTTACAGCAATGAATGCAGGTTGTTGAATCAGACTGTTGTCATTTGTCATAGTGAGCCTGGTGCCTGGTATCCCCCTCTTTTTGAGACCTTTCCTTGCCCTCCACTCGCTTATGGTAAGTTCAATTTTTATTGATTTCTGATTATTTTTCTGTAGAAATATGATTTCGAGCTGTACATGCTATAAATTTTACCATCTGGGTTGGAATTTTCTTGGGTAGTGGCTCTAGATGCTTATTAACTTTGACATGCTATCTCATGCTTTACTTTTTGTCTTGTATTACTCGTGTACCATTGAAATAGCTTGTGATTTTTAAGTAGGTGCATTCAAAGTTGTGGTTGGAATTTTCTTGGATAGGCATCTAGATGATATTTAAGTATTGTTACTTGTATCATGTGCTTTACTTGTGTTGTAGTATTACTCATGTACTGTTGAGGCTTGTCTCCATAACCAGTTAACCACCTTCTCTCAATAACGGCAATCCTTGAGGATAGATGCTTGTTAAGTGTACCCCACGCTTGTATCGTGTGATTCACTTGTGTTGTACTATAACTCATGTATGATTGAAGCTTTTCTCATATCTACAACTGTATTCTATGTAGGTATATGTTCACGGCTGTGGTTCGAACTCTTTTTTAGCTATGCTTTTTAAGTGTACCATGCCTGTATTGTATGCTTTATTTTTTTCGTTGTATTACTCATGTACCATCGGGGCTTGTCTCAATAACTAATTTGTATTTTCTAGGTGCATTCAAGGCTGTTGTTGGGAGGACTATGTTTGAGACAGATAGAGTAAGTGCCGAACATGTGAGGCGCTGTAATAGGATGGATCTTGTTTGGGTTCCGACTGACTTCCATGTAAATGCATTTAAGGCCAGTGGGGTTGATCCGATGAAGCTAAGGAAAATTGTTCAGCCTGTTGATTTGGAGTTTTTTAATCCACATAGAGTTGAGTCACTGGACTTGGCTTCAATAGGTAGTCTTGTGCTAGGATCTGAGAAAATGAACTTGAAAGAACGTTTTGTTTACTTGAGTGTGTTCAAATGGGAATATAGGAAAGGGTGGGATGTGTTGTTGAGATCTTATCTGCAAGAGTTCTCTGCTGTTGACAATGTTGTCTTGTATTTGCTGACTAATCCATATCACTCGGACACCGATTTTGCCAATAAAATAGTTGAATACGTGCACAAGTCTGGGTTGGAGAAACCTATTGCTGGTTGGGCTACTATATATGTGATTGATGAACATGTAGCTCAGGTTGACCTTCCGAGGTTATACAAGGCAGCTGATGCTTTCGTTCTCCCATCTAGAGGGGAAGGTACTTTACTTTTTTGTTCAACTGTTTCAACCGAGTCGTTAATTTTTCCCAACATTTTCATATTTTCCTTATTTCTCTAGTGTTTGTGGTAAGTTTTTCTGCTGCAAATCATGTTTTATATTTCTATTCTACAATCCTTCTAGGTAAGTTCCTTTAGATAGCTGTTTGCTCTTTCTTTGGCGATATATGACTGTTGAATTTGCACTGTCTTATTTAACTTTGCGGTCCATTCTTCAAATTATAACTTTTTTCCAAAGAAATGGATAGAAATTTGAGAAAAACATTGCAAAAGGGATAAACTGCTGAATGTCAAATGTCCTTGCCCCTTTATATATATTATGAATACACCGTGGGCAATCGCACTACTGAGTGGATAACAATTTTTTCCTCACTGTTATGTCTGATTATTTCCATAATTTGTTTACTAGCACTTTTATACTCTTACATCTGTCTGTGATGTTTTGGTGTAGGATAGATTCTGTTTTACTCGCTTATATTGCAATTCTGACTCTACTTGCAACTTTGAAAAATCAGGTTGGGGTCGACCTGTGGCAGAAGCAATGGCAATGTCGCTGCCTGTTATTACAACCAATTGGTCCGGTCCCACCGAGTATTTGACAGATGAAAATAGCTACCCACTACCCTTTGAAGGAATGAGTGAAGTTAAAGATGGACCATTTAAGGGGCATTTGTGGGCTGAGCCGTCTGTTGATAAGCTGCAGCACCTCATGAGGCATGTTGTGAGCAATCCTGGAGAAGCTAACCTAAAAGGAACACAGGGCAGGCTCGATATGATGACACATTTCTCTCCTGATGTAGTTGCACGTGTTGTTATCGACAATTTACATCAGATCATTGAGAATGTTGGATGAGCTCTTAGTTGTTGAAAAGAAAGAAAAAGAGCAAATGATTTTGCATCAGCAATGCAGACGTAAATGTTTTTGAAAGATGTTTAGCTGCTTTCGCCGTTGTTGGGTTGCATTTCAAATTTTCAATGAATGGGAACATGCCGTGTTTCAACATTGATGTGAGTTGAAGTCATGCATGTCCTAGGTGTGAGCTGTTGGAGAATCTGGAAAAAAGGTAAGTTTATGGAGGAATGCCCTTTACAAGTGGATGGACCTGTAAATTTACTAGTGTACTTTTAGGAGAAGCATGAGCATCTGTTGTATGTTTACAACTGCTTTGACAGTAGAATATATATGATCCAGAATGAGAAAAAAAATAAAAAAAATCTTTGCTTGAGTTTCACAATTTTATGTCATTTAAAAATAACTCTTGGTGAATTTCTTCCTCTGTATACCAAGTAAACAGATTTGGTTCAAATTTTCAAGCATCACCACAGAAACAGAATTTGTTATATTCATAAATTCTTGTAGAATTGGCACTGATGCATGCTTGACTGAAGTTGAAGCAACTTATAATCATCTTACCAATAGTACAAAACAACCATTTTTCAGTTTTTCAGTTCCAAATAAATTGATCAAACATATTTATAGACTATGGCAGAGAATATTAAGATTCATGTTGAACCCTGACCAGGTGATCACTGCAAGCCATTTTCCTCTTCCGCAAGCGTGTTCTGTTTAAAGCAGCATTAGCACTTCCAGGAAGCTGAACAAGGCTTGCTGGAAACACTTGAAAAGATGAATCCTGGACTAACTCGACTTTAATTTTATTCCCGAATTGCTTCCCCAAACCAACCAGTAAAAAATCGCCAAGGCCATTTTCACACCGGAGAAGAACTTGTCCTTTGTTCTTCATATAGGAGAGACTACCATGGGACAATAACGAGAAAGAGCTAGTTTCTCAAACAAAATCAATCTAGTCCAAATCTTATAAGATAGCCGATGGGAGAGGAAGCTTGCACTGAGATCAAGAGCAATTATACACTTCATACGACGTACTTGTGCATCATATACACTTGTTATGCTTCAAATCAAACCACATAAATCTATCTTTATACCTAATCACAACTTGCTCTTTATTCTTCACATAAGCTACAAGTTGAAGTTCAAACAGTAGTTGATGAAAGGATTACGGCAAGCTGTTGATAATAATCATCTGCCGTTTTCTTTATCATCACAACCCTGCTGCGAAATCCATATATCCCACTCAATAAAGTCACCATGATCAACTACATGGCCAAGCGACAAATCCGTCGTTAATCATCTAGTGTTACTACTCCCTCGGCTCGTCGGTAACACGATATAATAATCCATATAATAATGCTTATTATATAGACAAGTATTGTCAAATTGTATACTACTAGACAAGTTGGATTTGTATGCCAAATGGGAAATAAAGAATTGGAGTTGAATTAGTCTCGTCTCACTTATGTACACTCACATGCCATATTTCATGGTAGTCGATCGACTTTTCTACTAATTATATTGAAAAGCTCCTACAACGCACTTAGGAAGCAAATAATACTCCTACTTACTCTTCAAGCATTCGATCTACCAAATGACAACGAGAAACGAGAAGGACTTGCTAATTGTTCATTGACTTGACTCACAAAGTCAACCATTTCACGGCAAGTTTGGTTATAATTAAAACCTTTACCAATTTGCAAAATTACAAGTTGAAGTTTTTTAGGATTAGAATACCTATTTTGAAATGTTACAAGGATATAATTCTATGTGTGTAATTTCATCTTCAATTCCTGAATCCGCCATGCACGCATATATGTATAGTTCCTATATAAAAACACCAGATATGTAGCAAGCTGATCATACTTAAATCACAACTACAAAACCAAAATCAGAACCAAAAATGAAACACTTCAGCCACCCCCACGCCCTAAACCTCACACCATTACCTGAAAAAGAAGAAGACGGTGAGGAAATCATCTGCTCCGGTTGTGAGCAGAAGCTTTCATCTCCAGAAGCCTACACTTGCACCAAGCGCAAATGCGACTTCATCCTCCACGGGTCATGTTTCGAACTACCCAAAAAGAAAGAGCACAAATCCCACCCAAATCACGCGCTCACTCTGCTAGCCGAACCCCCATCCGACAGTCTTTACTACAACTGCTATGCTTGTGGTGTTCTCATCAATGGCTTCTCTTTTAACTGCAACAAATGTGACAGGTTTCGACTTCATGTGACATGTGCTTCTCTGCCTGAGTCTGTTGACTGTAAGGCTCATTTGCACCCTCTGGAGCTGCTGTATCACACGCCCAAGCCTGATGAAAACAGAAGTTTTACTTATTGTTTGGGTTGTGATAATGCCATGAAAGATGGGTACTGGTCTTATTACTGTAAGGAATGCAACTTCTGTACTAATCTGGAATGCGCTTTCACTGCAGAAGGCTGAAGCTGTCGTAGAAAAAGAGGAGGAAGAGGAAGACGAAGACCAAGAAGGAGAAGAAGAAGAAGAAGAAGATGGTGATGATGATGATGAGGGACTGACTGATCAACAGAGACTACACATAGCAAATATAAGGGCAATGGATCAGGTGGCGAAGCTCAATTTCCAATGGCAAATGGAACTGATTCTTAATCAGGATTGTTCATGACCACAATGTTTGAGCCTTTCATTCACTTCCAATTACTGTTGTGTTTGGAGTTGTTACATTTCAGTTTAATTAACTTCTGCGCTAGGCCCCTAGCTCCCTCAAAGCTGAACACTTTGATCATAACGATAAAATAAATTGAAACACCGGTATTATTCTATAAGTATCGACAAAATCAAGGTGTTCAATATTTCTGGGACAGAGTGAGTATGTTGTTATAATTCGTTTGAACCCAAGGTGTTCAATATTGCATGTATGTTTCTTTGATCTTTGATGATTCATTCTGTACTAGATGGAGTTTGTTAATGCAGCAATATTTACATGTCATTCTTAATTTCTTATCATTTTGACTAATTATGAGGAAACTGCAATGGAGTCTAATTAAGTTGTGGATAGTTGACATGAAAATTAGCCACATTAAAAAAGGATTCTATTAATTTATTGAGAATCATCATAAACTAAATAAAGAAATAAGTAAGGCAAAATCAAAATGAAATGGTAGATTATTATTTATTTTTGTCTAGCCAGTCAAGAATACCCTTCTCTGATTCAGTGAGTTCTGTCTTCTGCCTCAGATCTCCCTCCAGCAATCCGAAGTAATCTTTGTAGTTGCGCTTGTAGTAACTAAACAATCTCTGCGTATACAGCAATACTATTACTAATTAGTATTCGAGTTCGTCTAATCAGAGACCATAACATAAAAAATGATTAATAAAAAAAAAAAAAAAAAAAAAAAAAAGACTCAGAGAGGCTAACATGCGGATTTTGACCAATGCTTTTTGCTTACCTCCTCGTCATTTTTGGCCTTGTTTTCTTGTGATTTCTTCAGAAATTCTGAAACAAGAATATCCTAGTTTTTTATGCCTCATTGAAACATTTGGTACTAGCATTTGCTCTGTTAAGGAATAAGGTCATTTCAAAGCATAGAATTTTGTGTAATTTACTAGTACTACTTACCATTAAGAATCTCTGTTCTTGAATCAGCAACTAAGGCAATGGCCGTAGTAGCAGTTGTAGCAGTTGAAAGCCAAAGAAAGCTTCTTCTTCCTTGATTAAAATTCAGTTTCTTGGCTTTGATGTTATCAGTGCTGTTGTTGGAAGCTGCCTGTACATTGAACTTGATCAATGCTCTGGCAGGTGTTGCCATGAGAACTGGGGAATATTGATAGATAGAGGAGATTCTGGTGTCTCTGTATATTAACCACCACTGGTTTTTGCTCTTACTTGCATCAGAAAGATGATGATAGAATATCTGATGACTTGTGTGGTCCAACACATTTCTTTATTCTCCTTTTTAAATTAATTGATGTTTTATTTTCAGATGGTTTATGTTTTCTATTTTTACATATGTTTTTTATGTGGATCTTACCATTATGATCGAAAAAGTTTAAAAAACTGTTACAATATCAAATATAAACGATCTAAAAAACGAATGAGTATTAATTTATCCAATAGTATCACTTTATAAAAACAAAATCAAAATCAAAATTTAGTTGCTTAGTGTTAGGGGAGGCTAATTGCAGAATTTAAAAAAAAAAAAAAAAAAAAAAAAAAAAAATTGACTCGAGCATATGATCGATTTTAATAAGCAAACACAAATCGAGACTCTTGGGGCTTCTCTCCTCCTTTTGCCTTTTGGTATCTTTGTGTACAAATTAGAATTTGTTTTTCTTGGCACAGCAATGAGCAATCGTGTAGCAAGGAAAAGAACAAAAGCATGATAAAACTATCCCACAAAAGCACATAGGATAAAAGTCGAGGATCGATCATCTTTTTGTTTAGATACAATATCCTCATTAAATTGCATACAAAAGAAACCCATCAATCAATCGATACATATAACAACGACCGATCCATAAAATCCATTTACATATAGATATGCAATCAAATTTAATATTGTAATGAAAATAATAGTAGTAATAATAATACTGATCAATTCTTGTTTTTGTTGCACTTATCTTTGATCCACTTGAACCCAACAGATGTCCCTTCTTTAACCTTCTTTACTCCGGTGGTAGCCGCCGTCTTTGTCTTCTCGAAACCTTCTCCTACCTTAGCTGCCACCTTGCCGCCGCCGGTGCTCTTCTTCTTCTGATTCTCGGGATGATGAGGATCTGGTGCGGTATCCCACTGATCGGCCCAAGAACCACCGTCCATGATGATCGATGACTATTCTCAACGACCCTTTTACTAGAATTGTATAATATGGTGTGGAGGTGGGTGGGTTGAACAAAGTTAGATTTTGTAGGGAAGGATTGGATTGGATTGGATTGGTTGTCTTCTTGACTGACTCAGTCAGTCATTGGCCTATTTATAATATACTAGCGCAATGGCCAATGGGGAGATTTGATTTGACTAACTCAGCTATTGGTCCAATAACTCCAATCCATCCCCTCCGAGACGTCATCACAATTAAAATCGTAGGGGCCACCTACCATTTATCATTCTTCCAATTTTATATTTCCTCGATTTTTTTAGTAGTATTAATTGGTAAACAAATACACGATTTAAATAATAATATTAAGAAATGGAATTTTTATGAGTAATTAATTGTAATTGTATAATAAAGTATGTGAGAAAATTAATTAGTGACAAAAGAATAGAGCGAAATAATAATAAAGAATCGATAAGGGACTCAAAACATTTCATTCATATCTGGATTAGAATTTTTTTTAAATAATAAAAAATGAAAATAGTAACTTATTAATGAAAAAATGGAGAAATTAAGTATTCCAACTCTTTTTTATTACTTTTTAAGTGGTAAAAAAGATATTACTACAATTTAAGAAAAAGATTAAAAAAATTAATTATATAAGTATTGCATTATAAGTTGATAAGAAAGTATGAGATAGGCAAACTAAACTATTGATTAGTGAATTGAAACTTATTCTACATGTGTGTGGATTCATGATGGAACCTCGATTTCATATAGATAAATAATAAAGAAAGACTAAGCAAAGCAAAAGAATTACCCGGTTTTCCCTAACTGATCACAGCTAGGCGAAGAAAGTTGCTGAGCAATCTTCCTTCCAGCCACTATCTCTTCGGTAACCACGGTAATATTGGACTATCTCCCCTGTCGCAAGGTAATATCAAGACACAAGGCCGCAATCTAGAGAAGAACTCACGAGTTTATTGACTGAATGAAAAATATAGAGTCTTACATGCATATTTATACTAGCAAAACTAACAGACTTTTTGACCCATTAGACGACAGGCCTAGCCCGCAAAAGGGGATATTCTAGAGTATAAACCCTAATTTGATAACTAAGAATAATAATAACCAAATATTGTCTTTATGCAAAAGGTAAATAGATAAATATCAAAATAAACTAACTAGGGAAAATCTTCCCCTAGCCGCCACCCCTCTTGTCCGCCGGCCTCCTAGGCTGTTGGGCCTCGTGGCCCGTCTTGTTCAGTCCTCTGCTTCTTGTGTGGTCTTGGTCCAAACCGAGGTCTCATCAATTCAAAAGTTTGTAAAACAATACTGAAAATGGAAATCTAATAACTTATTAATGAAATTAAGAAATCATTGTTGTATTTGACACAGTCTCATATTTTTATACAACTATAGATATTAGCACCCCTATTGCATTCTTAGAATAATGATTTGAAATCAAATTAGTCCTAGTGGTTTGAGATGGAGATGATTAAGATCATAGGTGCAATTTGAAATCCAACATAACCCTACAGAAAAACAGGAGAATCAATTACAGTTTATACTTCATACTTCGACTCTCAATATCAAAATTGGCTGATTGTTTTGATGAAAATTAATCAATTTACTTGGTAACCGAAGATTTTTATTAATGTGCCCCGTAAATTAGTTGATCAGACTATCTCCTCCTAAGATAGCTAGGGTTATATATCGAATAGATGATCATATCAAACGTTCAATAGTTAAGCTCAGTCTACCCCGATTCGTATTCTTTCAAGAAAGTTCATTAACCCCTCCATAAATTATTGCACCAGACATGTTCAGTGCTGCGTTCGGTTCTCACCCCTCCATAAATTAAGGCAAGGTTTCTTCTAAACAACTCAAAACCTTTTTGTAATCACATCTTTTAATCTCTCTTCTTTCTCCCATGTGGGATATAAGTAAAACTTCACAACACAACTTGCCTTCATTCAACTTTCCATTCGACTCGCACACGTTCATAATCACACATATATCATGCTACACAAACAAGTTTGTCCCTAACATTTCCAGTAGCATCAATTGTCAGATCAATCCAAGTTAATGCATGCTCGCCTCGTATCAGGTTCTTTCAAGTACTTGTCATATAGCGCCTGAGATATGTTGAGGGCGTCGCCTGTACTCGTTGTTGAAAACACACTCCTACTACTCTGCCAGTCGTTGGTTAGTTTGATCCATTCCCGTCTCCACTGTTTTAACTGGAAACCATCACCTGTCTCTAGGCTTTGGACTAGAAACTTGAAGTATAATGCGGCACGAGGACCGTAGTAATCTTGCAGGAGCCCACTCCAGTACTTGTTTCCTATCACAAATGAGGATACTATAAATATGAATGAAACAAGCAGGAACCAGCTTTATAGAGGAGAATTTTCCACATACCATAGTCACGAAGCAGACTCGCTTCCTCCTCGGTGTTGTCAAACCACATGGTGATTTGGGTTCTTGCATTCCATTCAAACTGCAAAGTACGCATTGGTTCAGATGATGGATTATACAGATTGTAATTAGTCTAGGGGGAATTTCTGTACCTGCTTCTTCTGTGCTTTGTTTTGGGCAAGTCCCTTGGCGCTTTCTAGCCAAGGTCCCAGAAGAAATCCTTCATGGGACGCCAAAAGCACATCCATATCCTCTACAAGACCGAGAAATTTCTGGCTTAGGTGTTTCACTGCAGGTAGATCACCAAGCTGATAGGCTTCGACGACCTTTAGGAACAGTTGATTTGCATATTTCGACAAAGCTTGTCTTGTTAGATCAACAAGATCGTACCTGTGATCACCAAGATAGGAAAGTTTCAAGGAAACAAACAACAAGGTTTATAACTACTCAAAGTGCAAAAACACAAGGCTTCAAACCTGTAAGTGTTACTTTCAGAGAGTTGATTCCCACTTGAGAGAAAAAGTTCTAGTGCACGTATTACTTCTGAAGTCGAATACCAGAGATGAGGATGAGTATATGAGTCACTTGTTAGCTCATAATTAGCTCTTCTTGGGTAGGTGTGAGGTTCCGGATTTAGGGTCAATATAGATAATGATGTTAAAATCGAATTGGGTTCCACATCTGGGAAATACATGATCACATCTCTATTTTTGTCCTGTCAAAATAACCGAAGCAACAACATTTAGCTCCAACTGCACCACTAATGAACTTCATTATTTCATCCAAAGTAATGCATTGTGGTATGAATTTGATTGCTTAATACAAAAACTTCTCAACCAATGAGTCCGTCACACGGAACAAAAAGAGGGGTTTTAAGAGTTGTTTACTTACATGTAAACCATCTGTACAGTTATAAAGTGTGTGGTACAGTATGTTCCAGGCGTCTTGTATTGATGAAATCGACCTTCCATATCGCCTACCGACATACCCATAAATCCATGCCTGGAAGGAAAAACAGAACCACTTTTTCACATAAGAAAGACAATTGTCTCAGATAGTAACAGTGAAGCTTTAACACTGACCAGCATAGTTATATTTCATTCCTTTTTCTTCATGTCTCATAATTTTCTTCATTTCTTGAGTATCCGATATAATATATGAATCTATTTGGTCAGAAGTCACCATTCCTGAACCTTGTTCTGCATTCTTAAATTTCTTACAAAAAAACACTGCTATATTGGTTAAAGTTTGGTTCTAACTCCAAGATCTATCTGGTGGTTGAAAATTTGAAATATATGTACTAACTACACTTCAAAACAATCATAATCTGTAAGACACAGCTGACCTTCCAATTTTACCTTGAGATCAACTCTGCTTTGTCTAAACGCCATCTCGGACATAAGATCATAAACAATAGGGTTCTGCTCTATACCTTCCATAGACATTCCAACACCAACCTAACGAAATTCAGTAACATGATTTAGATAGTTCAACACATCAACATAGAAAGTTGCAGAAGAAGAGAACAAAAATAGCCTGTTTCAAGTATAAAGTTGAACAGAGAAAATATCATGTTCAGAAGAGTATATAGCATGTATGGTATAAAGGACTTACCATGGTTGAGTTTGTACTAAGACGTGCATCTATAGGTGCTGATCCCACTGAATCCACAACCCCATACATTTCAATGTTCCCCGCGAAGTTATGAAGCATACACCTAAATAGTGGATCATGAATGCAAATAGAGTCACATTGAGGAATAAGAAAGAAGATATTCACAGTTATAAAATTCTACCTTAATAAACAGGACAGTGCCAACTATAGATAGAACATCCAGCAACATAAGTACCCATAAGTATCTGATCATGTTGTAAGTAAACTTTGTAGTTGGAAATAGTGGCAGTGTGAGAGATGTGAATTTAAAAAAAATACCTCAAGTTAAATGATAAAATTGCAAGTCATAGGAAACTCATATATGGATGAAGAAAAATGCACATTAGTCTTCCTAAGTAATTGTTATTTAGCAGAATATGTAGAACACAGGCGTATGTATACCAGATGTAAGGTACGCCATAAAACTGTTCTGAAGTAGCCCAAACTGGTTTCACTTCGGCATAAAGATCAAGAACTACCAGTTTTCCAATAGGAACAGAATGCAAGAGTGCCTGAAAATGGAAGATATCTTTCTATTAAATATATACTACAAAAGATAAATATAAAGACGATCAAAGAAAGCCGGGGGAGGGGCTTGGCAATGCATAGATTACTCTCTAATCCATATTTTGCATGGGAATTTCCAGATTATCAATTCAACAGCTCTTACTCAACAATCTGAATGCAGATATGATGCGGTTGTACTATTTTCAGTTATTCATGTGGGAGGACATCAGTAAGCATTTCTGATGAAATCTGTGGAGCAATTTTCACTTGTTCCACAAAATGAAGGCTTTTAAAAGTTTTACCAGAAGACCGATAAGGAATCCAGAAAAGCACACATAATACATATCAAACATGAAACGTGCAACTAGACATGAACATCTGCCCCTAAACATCTACTACACACCCAAGTCTTTATTCTGACTTTAGCAATGTCAATGACGACTTTCAGGAAGCATATCTATCACAACACATCGGATGATATTTTACCTTCATCTGAGGGGGCTTCCAGAAAGGATCATCAGTGAACAACCATCCCTACAACAAGCAAGAGAAGTTGAATAAATCAATTATAACTCAAAGGAACCATGTGCCATGGGTAAAATAAGAAATCCCAGGAAGCATTTCTTATGGATTTTCATTTTTACTAAGATCGTCCTCATTTTCATAGGCCTGGGAAGCATGGCAATAAACCAAGAGAATACTTGAAGTGAAGTGACAGGTTTATATTCACCTGCATCAGCCAAACAGCTTCACTATCACCACTTTCCATGCCCTTAAATACAGCAGCTGCTAATGAAGAGATATAATCGGGATCATCTGTTGGCGGAGTATTCTCATCAAACGTGTCACTGCAATGAATTCCATCAGAATTTGAACTGAATAAGAAACGCTAAAACTCTGTATGGACTAAATAAGGTACTCACGTTTAACTAATGTCGATAGAAATAGAGTTACATTTGATGCTGTAAAGTTGGAAGTTAAGAGATAGAGAGACAATAGAAATGAATTTTAAACTAAAAACTTCTATGATGAAATTAAATGGTGCACCAGTGTATCTCTCTTTTTCCACACACTTGAAACAGATAGAAGGGATTTTTTTATCTCGAGTTCTAAGCATATACTTGCTCCAGAAGGATACAGGGTGTAGGAGAGGGCGGGTGTATATGTTAGTTTCAGCTTTAACCTTGTATTTCTCCAAATAGCAGTTTCCATGTCAACCCGGTGCCCTACAGGTTATCAATCGAAAGACTTGCATTATGCTAAGGCTATCTCTGCTCTGACTGTTACATGAGTGTACTAGACATATGGGGTGGTGGTGGTCTGTTCCTTTCCTAATCCTAAGAAGAACTGATTTTTTCTACAAATTCACTTTATACATAGGACTACCATCTCCACGATTTCAAATTCGTAATTCAGTTTCATTCAGTAATAGCTTTACATCCAATCATTTTGCGAGCAAATTTACACAGATATCCTCTGCCGAAAGAGAAAATTGAAAAGAAAATGAATCGGACTCACCAATTATAGATGTGGCTAGTCCTTCCATATTCTGAATAAATAACAAAACATCCAAGTATCAGTACAAGACTTTCTAATTGAATAGTAATCTTGATATACATGGTGAATAAATTTGGTAGAAATTTGAGAGTTAAGTGGTATAGGCACCCTTGGCAATAAAATATCACATGCAACATTAACATTGTAAGTGGTGTTTCCATACCTTCTAATTGCTGTCGGATAAAAGCCTTCCCTATTTCTATAAACAAGGGATCAGTTGCATCAAGAAGGTAAGTACAGCACCACCTGGGGTCACTCTTAACAGTGAACCTGAAGAAATCCAGAGAAGGAACGTGTGATTCAAAACAATTTTCCATGTTAGGTTTCTATTTACTATGTTATTTGCGTTTCAGGAGTAAGAACATACCAATTCCCAAGTCGCGTTATCTTTGCTGATGGATATACATTTTTAAGAGCTGCTGGGACATTACCAGAGAATGCTGGAAGAACTGAAATGGGCGTGTAAGAGGCAAACAAACTGTCAAGAAGAGCTTCCATTTTATTACATAATCTGATAGTCAGCTATAACATTTAAAGTACAAAACACAAGATGTCACATAGACTCCTCTCCGTCCTCACAATACAGAGGACAGTTTTCTGGCAAAACCGAAGTCCTTTCTATTTGGTTTTCTCAATCACATATTGTTATTAAATTCCTTTCTGTGAAAACTAAAGAAGTAGCTATATTATTTAACCAAGAGGTACGAAGCAAATGCAATTTGTTTTGAAGTATTTCGAATTTTGATACCTGGAGTCATTCCCAACTCATACATTCTGGCAAGTATTTTTTTCTGCAGTGCCAATTGTTGATCTAACCAACTCTGAGGCAGTGGCCCACCCCAGCTGTATGTAAACAAGGAAAGCGGGGCAGATCAGATGTAGCTGAAGAAAGCACACTAAGGTTTTTGACACTATCCACTATCACAAATAGGACCGACATGTTGAAAGATCCCATATTTCCATTGTTGCAGAATTCATATTAATATGGTCAACAGTTCTTTTATTTAACTGGGTAAAGATTTGCTCAAGTAGCATTTACAGTAGAATCAAGAGGAGTAGTCAAACGAAATAAGGATTTTACCGATGAAGATATACCTGAAGTAGCATTTACACACTAGTTGAACCTATATAAACTTACCCATGTAGATTTCCCATGCGTGACCATGCAAGAAATGCTGGACCTCCAAAGAAATCATTTAAATCAGTAGAGCTGATGTTGAAATTCTGAGAAAGGATAATTTGTACTTGAGTTAGTAAATCAAACAAAAGAAATAATAACCTGGGAATCTATTCACAGCTGGATTTTACCACACAATTCACAAAACTGTTTACATTTTCAGATCTCAGAGATGGGTTTCAGAAAATAACTTAAATACCAGTAGGATCTTACAAGAACAATTTAACCTTTACGATTTAGGAGCACCGACCTAAATTCTGCAGCTAGTCAACACTAGAGAACTTATATCTCAAACTTAATTTCGTTTCTACAGGTGCTGTAATACAATCATAGTCTAAACACTGAAGATTGCCATTCATCATGTTCTTACACTTACCTCCCTTCTTATCCATTTATTTTTTGTTCTAGAGGTAGAAGTAGAACTCAAGTTTAAGGAAAGCACATCAAAGGGAAAAAAGCACCTGGAAAACTTTCTGCCAAATGGCTTCTTGGCCTGTAAACGCCAAAGGCAAATTGATACCTTGCAGAGCCATCCAGTCAATTTCCTTTTCCCATCTTTCCCAGTCCCACCATGCAAATGTATCTTTGGCATAAAATAAACGGAAATTGAAAAGTGAAACCACAAAAGGAAATTAAACAACAAACAGATACAGAAATTAAAGCTCACAGCTAGACGAAACGGCATTCTGGTAGTAGCTCCATGGTGTAGGTCTCTTCATCGTTATCCTGCTTTCTTTAATAGGAGGAAGAGATCCAGATTTTGGTATTGAAGAGATCTGTACACCACCAGTTTTCTCCCAGGAGATGTGCGCTCCACACCAATATTTCAGGTACCAGTGTAGACCAGATAACAGCTCCACTCCAGAAGTTCCAGTAATTCTGTGAAGACACAAGTTAAGTTACAGAAGGATTTTCGTAAATTTTGCCCATCTTTATACATTGTTAGTATGAAATCTGTCAACGTGCTGTAGAGATAAGCCGAACATTAACAGAACCGTGGCTGAACATTGAGCAATCAACTGCTAACTAAAACGCAAGCATTTTAGAAATGCACTAACCTTAAGGCAATCTAAACTACAAGTCAACAGCATTAATTTATATCAGTGAAAGAAAGAGGAAATGGACAAGGAATTATACTTACAAAATTTCAGGAGCACCGTCTATAGAGCGAGCAGGATGATCACGTAATTCAAAACACGATTCTCCATCACAGTAATCCTGCACCAGAATGTAATTAATGAACGAGACTTCTAAAAACCAGTGAGTTTTTAGCTTAAAACTGATAGTAGTATAGTTTCCACATATAAAAACAATTCACTTTTTGTTTGAGAACTGATCCCATTTTACATAGTGTAATGGAAGAAATGTAGAGTTGATAACCAAGTAACATTGACTCAATTAATCATGTTTATTGGTTTAAGAGTGGAACCAAAATGACATCAATAAAACAAACATTGAATTATAAGTAATAAAATGCAAAAAGATGGAATTTAGAAAGAGACCTTAGAGACAATCCGAAAGTCAAAGCTGGAAGAATGGGAAGGAAGAAGGCGGCGGAGGGCGAAGTAAGCGGCGGGAAGCTGTACAGTATGTGGGGACTTTTCCCTGTCCTGAATCTCAAGAAGGTTGGAGATGTAGTTGACTCCTAGTGTAGATGACCTCGCCATTGGAATTAAAAGCAACACCACAAGAAAAGCAGGAAGACTTATCATCATCATTATATTCTTCATAATCATTGCAGTGAAGAAGAAATGGTTGATGAAGAAGATGAGTGAAGCAAGTAGTGTATATAACAATGGTTGTCATCATTGTTTAGTTTAGTGTGAGCAGCAGAGTTGGTTGATAGTGAAGACAAATTTTGCAGGCCAGAAAGAAAAAGAAAAGACGGTAGAGAGTCTCCGAGTGTGTTTTGCACTTATGGTTTGTCTTTTTCTCTGTTCAAGTCCAACGACAGGGAAAATTCGATGCCGGGGCTACACTTGCTCTTACGGTCTTACCCCTCACATCCAATGGTGGGTCCCACTCTGAACGAATTCACGGTTTAGCAGTTAGTTCAACCCATCAGATTTTATTCTCACACAATGCTTAACATAGTACTTCACATGCTTGCTCTGATTACTACCAATCTCAGCAGACCAGTACTTTTACAGCTATTGAACACAAGAATTTTCTGCCAGCTTATTATCAATGGCTTACTAGGATAAAAGAGAAAAGACGCAAACAACATAACTACATACTAACATGCGGATAGGATAGTTCCGGAGTTGCAAAATGCACAGCACTTTCCCAAGAGTGACAATAGATCATACACAGTGGATTAAATTCCACCAGCCTACCACAAATCTGACAAAGATATCAGTTGTCCTTTGACTCCACAGCCACGCCCTGTTTAGCCGCTTTTATGTCCAGCAATACATCACCAGCAACCCACGGGAACCCCAGGCAATTGGAACTGGTGTGACAATAAGTCGGGTGATATGTTACATAATACCATGCTGATGCCAACTTCGGCTTCTCCTCATCACTACACGCATCCTGGAACCAACCCTTCACGTCTTTCATCATACTCTTGACAGAAGTCAGGATTCTATCCTTAACCTCTCCATATCTCCGGTTATCACGCTGCAAATAGCCAGACTTATTTTGCAAATCGCCAGTCAGTATTTCAATCTCAGACTCTGCCCCGTAATATTTCAATAAATAATCCATGTTATCTAGGTACTGTTCCTTGTGGCTCTTGGCGGCCTCTATGAATTCTTCGTAACCATCTACAATGAGATCCTGATCAAAAGCCACCGACATGTCCAAGATTGAATACTCGGAGTTTGCATTGGTCTGATGAAGGAATTCGATCGTGGCACGGTAGAGTTTGCCTAATGGACCCTGTGAGACGTACATCGGTTTCTCCCATCTCTCCATGAAATCTGGAAATTCTCTGAGCTTCAACTCTCTGGGCATCTCGGCAGGGGCTCCCGTTTTGGCAAAATCAACGGCCATTGAGTGGAGAGCTGCTAACTGGAGGCATTTGGGGCTCAGAGCTTTTTCAGGCTCACGGTCAGCATGAACCAAATGTGCAGTAGAGATGGCACCTAAGGTATCACTTATCATGTAATCAGCAAAGAATCTCTGAATTTCCTGAAATCAAAGGATAGGAAGACACATTAGGTACACTACATGATTGAAGATTCGATTTCAAGTAGTGTCGCAAAAGGTTATACTTGTATAGTATAGCTAAGTGATCAAATCATGTAGAAATAGATAAAAGTGAATTAAAGGCTGAAAAAATGCAGAAAGTTAAATTAACATCAGGTTCTGAATCTTTTAGTCTTACACCTCAATAAAATTGAATGTTGGTCTAGCCAGGAATGAATAAACAGAATTTGTTTTCCAGATATCTCAATAATTAGTACGAATCCACTACTCAAAATGAGCTCGCTCAGATTAACTTCAGAGGAAACAGAATCCATAGTTTTTCTGATACTCTCTTTATGCTTTTGCTTTCGATAGACCATACTCAAGTAGTATTAATTTGGAATCACTCAATTTTCAGAAGCACTAGACAGATGAATCTATTGAGATTATTCACCTCTAATGTGACATCATGATCCATGATACGTGGTCTGCGTCCAGAATAGTCCATGGGGGGAACAGTTCGAGGTGGGATGAGATTTTCATCCCAGCTCATAAAGTATTGATCACCATCAAGGTCACCACCAGAGCATTCATTAGGATGAGGCCTGAAACGAAACAAAAAAAGAATAGAAAACAATTTACTTGAACATCTCAAGTGTCCTTCCATTTAGTGCCCATTGTTGGAACACCAATAGCTTCCACTCAACAGCACAACATTTTGAAAACAACAGTTAATAGATAAATACACATAAACACATGCAACTATGTTAAAAAATTCCAACGAACATAGACAAAAGTAGTTTGGTTCCATTTTACGTGAATATTGTACACAGGAGTCATCCTGAAAATCACTTTAACGAGTGCAACCAAGCTCATTGTAATTTCTGATATTCATACGCTATGATTTCAAGATAGGAAAAGTGGACTTTAATTTGAACGGCCCATAAAAGGAATATCTTGGAAATGGAATCGAACTCACATAAGAAAAATAATTCCAAAGATAGTGCAAGTTAAGATGAGCAGTCAAATCTGTGATAACTTAGTCTGAAGTCCTTATTTGGTAACACATAGCTAAAAACTGGACAAGAAAGAAAGTCATGTGCAAAACATACCTATGTCCTTTCTGGGGGAAAACAATGCAATTCACCGGACAATGTTGCACTAACGCCGCATCCCATACAGCTTCAAGAACCCTAACATCACCTGGGTGAAGACATGGATTTTTCGTAACAACCACCCTGCCTTTGAACACAGATGTATACTCATCCACACCTTGAAAACCATTATTTTCGGGGCATTGTAGCTCAGACTTATTCATGGCTAACCGGACATAAACTTGGCCATATTCCAAAGTCCCTGTTTCATCTAAGCAACCAACCAACACACGAGCCTTTGGGACAAAGATGCGGCACCTACTTCGTAAATCAGAGACCTGATTCTTGAAATGTGATCGAAGCATTGCCAATAGATAAGGCTCTTTGGTCGGTTCATAGCCTCGAACCAACATTTTAGCTAACGTGCTCTTCACATCCCCTCCACCTGTGCTCTCCAAGACTCTCACCGCTGACTTAGCATCGGTCAGTATTTTCCCCAAGTTTTGCAGCTGTTCTTCTTGCAAGGACAAAAATGAATTGTCTTCTACACCTAAGGTTGTTAAAAGAGTAATTATCTCCCGATTCAAGTAGCACGGCATGGACTCACAGCTCTTGGTAATATTAAGCATATAGTTATCCGACTCAAACTTACGCATGCTAGGCCGTAGTTCAAGCTTCTTAAAGACTCTGCTGTCAACAGCTATCACCCCTTTATAGCCACCATAACGGATTTGAAAAGCAGAAGGAATATGAGGAAACAAACCTAGATACTTGGAAACATCTCGGGCAAATGGAGACGAGATCTTTCCAATTCCATCAGAGAAACAATATTTGACACCATCAGTCGTCACTTCAATATCTGGAATAACATTGACTTCCCGAGGCCGGACTTCCAAAGTTTGCTTAGATGAACTAAACAACTGACCCATCCTTGCCGCACATTTCGAAATGCTCCTTATCTTTTTAAACCGTCCCATCCACTCTCGAATGTCTTCAACTTTTACATCATCATTTGAAGCAAACATCCATACTGCATTTGATCGCAGTTGACTGGCAGAGAACGCCAGGAATTCAAACTTCTTGTCCCCAATAACAATCCCATCTCGGAGAATAGATAAAATTCTTTCATAAATTCCTGTTCTGTAAGGCTTCGCAAAGATGCCTCGTTCGGTACTCGTTGAAATTGCATGTGCTGAGAGTCTACTCCAATCCTCGTCAACAAACGTAACCCTCGCAAAGTCCGAAGCATATGACGCGAAATTCTGAACTATATAGTTGGAGTCTTCGATTTCAGGACCTAAGCAGAAGATCTTTGAAGGTGTAACAAACAATCTGTGACAAGTCATCATGTGATCCTTTAGTTTCCTTTTCCTTGATGAGGTAAAATTCTCATCACTGCGTCTCATAGCAGAACATTGTTTTTCAATAAATGAGATAGGTTCATAGCAAGTGGATGGCATCTTGTGCAATTTTTTGAGAACTGATAATGCAGTGTCCATATCTAATTTGCTAAGTACCTGGAAGAGATTAGCATTAACTGCAGCAAAGCTCATCTTCTGAGCATGCACAAGGGAGTTGATCTGAAAAAGGACCTCATATGGTAAACTGAAATCTGAACTGTTTACCATGGGAACTATATCTGTAGGCGGAAATTTAATCCCTTGTTCAAATGATAATTCCAATACATCTTTATTATAGTATGGTAAAGAGGCAAATGTGTCTAGGCGTGATAATCCTTCTTCGCCCCCTTCTTCAATTTCCCAACAGAGACAAGATAGATATCCAATTGATTTCACTTTTGAGAAGTCAGTGGTTCGCACCCATAGAAAGTCAAAATCTTCTTTGCACGTATGATATCGGTCTTTCCTCAATCTTGAGGCCACATTTGGTCCAGAAATCTTTTGAATAACTTTGGGGCATGCTTAATCTACAAAGCAAACAAATGTTCTAGTGATCCTCAATTCATATATATATAACATAATAAATACAACATTCCGATTAATAGAACAAAATAAACATTGCGCGTTAATTGAAACAATAACATCATTAAAAACCAATCACTCTTTATAGGTGAGAAGCACCACTGATAAAAATTCTACCAAATGAAACAAACTTCTTACGTACCCTATAAAACTAATTATCTACATGTAACAAGTTAACTAGCAACATAAACAAGGCCTTATATGTATGTACTATATACAAACTATATCACACAAAGTGTAAACAAAAAGGGTGAAATGTATACCTTCAAGAGAATGGAATTGACCTTGTTGTCTCCACTCAAAGAGCAGCCAATCGATTCTACCACATCCCCAAACCCTACCTCCAACTTATAACATTCACCATCAGCACCATCCACAACAAACTCAAGCTTCTTCCTTTCGGGCAAGAACCAAAGCCTGACATTATTCCAAGTCTCCAAAACCCCAACACAATCACTCCGGGTCATAACTCCGGCAACAAGAACCAACCCGCTATCAATTTCGACCCGGTTACACGGGTCGACGGGTCTGATGATTATGTCGTCGAGGGAATGGGTGAGGGAGAGGTAAGAGCCTTTGAAAAGGAGGGTTCTTTGGTGGGAAAGTGATAGGGCTTTGGTTTTGGTTTGTGTGGCCTCGAATTGGACGCGGCCATGGCCTCTGGACTTCCAGTTGTTGTGCTCGGTGAAGATTTCGAGGGCGAAGATTGTGTCTTTGCCGAGGAAGGATTCGAGGAAGGTTTGGAGCTGTGGGGCTGTGACGGATTCAGGGATGTTTGTGATCCTTACGGTGAGTGTGGGTCTCTGCTCTTCCGCCATTGTTGTGTACAGAGAGTGAGAGAGGAGTGAAGAAGAAAAGGGTTTTTGTCTTCTTGTCAAATGTCAAGTCTACTTTTCCAGAAAAAATTGACCTATTTTACAAATTAAAATTAATAAATTATTCATATCCATTTAACGGTAAAATATATTAATAATAATAATAATAGAAAAGTACAAAAGGTACAACAAAGAAGTGCATAATAAATGCACAAAGATGCACACGGAATTGAAAATCTCAACCCAAACCTAGACGAGTATAAAAACATGGACTAACCCTGTACCCGTTATGTACGTACCAAAACTTGATCACCCCTTTCGTTTAGTATGTATATCTTACTAGCAAGAAGCCAAGATTTAGAGGGTGATAATATGTTGGAAGCGTAAGATATTTTCTGAGTAGGAGACTAAAATAAGAACAAATAAAAGTATATAAAACCTATATAGAAGTATTATATTAATATACATAAAAATGGAGTATACAAAGTAAACTTTTATGAATGTTGATTGAGACTCGTTTGCATGCTTTAAAAACTAAACAACACAGAAAAGTGAATAAAGTCGATAGTCGAACTATCTTTCCTTAAGACAAATACTTTACCCCGTTTGTTGTGCTTACGAAATGTATTGTAGTAGGATAAAACTACTTTAAGCCGTCTAATAAACACTTCAATAGTCGACTTTGGCGAACTCAATTTAAGTATGATTGAATAGAAAAGAGAGCAAATAGGGAAAAAAAAATAGATGTCTTACAAGTGTGCTGGGAAATGGTTGTCTTGTCTCCCATTTATACACCAAGAACCTTTTCCCAAGTGTTACACTTCTTTCAAAACATGTCAACAAATAATCAACTGTGGTTCAACATTTCCCATCGATGTGGTTTCCAGTGACATCTATCAACACATGTCGTTTCCAATGCACTTTACATCACTCATGCGCACACCAAAAAATGTCACGGTAAATCACTCATTCATAGATGTTGCACAAGAAATACACTTATTGTTTATGTAGACCTGGCAAAATGGATCAGGCTACAAAATTCAAAATCCAATTAGAAAGCAGACATGACATACGATGGTCAACCAAATTCAAAATCCAATTAGAAAGCGGACATGACATAGGACGGTCAACCATTTGAGGGCTCCAAGCCCTCACCATGACTCCACAATTTACAGAAACAAGAAAACTGAACAAAATGGAAACGAGAAAGAACAAAATTGATGAACGAGAGGTCAAAAGAGGCATACAAAAATGCTTGCTACCTTCATGGTGCGTTCACTAAAATAGGCTACAAGGAGGTCAACTCATACAGATTACGTCTACAAAGTATCAAAAGGTGGCTCCACAGGAGACCTATTTAATTTGTGCACTACAGAGTCTGGTTGCATACTCAGAATGTATGCTATCTTCACGATGCGTCACTAAAATAGCTACAAAGAGGCCTACTCGTACAGATTAAGCCGACAAGCTACCCAACTGTAGCTTAAAAGTAATCTCACTGACAGTACATGTAGTTCAAAACGAGCAAAATTTATGAATCCATAAACAAGTAAATATATCCTATGTGCTGTAATACATGTTAGGTTTTGAGATCATCTGATATGGCTGAAGGTATACAATGTGTTTCAAGAATGTCCAATGTTGCAGCTTTCGCAGTCTTTGTTTGGAGGACCACAATCTGCACAAATTCAGGAAAGAGGTCATAAATCTGCTTGGAAATTATCGTAGCAAGTGTCAATATGGGAGAAGGTCTTGCACCTGCTGATATTCCAAATCAAACTTCAAATACTCGTCGTTGCAGCTCTCTACCATGCTGGCCAAGCTCTTCAGATTCTTTACAGGCTGACCATTGAAGGCAAGAACCTAAGCATGACCAAACATCAATAAGCGCGTAAGCAAATAAAATATCAAGAATACATTACAACGAAGGCGATTGAGTTTCAATACAACTGAAAGGAAATATGTCAAATCATCTGACCTGAGTGTTAACAATGTCTTCATATCCAATATTGATATCAGCAACAAGCACCTTTACCACAAGAAACATAAGTTTAAGCACTAGATGAGCACACCATCCTTTTCCATACAATAATAAAAAGTTCACTATTTAAGATGGTGCAATTGAAAACCTGAGAAACGACGACAATTTGCTCATCCAATGATTGTGGCATTTCATGCAGGAGCTTATCCAGCAACTTGACTGGAGCTTCATATTCGTAATCCTTTCCATACTGGAGTTGCATGAGTAAAGAAGTTAGCAATAAAGAACTTCTACCAAGAACTTTTTAGCATCTTTTGCCTTTTAACATATATTCACTGAGGTTAAGACAACCTCAGACTCTACTATCAGATACAAACATACAAAGCAAGCAAGTGAAAAGGATCGTGAGAGGAGTACAAAAACATGCCAGTTAACTGACCCTTCAATGCATATACTACATGAGATTATCCTAAGAACACATGGTGTCCAACCAGAAACAGAAAATCAGTCATTGGGTGACTTCCTAGAAGCTGCTGAATGGAACCAGCAACCTCCCTAACCCAATAATAATGCATGCAACTTATGCAGTCTAAAGTGTGGTTAACAAATTGTCGCTCCGGAACAAGCAGAAAACAAACTGATACAAGATTAATCTAAACCAAATGGTAACTCATAAATATGTAATCAAGAGGACATGGAAAATGGCAGCTAAAAACTATTTTCCTGACATCATCTTGGATCCCTATAATCATTATCTTATCACCGGTGTAAAGAACAAAAAATCGAAGGTATAGCACATCACATATACACTTGAGCAGGGCTCCCATGGTGAAGAGAGCATTTCCAAAAATGGGGTCAAAGTAGAGAATTGTTAGACGTGTCCAATTTGGACAAGTCAAACTTTTTTTGGGAAGTGAACAATAAGTTTTATTACCCAAACAGTTTAGCACATAGGTCGACTCATAGCGTCCTGACCATCCTTACATCATAATACCAAACAAGGAAGACAATGAATGTCAAAGCATGAATGTGACGAGCCATATGAATTGGACAAGCCTAATAAATGCTGTCAACCAATTTTCTTCCCTTAGGATGTAGTGATCTAATGTATGGTGTTGTCCAATGGATTTGCAGGCTTTGTCATCTAAATATATGTATCGTATGAATTGCATTTCGAATTTCAAGATTCATCACAAATGAGCTTAACCAATTTCCAAACACTTTTCCTAATTTTATCGTTTATCACTTGTATTCTCTACTTTTCGTGTGGGTGCAAATAAAAATCCGTAGAGATCTTTTAAAAGTTGTGAGGAAATTTCTTGTACCCTAAATATCAAAACTGGACCAGTCCAAAAACTCTCCACCTTGACCAATTCTGGAAATGCTATCTTCGCGATGGGAGCCCTGCTCTAGTGTGAACCACTCCAGCTAAGTTCAAGCAATGATCGAACTTCGCTGGTGGCAGTGGCATTTTCAGCATATCTGCAGGATTTTCAGTCGTATGAATCTGAATCTTCTTATCAATAAATCCACAGCTCCTTGGACGGACAGACCGCCATCGTTCACAATTTTTCAGGGCTCAAATCTTGGGGTTTTCGACATTTTATGTAAGAATTGAGCATGTTCAAGAATAAAAGTACTAACCTCAGAACGTAAGTAAGGCACTGAAACCGTCGTGAAAACGAAACCAGCAATAATATAATAGGAGGGAGGTTTGCCTTTGTTGTGAGCTGGAATAATCCTTTTATGACTACTAAGTTTAATCTTAAACTTTAGTGTCTTAGAGTCACGAAGAACTTGTATTTTAGCACTATCTCCAGTATATTTTTGGGACACGAGGTAGCTGAAGCCTATGCGCTCTCCGTGCCTAAATGGAACTGCAAATATCCAGAAAAATAAGAGTTATGAGCCTTATTAACAAAAGGTAAATCCAACAGAAGCATTGTGCTTCAATAAAGCATGTCAACACTGAAATTACAGATACACAAGTTTCCATTCTGTCATAGATCAACGTATTATGCACATGCATTCTTTCTTTCAACAAATTGGGATAAGGGCTCAAGCCTACCAAATTAACCAACTACTTTTCTACAATTTCTAACCTGCTTTAACTAGTGTCCTCTCTCTAAGACTATTAGGAATCATTGGCAATGGCTTGTCACTGATGCTAAAACATAGGCTCTGAAGAAGAAAATTCATAGAATAGGACTGACATCCCAACTAATACATAATTCGCAGAATAAGAAAGCTAAAAACACCTGAAGGCTTTCATTATTACAAGGAAACATATATGCATGTAAATAATCCAGCCATTCCCATTACACCACCAGACAACTACCCTACAGATAATCCATAAATCCAATACAGAACGTTATGCACCGAGTTACCGACGCATGAATGTCCTGTCAGATTGTCTTCTGAGTAGAATAGATCATTCTCCTAGAGTCTAAAATTACAATGGTACAGTGGCATACAATACTCTGTTTTAACAGCTACTCGTTTATAATGATCCAACAAATGCTCTTTACTCAAATCAAATTCCAAAAATCAATAGTTAAACATATAGGAACCAGGTAAGAGGCTAAAATTGCACATGCACCACCTATGTGACCATACACATGTAAATGTATCTTACCAGTTCCATCATTAGCAATAGGAACCCCATCAAAGCTAAGGATAATATCTGACGGTTTCAAAACAGAGGACTCTGGAGCAGTAGGATCAACTCTTCTAATGCGAACACCCTTCTGATCAGGTTTCATCCCCATGGACAACCGCAAGTCTGGATTTTCCATCTTCTGCCACTCAACGCCAACAATAGGAAATCCTAGCATAGAATAAAGAAATGAGTATTAAGAATAAGAATGCAACTGACATTGAATTGAAAGGAAACTTGAGAACCAAGTGAATAATTGCGAGCAAAGCTCGATATCAATAAATAAGTATCAGTGCAAATAACTTAATAAACTACAACCTTTTAGCATACATCTATAGATTCTCACTTCAGATGGTGTTTTGAGTGCTAACTGCTAATCACTTTGAGATCGTCATCTAAGCAAATTTCATAAACTACCTCTCCAGTAGGCCCAACAACATATTATACCCTATCTATATTTTCCTACTACAAAGGGGCCCAAAATGCGTTGACCGTCTAAGAGTGTCATTTATGCCCCTCTGATATATTTACATTTAGAAGTACAAAGGTAAAAGAAATAGCAACCTGTCTATTTTCCTTGAAAAGGAAAAATTACAATTTACATTTTTCATTTCACTACAAAAAATTTCCCAACCAATTTTTAATTCTTAAAAATTAAACCAAAAAATAATTGCAAAACTATTCCCCACCCCAAAAAAAAACCCCAAATATGTTAAATTAATAAAAAGTTTTCCCCAATTTAAACCCACTAAGGCTCCCGCTGCAACCACCGTGCAGGCTACTACAAGGACTCGTATTAACAAATCCAATTTGTTTCTAAGTCACTTTCTACTCATCCAGAAAGTTTTCCAAGTAAGCCACATCGACTGAATTACTTGCTAGTATTGTCTTAGGACCAACAAACCATGAGAGTAAATTGATTAAGCCAGAAAGGTGGATGGACACATAAGCACCAGTCAAACAAGGAACAAGGAATGAAGGAACCGGGGCAAAAAAAAAAAAACCTTTAACTAAGAATGAGCAAGGATTTTGAGGCCAGTTCATCTAAATACATGTACATAAACTTGTAGAACCAATAAGCCGGACATGTCGCGTCATGGAAGCCAAAGGAAAATAGCAAATAAGCAAAACATTGTGAGACAGTATGGTATACCCTGCATGCAAGTTCATACGGGCAATTAAACCATGCAGAGATGAAATCGAGAGTTGCATTCAAAACTGAGATTAAGTCAATCATTTCCTAATCACATACAAATAGTGCGAAGATGCAGAATAACGAACTAGCTGAATATAAAAATGAGCTAGATGCCACTGCAGATCAAGCTAGATATTCAGCATGAAAATATCATGTGTGCAAATAGTTAAGTACAAGCCTTACGAATCTGATGATTTGTCATAATACTATAACATAAATCTCATCCCAAATGTAAAACGAAGAAAATCTGCAAATTACATACCTGTATATTTCCCATTCTTCTCATAATCTTGTATGAAGTGCATAATGACCGGTGTTGGTATGACATATCCAATATTTTCTGCATCCTCATGTTTGAGTGATTGGAATGCAATACCTACACAGTTCCCCTTATCATTAAAGGCAGGCCCCCCAGAATTCCCAGAGTTAATAGCTGCATCTATCTGCAAAAAGCATCACAAAACACATCAGTGCAAACCAATAAGTAGTTGAAGAGGAATAGGGAAGTAATGTAGATCATCTACCTGCAAACCCAGAAGTTCAGTGGATCCATGGACATATGAAAGAATCTCAATCCGTGAAACAACCCCGCTTGTTACAGAAATTGTGTCACCCCCAATTGGATAACCCACAACAGTAACTGCATCTTGGAGAGAAGGTAGATCCCCAAATTCCACAGGTGACACCCCTTCCCAAAATTCATCATCAGCAACCGTGAGCAAAGCTGCAGCATCATCAAACTAAATTAACCTAAAAACAGAGTTAAATAGCACAAAGAAATCAGAAAAAAAAGCATGTCTTCTCAATTGAAGACATTTCAGGTGCATGTCTTCTCAATTGAAGACATTTCAGGTGATGTACACTGTCAAAATATGGATTTCTACTGCCTAGTGTGTTGCCTTAATGTTGAAGTAGTTTCATGTAAGCCACCAATTTCAACCACCTGTATAGTTTGATGATTCATATGCTCATCGAAAAGTTAATCCCAAGAAGATTATAAGAATTGCAAATGAAAAAGGGGGTGTTAGAAGTATAATTTGCAATTCTCCAACCTTCCAGAAACTAAATTGCAGCTCTCCAACCGTACATCATTATTGCATGCATGAAGAAATTAGAAGAAACAAAGTTGTGGCCAAGAAATATGCAACCTAGTAGCTGCATTCATATGGCAGTCAGCAAACAAAAAATCGATGATAAGCTGCTGAATCATCAAACTATAGGCAGTCGAAATTGGTGGCTGACATGAAACTACTTCAACATTAAGGCACAACAGTAGGCGGCAGAAATCCATATTTTAACAGTTCAGGATCAAGAGATTCAAGCTTATTGCTGAAATAGGAAGTACTCTTTCAATTCCTTTCTAGTAAAACACTACATTTGGTTTTGGCACAAACATTAAGGACTAATAAAAAATTATTAATGGAGGTATTTAAGTTGTAAATGGGTTATATAGGTAACGGAGAGAATGGCTAGGTATGAAAGCTGAATAATAAAAAGATTAATAAGTGAGGACAATAGGTTTCCTCACATTGAAAAGTAGTGCTTCTGAAACAACACCCAAAATAGCAAATTATCAGTGTTTATATAAAAGAATAAACGGAGTAGTAATTTAATTATATTAAGCTCCATTATGAAGTTATTCCTAAATTAGCTTATCTCCTATTTAAATTCTATTACCTCCGACTATTTATCAATTAAATCAAATTAACTAAGACAAGAATATGACCATGTAAAAGGATTTGGAGAGGAAGTTTTTTGGAAAAGGTGTGTGCAGTGGAATTTATTATGAATAATAATAATAATACTCAATTGGCTAATGCCAAGAATAACCAGTTAACTGGAAAAACTCAAGAATCTAGACTAATCTTTAGGGGCAAAGATCCTTCCACCCCATTTGAAGCAACAGTTATTTTCATTTGACAGTACATGAATAAATAATATGAAGTTGCTACATTTGAATTGTAACCTTTCTAACATGGCGCCAAAGAAGAGAGTATTGATTATTAAGCTTTTCTTCCGAATTTGGTTCTTGAGTTTTTTTGCCTATTACTTGGTCATTCTTTATCATCTGGGTTCATTAAGAAGAGAACGAAGTATTTGGATTAAAAACAATAGGATTTTTGTGGTACGTTCTATGTAATACATCCTCCATATATTATTAGTAAATCTCGTTCTGGTTTTTTTACAGAAAACGTTGCTTTTGTTTACTCATAATTCCTGATTCAATAGTGCTCTTTTTGCCAAAGATAAAAGGGGCATAAGGCAGAGTATTAATAAAATATGACAGAACAATTAAATAAGTAGCTAGAGGTGAAAATGGGATAAATGCAATGAACATATGCAGAGCAACACTTATCTCAGGAAGAAGTTAAAAATCCATAATGACATTTATTAGAGAAACCGAGGAAGTATTGTTGAAATAATGAGAATAAAGTAAAACAACAACCAATGTCTGGAACAACAAACCAACCTTGAAGGGCCAAAACGAACTCTAAGTACTGACACAGGTGTTTATCTGGTGTCAGACTTTGCTATTTCATTAGAAGAAGAGGGGAAAAAACCTTTTTGGGGTAAACTAACTAAAGTGTCCTATTTGTCACATGCATGTCGGAGTGTCAAGTGTCTGACAAGGGCACACATGGGAATGGAAGAGTGCATACTCCGTGTAACATAGCTCTAGCTAGGGAGCTAATATTCAGGTAACTTCTTGACTATTCTAAACCTAAACCAGATTGTTACACATGTGAACTTAACAGACTAGTGATGACTAATCTGCTGCCATATCAATCCTTCAGGGCTTCATCACCATCTCACTAATAATCCAAGAAACCAATACATAAAACTAGCATTATAGTTCAACATACAATCCAGCATTGCCAGTCCAAGGTGAAGCTTTTCAAACTCGACTAATAGTTGAATTGGAAAGACTCCAAATTTAAACATCTAATTACCATATTGTCATTAGATTCCACTACCTTTGTATGTATATTAGCACACATTACAGGTTACAAAAACTATATAACTAAGTAACTAACAATTGGCAGATAAGATACATGCAACTTATTAACAGCAGCAGGGCTTACCGATATCGCATTCGGTCCCAATGGCAAGTACAGTAGCCAAGTACTTGGTATCAGAACCCCTCTTCTTCAACTTAACCTGAGTATGATGCTCAACAGAATGTGCATTAGTCAGAACCCTCCTCCCACTGATCACAAACCCACTACTACTGGAGCTGTACTGCCTCTTCCTCTGCCAAGGCAACGAGAAATTGGGCTCGGTGTGTGTACAAAACACCTTCACCACAGCGTCCATTGCCGGAACAACCCTCGCCATGGCATTCTCGACACTAATCAAATTGGCGACCGAGCCATTGGCAATCTGGGGGGCAGGAATGGTTAGGGTTTGCTGCTCGGTTTTGGGTGTTTTCCTACGGCGAGCACGGGGGGTGGTGTCCTCGTCGGGGGCGGCGGTTGAGGCGGCGGCGTTGTCGACTGCGGCTGGCTCGGAAGTTGATGCTTTGGAGCGGGCGCGCTTGCTCTTGCGATTGTTGTCCATGGCGATGATGATGGAAATGAATGAGGATTGGGATTTTGGGGGTTTACAGGAGGAAGAAAGAAGAGGGTTTTGGCTTAAGGAGGGGTTTATACATACATGGTGGTGGCCCACATGGTAGGTTATAACTCAAATAACCAAACTTAACGGCAATTGTAGTGAGTTATTCGTTTCCAAGTCCCATATGATTTTCGATTATTATGAAGTGGTTCCTATAGATGATACCATCACTGAGGTATATGATACCAACAAAGCAAACGTAGATCCTCACGTCCCAATCATATATCGTTGCTGCATATTTTACACACAGCTACCATATAAAGTCTAATCATACTGTATACAATTCCATGTATACCAGACTTATGGTTACTAAGATGTATGTCCGGGTTTATAGATAATTGTTTAAGTAATTGCAACCATGAATGATGTACGTCCTTCTGTTGTTCTTGACGACTTTCCTTTCATTTCTAAGCCAACTATCGTTGGAGGATGCCCAGTTCGTACACGCTATGAGAATATTTATATACTCTATCATTATAATTTTGAAATTACTTCAATAAATTTATCTTTGCCCTCTACCTCCCTTTCATGTACTAAAACTAATATGGTCTACAATTATTGCATACAAATACGTTTATACTCTGTATTTGTTAGCCGATGGAAAATCAGTTGGAGTATATTTTAGCTTAGTGGGTACTAAAGTAAAAACTGACATACTTATTTTCATCTCGTTTTGCAATTTCTCATTGTTGGCTGCCACGTCAAACTTTGTACCACAGTACCTGTGAGGCCTTATAATCAGATAGACTACTACTTCTCTTTTGGTTGATCCATCCTTTTTTTAGAATAATGGTAGACTGTTTTGAGCACTGTGCTTTGTTATAAGACTTGTTTGCACAAAGCTCCAAGCATCATTTGAGTATTGTGCTCAAATGTTTAGACTTGGCTTTAATTTGATGATCTCAGTACGTAGTTGTGAAGTTGTCATGCTGGATGTTGTAATGTTTGTGACGAATTTAACTAGCTACCTCAATCACTCTACTACACAATTGAATAGTTGAATATCTTCTCTTAATCAACTCCATCACCAGATCAAACAAGATCAAATGCTATTCAAAATGGAAGTTTAAGAATTATACCCACTAAATACTAACTTCTCATTACAAAGACGGCAAAAGTAAACGAAACATCTAATGTTACCTCTCCCGATATTTCAATTTTGCAAATGAGTCCCAATATATTTATGTTTCCTATTTATTTATATTTTATATTGTTATTATACTTTTTGAACTTCATTAATAGATTGACTAGTACATTGTGAATCTACTATATTGCTTTATTTAATGCTTAGAATCTATGTTTTAAAAGTCGGAACCGGAAGTCGAGCTTGCCACCCCCTAAAAAAGGTTAGACTGGGGTCGGACCAGTTCAACAGTATCAAGCCGTATTGAACCGATATACATATATATACAAATATTATGGCTTCATTACATATATGAACACATAAAGTAAATATATTCTTCTTATATAAATATAAACATTATCACTATATTGATTGAATTAACTTATTTTTAGTTTTTCAATCTTCGTAATCTTTTGATTAGGTCAATTAAGTCACCAAATTTTTCGATTATATTTTTGAAAAAAATTACTAAAAATATCATAATTATTATTCTTTGTTTAAAAAGAGAAGGACAAAATTATACATTAATATTTTATATATTTTGATAATCATTATTTTTAATATTTCATTTGCTATTTTAATGTGTGTCAAATATATTTATTTAATAAAAATACAATTGAACAATGATTACTTTATATAAATTCATTTCCAAGAAATGTTGTATGTAGATTATATATATATATATATATATATATATATATATATATATATATATATATATATATATATATATATATATATATATATATATATTACTTGATTTCACAAAGTATAAAACAATCCTTAGTTCAAGTGGTTAGTATGCTTGTATGCCATGTATTTGGCCCTAATCGGATGGAGAGTAAGGCTAAGGCTACTTGAACAAATGACAATCAACATCACAATAACACAAACCTCAATAACACAAACCTAGTCGGATGGAAAGCCGCAAGCAAGTCGATTTATCAGTTGTAGCATACACAGAATTATCTATTCAACACTAGTTATATGATCTAAGATAGTGCTCCTAAGATGCTAATATAGTAATGAATAATTGAGTACACAATCTCTTCATGTAATTCGGTGTATTATATAACTAGTAAGTCTGTATTCTATTACTACTAGATAATGAAAAATGAATTGCATAGTTACTTGCATTTGATCTGGTGATGAAGAGGAGAGTGTCATTCACTTTTTTTATTATATGGTTAAAAATGAGTTAATAATTAAGTTTTCACCATTGACTTTCATTAACTTGAGAACTGGAATAGTGCCTTTTTTTTTTTTTTTTTTCTTTTGAATGAGCAAAATTTTATTAATCAAACAAAAATCACAACAGAAAAACATACCCCCACACCATAATTTACAAGAAATGAATCGGATTTTTATCATCCACATACTATTATGGACAGATAAAGTTGTATTATTGGGTTAGTGAGTTGTTAATTAAGCTCTTACCATTGACTTTTTTGCACTAAGTTTGAAAACTGAATGTAAATAGGGCATTAACTTTTTTTTTGGGACTTTGAGAACTGAAGTGTAAATTTATCTTTACCCTTTTCCCTCATGTTCTAGGTGGGAAATAAGTTAAGAGTATATTTTACAACTTATTTATTGGGGTGGGGTGGGTTACGTAGTATTTGCTTGCAGCTGTGATATTACAATAATTAGGTAATTAGAAAATGATTAATTTATAGTACTTACAATAGTTGGTTAAAGATCTAGAATGAACACTAGTATGATAGTATTACAATTGTTGGTTAAAGATTTAGAATGAACACTAATATTATAGAAGATAAGACAATCAGTAGAAATGATATGATTGATACAAATTTGGTAAAAAAATAGTTTACAAGAATCACAATAATTAATTAGGTTAGAAATGATCTATTATAATATATAATATGTTAACGAGGTCTTAAGCCTATTGTCGATGTATAACAATAGCAGCACTTACCAAGCCTATTGTCGATTACAATAGCAGCACGTACCAAAGCTTGTGAAGATCATCCCATGACTTCAGACACAGTTCTCTAGCATTCTAACTTCTACCTGAAGTTTGCACAACCACGAAACTACAAACACTCCAACACCCCAACCAATATAACTCTAAGTGCAATTGTATCTTAGACACAAAACAGTATCCATATAATATACAAGAACTTCCCTATCATAAGCAACTGAGCCGCTCAACCAAACTTCATTGGAAACATAATGTTAAAGACTTGTGTTTAACTTGCCAAAATGATTCTTCTTAACACATTACCAATCACTAATTTACAACAAAAAAAACACGTACTAACAATAAATAATCTAAGACATCTTTCACATGGTCAGGCTATTTATACTTCTATTACAGTGTGTTCACTCGGAACATGTTTGGTTTCAGGAACTGCTTAACGCGCAAGACATGAGGAATTCCTAATCGTCTTCAGGTTCAAGACACATTTGCTGAGAAAACATGACCTATTTGCTGAGATTGATTGTGTTCATGGCACGGATGAATATTAGACAGACGGGAAGTACTTGTTGAGATTGAATGGGAGGGAATAGAATTCCTCGCTTCTTGAGTCGTTCTTGAAATTTTTGAACTTGTCCCACCAATGTTTGCCCCTGTCTTTCCTTATCTGGCTGTCCTTTTTATCCATGGTGTTGTCCAAGAAATATGCCAGTATACCAGCTACAAACGCTTCTGATGAGAATGGGACGTTGACCATGTCGTTGAACTGAGCACACGAAAACGTGAGGGGTAAATTCCCCATTAGATAAGTAGCAAGGAGTTAAATAAGATAGATGTGTGAATACTAGTTGGCGCTTACCCATCTTGCAGACGTGTGGACTGGACCATATGTATTGATAGCAGTGTACTCATTGAAGTACTGTGGCACAGACAACCCGAGAAAGATGGAAAAGCCTAGTATGAACTTGTTTCGGAAGCTGTTTAGTTGGCAGAACTGGAGGTAACTTAAACCACCAGCACCTGCATTTTTCAGGATACGGAAATTAGTTATCAATCGAAGTCACTTGCCTGAAGACTTTTGAGGGTTCTTATATACATTAATACATACCAACATAGCCAAAGAAGAGGCAGTACAAAGCAGCCACAATAGGTGCTGGAATTGAAGCAAAAACTGCTCCAAATTTCCCTGCATGATAAAATTGTTTAACAGAGATATTCGCAAGAAATCAGAGAATACAAAATCGTAACGAGGAAAGCAGCTTACCAAGAACTGAGAAGAAAATCATGAATCCAGCAGAGATTTGCACCACTCTTCGACTGCCAACACGAGTTAGTGCTAATAGGCCAGCATTCTCACTGCATGGAAGAGAGGAAATGGAACATGGTGTTATAATTCAAGTAGAAACACTAACCAAAAAGAAAGAGGGAGTAAGGATAAGGGGGAATGAGGTCATTACATCGATACGGATGATCCATTTCCAGTTCCAAATAACCCAGATAACAATATAGCAATGCCCTGGAATAAAGGCCATGCAAAAATTATAATTTCATAATTATCAATGTTTCTTAGTTCGTGATGCAACACAATGTAAAGTAATACAGTTTTCATATAGATTGGCACAACAGGTTCCTCAAAAAGCAGATTCTCTTTAGCTTTCAACTTTTGAGCATTAAGTTTTAT
The DNA here is from genome assembly GCA_028274465.1 of Plantago ovata. NCBI lineage: Eukaryota > Viridiplantae > Streptophyta > Magnoliopsida > Lamiales > Plantaginaceae > Plantago > Plantago ovata. The sequence continues at coordinate 33,701,886 of CM051457.1, forward strand.
AATGAGAAAGGAAAAAGTGGTCTCTAATAAAGTTCACGTGCCAAAATTGTACCTGCCAGCCTACACCACGGCTCAGAACAGATGGTGGCATGGCGGTTGCACTCGCAAATCTGGCCACCGCAATAAAACCACCAGTCGACTGTAATGAACATTAGAAAGGCATAATTAAAAAGTGTAAATGAATAAAAAAATGGAGAGCAAATAGCAAAATTTTCTTAGGAAAGAAAACTGAGAGATACCTCTACGAGAGCAACAAAAGCAGCCATCATCATGGCAAACGCCTCACCAGCATCAAATGAAGGTGCTCCCCACTGAAAGGGATATGGAACTCTTATCCTGCATTGTAGTTACAATTGCATAAGCATCAGATAAGCCAAAGCCTAAGGTAGATATAGAACTCAAATTAGCTACGCAAAAGTCCACTACTTTTTCGATGGCAGTAGCAGAGTTAGTATGCGGACCAAACACTAAAGTTACTTCATATGGGTGGTTAAAATCATATCATTGTGTTTAACAAAAATTGAACCAAATCCTCGGTTTCCATTTAGCAAAAATTTCACAATTAACCCACGAAATTTTCACTAACTGGCAGGTTGACTTAGAAGTCAGAGAAAATAAAGTGAAAACCTCATGAATGGTGAAATGTTATGGGGCCAGTCACAAAGCTTCAATTGAAGATGTAGAATCACACAAATGGAAAACATTGGGAATGTAACACAAGTTTTCACCAACTTAAATATTATACTATACACTTCCAATTTTCTGGCTGTTTGTAGCTTATCAACCAGGTAATATATGTATAATTCATATGTGGCTTTGGGGAGAGGGAAAGGGGGAGGGGGGGGGGGGGGGATCACACCTTGTGAACAGGGTGCGTATGATGACATCCGCTTATTTGGATTGAATAGAACTTGGTAATAGCAGAGTCATACATATTAAGATACTCAGACTGTTAGGTTACACGGTATGCACCCACACAAGTCATTCCGAAGATCAAATAATACAACTATATTTGCATACGAATCGTTTAACTTTTGAAGCTCTCAGTGTCTTGAGTGCAAGATTACTTCCAAAATCCATGTGACATATATGCTCAAAATGATACCACAGAAAAGTTCACGATCACTAATCACCTACTCGATTGAAAGTTAATTTTCAGAGCGTAAACTTTTAATGCATATAACCGATAAAGAAATGGCCATAACTATCAAACATCAGCTCACCATGGAGCAGCACTAATAAGTCCTGCACGATCAGTTCGGCAGCTTGTTTGGGTCCTGGTGGACGTCCCATTGTAGGCACCACCCACAGTAAGCAGATGGGCATAAATCCATACAATTATGATAGTGAATATCACTGCAAAGCGGTCAAAGATATTCTTTCCTGGTTTTATCAGGTGAACCAAATACTGCAGCAACCGGCAAGATTATGTTTATCAGACTAATCAAGTCAAAACAAATGCAGAAAACTTTAACTATGATAATAATTATATTAGGTCTGTTTTCTTAGAAGCCTTTTTGCACAGTTGTTAAGAAGGATCATAAAAATTATTTGTGAAGGTACTATATTAGTAAAGTTGTACGAGGGTGATAAAAGTATGGGAAAGAATGGGAAGTATGAGAGAGAATGGATAAAGTGTGAAAGAGAATAGATCAAGGAAATGTAGTGTTATTACATAAAGGCAAGAAATGGCAAAATGTATTGCTTCTAAAAGAACTAGAGTACTTCTTTTAAAACTTATGAATACATAGACAGATGATGCTACCACAACAAATACATACATGGAATCACAATTTGGGAATAATAAGTGAATTGTCACCTGTGAAAAGAGAACCAAAAGGACCAATTGCGGCAATCCAATTTCAACACATTTGGCAACCTAATCAACAAGGGAATTGATTAAATCTAATGTTTCTGGAAAACAAAGCCATAATACAGGGAAAAAAAAGTTATGTCTAGCGTGAGCATGTACTTAGCTGACCGTGTCACCAATATAAGTCAGTCACATGAACGCCTAGCTGGTAGCATATAAGGTAGCTGATAGCTAGCTACTAAACTATGTAATTAAAAAAACTAAGCTAGCACATCTGTTTCATATTTTTATACTTAGCAAATCAGTTGCCTTATCAGCTAGTTACTAGTACTTTACTAAACAGTTCCATCAAATCAGCTTATAAGCTCTCAGCTATGATATCAACTTCCGGATAGTTTTCCTAAATAAAAGAACAAAATCACACATACCCCAGGAAAACCAAACTCGTAGAGCCCATAACCGGCAAGACTAACCAACGGAACAGCCGAAATTGGACTCAGGAACCTGCGTCATTATTAAAAATGTCGAAATTTCAAAGCTGGTCACTGGAACAAATGTAATACATGAAAATGGCTAGTACATATCAAACAACAAGGGTCACACCTTGCAACATTACGCCAAAGGCCACTGAAACCTAGGACTATTTGGATGGTCGAGGCAATAATATATGCACCCTGTGTGGCCCGAATTATCTTGTGGAACCTCTGCATGGTCAACATACAGTCAAACATGCATCCAAAATATAGTCCAATTTGTAAAACAATTTAATTCACAGAACAAGGTATGTTATTATGTCTCTGTGCAATTGTACGCCAAACCCTACCATCCCTGAGAAAAAGCTGATTTCAAGTTGCATTGACTCTACTATTTTAGCCATGCAGTAGAGAATACTGTTGATCAGAGGCTCAACAGATTTTAACAATGTGATAATATTCAATAAGTTCAGATTAGGTTAATTAATTCAGATTACAAACTGCTATTCTTTCACAACAAACTGGATTACAATGTGATAAAGGCTCAGCTTCGTTATTCGTGTAACACAATAAATAGCAAACCATAGGCCTGAAGGTTTAACGTGCACTTAATATATGAAGGTGATACTATGAAAAAAGATCACGTACCGAGATAGGATCTGGGTCACTCCATCTGCCAGAAAGGATAATTGAAAGTGTGGGGGCGACAAACGTGTATGAACTAGAGATCACTGCAGGTAATCTGGTGCCAAACAATGTCTGTAACAGGGTATTTATTCCAGACACAAAGAGCGCAGTCTGAATAACTTTTGCTTTCTCCTCCTAAAAAGTGAAGGCATTTACTAGGATTATATTTCAAGAAATCGGGAGAGAAAAACAATACCATTTGAACCAAAATTAAAACGCCCAAGTATCATGAAATTCCTTACATTTCCTCCTCCCATTTGAGGAACCAGGGCAGTTGGTATGAGGACTGTTGTCCCAAGCATGACCAAATAATGTTGAAATCCAAGAAGGATAGCTTCAGCTGTAAAACAAAAGAAGGGGTAAATAAACGGAACAAAACAAGTCCAAACATGCTTATGTATGAATGTTCACACTTGGAGAAATTAATATCCTCAAAACAATCAAGATCATGAAAAAGCTAACCGATTGAATAATTTTTCTAACATAGATGTTTAGAATACTCAGTTAATTATGATATACTAACGCAACAGATTAACGGAAACAAAATGAGATTCCTATTGATTAGTTCATGGAAAACATCCCAAAAATGAACTAACAGAATAGAGTACAAAACAAGACACAAGTGATTCCAATTTTAAAATTTCACTCTTATTCTGGACAAACCAAAAGTGGTCACATAATCCTCCTACAACTTAGCAGGAAATTTTCTATTTGAAGAGAATATCAGTTAAAGCCTAAAGGAAAGTCCAATCCAATCACACAATAATTCAATCTGTAAAACAACAGGTATCAGAATAATCACATCACTTAAAGAAAGAAGTGAACAGAAGCAAAACAACAGGCTCCACCAAAAATATTCTGCTAGCTAGAAACACCTAAAGATTCACAAACATACTATGCAATTTTGATAAATTTGATCAAAACAAAGAAAGGTACTGACGCCATGGAGGAGGGCTGGTAATGCAGTAGGAGACATTTGGAAGCTGATCCTTGGGTGGATGTGGCGCTGGGTCAGCTGCCTTCGGAGCAGAAGCCATTTTCCCACTTCTTTCACTTCAAAAAAATGTAACTGTTTCTTCAAGAACTTCTCTTCACAGTGAAGTAAGAAGTAAGAACACTAAAAAAGGTCCAATTTTGTGAACAACCCAGATCAGGAATCTACTACAAGACTTTGGAAAAAAAAGTAAGAGAGCTACAAAAGGGAAAAAAAGAATACAAAACTTTATCAGTAAGCCCAGAAAGATAAAGATTCAAGAAAACACATTAAAACTCCAAAAGACCCACCCAACTTTATTTTCCCACTTTAAAGGTGATAAAGTGTGAATTAAACTAGAGCAGCAGAATAATCTGGAACAAAGGAGCCAAACAGTATTAAAACTATAATAATAATAAGGGTTGTTAGTAGGGCATGTAAGGAAGAGTGAATTATTGAGGAAAAAGACACTGGACCAAAGTGTGTTAATGAGCAAGCTTTTCAAGATGGAGAAACTATGAAACATTCAAAAACTCAAGACAGACAAGTCTCTAAAATCATTTTCAGATTAGCCCAAAACTGAAGACAAGTTCAAGCAGAAACAACGGGAAAGTGTAGTAAGGACAAAACAATAATTTGGCGTTTGTAAGAACTTCTTCTTCTGCTAGTTTTGACTAGAAATTGAAAATGATGAAGATTTGGTTTTGGTTATAATATTCTAGTCTAGACTAGAGAAAATAATACTAGTATGTCGTTTTCGACTTCTCGTGGCTCTAGAAATTAGAAAATATTTGTTCCATTCCATTCTTCTCGGGTGTTTATGTTCTTCCTCATCTCAAGTTTCTGTATGTGGTCCATTCCATAGTTCATCCATACATATTCTCCCACGCAATTATATTTACACCAACTACACATTTTTCTAATTATAGAATTTCTCTGATTAGAAAACTAGCTCACAGTGAGCTATGCCTATGAGGCTATGATAGATTGTTTTATTAGGGGTTTATTTAGTTCATTCGGGTGCAAATTTATTAAATATTAAATTCAAGTCAAGTTGAATCCACTTCAATTATTAAGTTACGAGCAATTCAATACAAATAAGATCAGTTTAATTCATTTTTTAGACAAAAATAATAAAATTTGAATTATATTACAAAAAGATTCAGTTCAGATTCGTTCAATTCAAATATTAAAACCATGTATTCTTTTTCCATCGATCAGATAAATCAGGGCATAATCTCTACCATTTTATGCAACTATTTATTTATTAATTTTGTGCTATGAATTTCTCTGACGAGAGAAGTCCAACTTACCAGGGTAGAGATGACAACAAACAAATATAAATTGGACTTTTTAGTACCTTTTAGACTTTGTAATACTAACATAATAAGCCCCACAGATCAACAATAACTGAATAAACATTTTTTGAGTTATAACGTAGAAAATGATTATTGTAGGAGTAGGGTATAAGTCCATTTTGAGTTGACTAAACGTGGAGATTACTATGTTGCCCTTTTTCATATTTTGCAAATTAAAACATCCTTAACTAAAAAAGAAATTAATTAAAAAAATTAATGGTTGTAAATGACGGAGCAAACACATAATTGTTGAACTAATAGTAATTATTCCTGGGTTTAAGGGTTATTGAACTCAATACAAAAAAGTAAAGAATTGTCTATTCTATCCCCATATCATAAAATTATCTACATTGATTTTGGATCGAAGTTTTAAGAGGTTTGTATAATGAGCGTAGTGTGTTGGTTTAGTGACATGATCCACAATAAAGTTGTGAGATAAAGATTTGTCAAAAAATAAAAATATATAGAATATAAAAATTGGACAAAACTAAAATACATATAGAATCTATATAGAATCTTTAGATGAATAATAAACTTTTATGGAATTAAAAGTAAGGTTTTAGTTGCAACTCGCATATGGCATTTAATAGCTTTAATAGCGACCAACCTAATTTCAATCATAATACCGACCCATCGGATTCTAGCATAAAACACTGGAATGTGCACCAACTAGGCCTTATCTAGGTTTATCTAACAAGGCCGTATATTTCCTGTACGTTTAATCTTACCGGTGTTACTTGATTAGACTACGAATTTATCCTTTTGCTCAATAGCTAAAGATCATGCATGATACTACAAGAAGGAATAGAATATCACAAGAAGAATATAAACTATTCCCACAAACCGAAATGAGTGTGTTTAATAAAAAAAAAAGAAGAAGAAAGAAAAGGATTAAACTAAAATTAGAGAAAGGAAGAAGATGGTAGGGACCTCAAATTTTGTCATCAATTACAAAGATTATCTATCTAATTCTATGATTAGGAAATTAAGGAGAAGTTGTCATCATGGGATTGGAGATTTGTACACTGATTGGAGATTTGTAAACTGATTTGATTTGATTGAGCGTCTAATCAAAAACCTTCTAAATTTATTCCGTGGCACACCATATATAAATGTGGCACCGACACACTGATGACTGATCTACGTGGTGCAGCATGATCTCGATCTGCAACATATATGATGCCCGATGGGACCTAAACCTTCTAAACCATACTCATGGCAAACCTAGTATTTACAGAACCTATACCACCAGAATGTCAAGTATCTGCTGATCCAGATGAATGTCAAACTTGCAACATTAAAGTTCCAAATTGCACTATGTCTTAGATTCTTAACTTAACATTAACATAACAAGGATCTATCTGTCAGATCGGAAGCCATGAATTGCAAAGATTTGTATATAACAGCGTCCCATCTGACATGAACACAAGACATGTTAGTTCCTCTAAGTACTCACTGGCCAAGCTCTACGCCAAAATCAAACTTACTGGAGAGAAATTCATAACGGCTTTGGCTACAGTACACGAATCAAAGAATAGACCATTAGTGCTTCTGTTTCCAGTCAACAAATGATGAGCCAACTACCGACTGAATCAACAAATACTCATCGACCTCATCCAAACGATGAGCCAAGTTATACCAGTATCTAGCCACATTTCAACAAGTTTTTTTCTTTCTTAAAGCTCTATCCACCATGTTTACCTATTCCAATGCAAAGGATTGTATAATCACTCGCAACTCCCATGCAAAATAGAATCAGAAAGTCGTCATATAAACATGAGGCTTCAAAGTTCAAAATTTACAGATTACTGTACAAGTGATCTAAATATCCTAAAATCTGACATACGTTGTGAGATGATCAATATACCTCTTTATCCCAAGCATCTCACCATGTTTTTTCACCAAGAAACAGAAACACAAGTCTTACCTTTATGGATTCCCAACTCTGCCTCACTAAAAATTTATTCAATTCAAAACGCATTAAATTATTAGCCTACAGAACATCATATCTGCCTTCTACACCCTATAATGTACTCACTCACAATCACACAATACCCAGTTCAAAAAACTAGCGAACCAAATTGCAGTCAGTCGCAGACAATTTGATTAAATAGGCCCTTAATATCACAAAATATACTTCAAGAAAGCCAAAATCTAGTAATATGTGCAGGATTTGAGAGGGCAGTGCAATGTACATAGAAAGAAAGATAAATTTGTGGTAAGCACGTATGTGTATCAGTGTATGAATGATAGCACAGATTCTATCTACGCTCTCTTTAATCTTTGGACTCATTAAAAAAACGACAAAGAAAGGGAGAACCATATAAACGAGCATGCCTACGTCATCTTCATGTGTATAACCACAGATTCTATGAGCTCTGTCAATATTTACAGCTATTAGTTACACATGGATAGAAACAACCACACAATTCTCATAAATATCAAGCCCGTAACTCAGCGCATAGTGACGATTATTGACAAGCAAATAAATGAACACGGATTCAGAAATTTACCTAGACAGCTTTTTCTGCAAATAACTTAAGATAACGAAAGCAAATATATATTGGAAAAGAAGCACCCAAATCTGACTTAGGGAATCTATGAGTGGTCAGACACTGTATAAGTGGCATTGCAGGCTACAGTAACACCCAAGGAACCTTGTATGAGGAAACAGAACATTCAAAATACATTATCTCTAGCGAAATTTCAGCGTGCAACCATAGCAGGCAAAGTTATCTTGTACAACAGACAATTCTGAAACAGTAAGCTCAGCAAAATGGCTCAACCTGAAAAGTTGTAACATGTGAAGCAACGACAAGAAGTTAGATAACATAAACGCACCACATACTCGTACTGCAAACCGGATTTGCCTAGCATATTTGGTAAAAAAAGAAAAGTAAAAGATGCAAGAGAAGTTACAATTTCATAATGAGGACTCAAATTCAGGTGTATTTCAACAGGGTGTTAGTCCAGAAGTCTACCATCCCATGCTAAATAGATATAGCTGCATTAATAGTCTAATGCCAAATTTTTATCTGCTTTGAACCAGAGTGATTCTGCAGCTCCAGAAGCAGCGCAAGGGATGCCAATCACCACTGCTCCTAACTTACTATCACTTGACATGTACCATGAAACTAGGAGTAAGAATCAGCGCCTTTTCAAACCAGACCGATTGTGCAGCTCCAGCAGCTGCTCAAGGGTAACCAATGACCACCGCTCCTCAATCTGTGCCAACAATTTTTGGTTAAGGGAGTCTATTATTATGCTTATGTTACCATACCCATAAATTTGGTGCCCGTCTTGTGTCCTTCCAGGTTTCGGCTTAAAAAGAACACTATTCACTTGTGCATGACTTGCTACCACTTCTTTCAGGCTCATTTCATGCCCACTGCCAATGGTCCCTGCTTGAGCACCTCTTTGAGCTTGAGCAGCAGCCATTTTCTGAGTCTCGAACTGTCTCTGCTCACGAATCCTTAAATAACTCAAATTCTCTTTTAAACCTGGCTGAGCCACCTCCAAGCCTTCAACTGCTTGGTTCATCATGTCTAAGCCAATATTAAGTCGATACCGGATATGCTCATTCATCTGAAGTTCAGGAGGAATGGCTTCTTTCCAACCCTCATACCATTTCAGTACTTCCGCAAAATTTGGATTCGAGCATAGCCAATGGTACAAGACTTCTTGCCATTTGTTGAAGAAAACATCCATCAAAGGCACCATATGATGAATCGGAATAGAGGAGGCCCATGTTTGTACCAAATTAAATTGACCAAATGTCTGATTAGCAGGATTTATTTGAAATTCATGCATTGCAGCCATTAGTTTTGGTACAATGTATCGAACCATAAGGTGCTCCCAGCTAGCAGAATCAAACACAGTCTTCCAAGGAGACAATATATAATAGGCAGACATGTCACTAGGCTGCCACGCATGAAGAACACTAGCCAGTCTAGTACGTATCGTGTGATAGCAGTGCTCTAACTTCTGTCCCAGTAATGGTAACCATGGATGGACCCAAGAATGGATCGGTATCGTTTCTCGGCGTGGATCCCAAGATTCTACAGCAGCTGTGAGTTTCGGCATAACCACGCCATCAAGTATAGTCTGCAGGACTGGAGGAGGTAGAAGTTCTTCCCAAGACTCCAAAAACCTAAGCATTGGCTCTGGATCCCGTGGCTGCCATGTATTGGTCCCAGATATTCTCACAGCAGGGAATATAACTTCCATTAGCAACTGTGTGTATGGTGAAGCTGCACCAGAGAAATTTAGAGAATCTTTCCCCAGCAACAATTTCTTCCATACACTGACAACCTCAACTCTGTGACTCGGATTCTGAAGAGGGTCCCAACCCTGAAATATTCTAATAAACAAAGGTAAAGCATACGAGCTCGCTATGCAAGATAAGTTGCACAATACATATTCATCAGCATATCTTGTCTGCAAATCCACAAACAATTTAGCAAGTGATTCAAGTGTCAGTGTTCCAGCCACGCTCATCTCCTCTATTTGGTCAAGTACAATAGCTATCTCTTCCATCTTTTCCATCTGCTGCTTTTTATGATATGCATCTTTTTGCAACTTCTCGTTTTCTTTTTGCAAAGCAACAACAGTCTCCCTCTCATTCCTAAGATCTCTGTCTATCTTCTCGATGTCGCGCTCAGCCAAATCAACTATCAACCTGATATTGTACTGAAGCTCAGGCATTAAGATGTCACTGTCCCTAGCTTCCTGTTCTGCATTCAAGTTCTCCAGGTTTGTGAGAACACGAACCTGTGGTCCTCTCATATCAAAAACCTTCTGGACAACTTCAAGCCCCTGCTCTTCCTTCTTTGCCAACAATTCCTCTGCTGTAATATAGGCCTTTTTCTTTTGAGGAGCTTGCTTTAACCAACGCTTCTCTTTTGGGCGACTTTCTGAAGCTTGTCTAGACTGGGGCAAAGCTGGTTTATCCAGCTCCTGCAACACTGGTACTTTAGCCTCTTTATAATCATTGAAACCCATTCCCATATTCTTGGGACGCAATTTTGCCTCGATAGGAGCTACTATCCCCTGTGCATTTTTACCAAGCCCACCTCCTCTATAACCCATCTTCTCTAGCAATTTCATCCCAATGCCCTTAGTGTGCTTCTCAAATGAACCAACCCCAGACGGGTCTACCTCTCTACTTCCAGAACTAGAAGCCTTCTTCTTGGCTAACTTCTCCTTCTCCTTCTCCTTCTCCTTTTCTCGTCGCAACTGGGCTCCTTCAAGAATCTTCTTCCCAAAGGCAGTAGGCAGGAATTCCACATTTTCAACCTTCTCCTCCCGATCATCAGACTTAAATCCAAGACCAGCAGAAGCCCCAAGGCCCAAACCAGCAGGTCTCACCTCATCCTCCTCCATCACATCCTCATTCTCCTCTTTGGAATTCCTGTCAATCTCCTGCCCGGGCATTACAGCTCCAGTGGAAACAAAACTGACAGGCTTGGTGAAATCCATCTTCTTCGACTCTTTCCTGCGCTTCCGGGAGCTCGTTCCCTCATCCGAATCACTATCCCCAGAAGCAAAGACTCCATAGAGAATATCATCCTTAGTCTGTGTATGCTTTTGTCTACGTTTGCCATAAAACTCCCCACCTATCCACTGGCCGCCTTCATAATCATTATCCAAGCCAAATTTCTCCATATCCTGATACTCGTCCATGTTTATACTAGTTCCTGAAATCATCCCAAATCATAAACCCTAAATTAAACTTATTGGCAAAACATATGAGAAAGTAAGTAAAATAACAAATTTAATAAACCGATAACCCTAAATTGTTACTTATCGAGCTTATAAACAGAGCGAGTAACATTCAAAGCTCAAACAGACCATTAATTCACAGATAGCCCTAAATTGAATTGAATTGATAGGGCTTAAACTAGAGGGGGAGGAAGGAAGGAAGCAATACAAAGCATAAGGTGAAATCGATTTGGTATCGTACCTTGATTGATTGATTGCTTCTGCTGTCGCACTAGATCTTCTGCTAGTAATTGGGAACAGAACAGATTTGCGTTTTTGTTATTATTATTATGCCATTGCCGGTGCCAAATTGGGTGAACTGAGTTTGACGGTTCGAAATTGGGCTGGGACTCGGGTGAGAATAGTTAGAGGTCCTAAAACCTCTCCGATTCTAAATATAGTATGAAATATTAAACATTGTGGGTTTTTTTTTTCTTCAACTGAAAAGGAAGCATACTAAAAAAACAAATATATACTAAAAAAATAAATATATGTATACTAAAGTATTAATATAAGGTCTACATCTTTATTTAAAATAGAAAGGAGAGATGGAGCCGATAAATTCCAAAGGTGTAGCCCGTCCACATCATGTACTAACTTGGCCAAGGAATCCGCACAAGCATTGTCATTCCATTTATTATGTCGTAATTCAGTCTCCCATGGTCAGTGAAGGAAGCTCCGCACATTTCAAGCAAGTTATGGAGGGGATGTGATGTCGTATCATTAGCTTTAATAAGCTTATAAATAACCTTCGAGTCTATCTATACAATGATCTTTGGAACCCGTCTATCCCAAACTAGTCTCAGACCTTTACGCAAGGCTAGTAACTCAACTGTGTTAATAGTCACTCCAAAAAGTTTATGTGAAAACCCAAAAATTCAGCCTCCCTGACCATCACGAAGCAAGCCACCTATTGCCACCGCTTCAGTCTCTCCAAATAGACTTGCATCCGTGTTAAGCTTACTTCATCCCAATGGTGGAGCATGCCATACTACCCTTTTTAGGCAAACATTGCTAGAACTATGTTGCTTTTCCGCATAATCCATCATCATATCTAAAAGCAACAATTTAATTCTATAAGCCACGACCCGAACCGGAAGTACTCTATTTTGAAAGACAAAATCATTCCGGGCTTTCCGTATGTGCCACGTGACTGCTAGAAAAACAAGGTGCCACGGGGCAGTAGGCACAAGGATATTGCAAAATAATTTCTTTGACAAGTTATCGGTAAACCACGCACCTTGAGGGATCGCGGAGAACTCGAGCCATTGAGATGGGCTGACACAAAACTCCCATACTGCCTTGGCAGCGCTACATAACCTCAAAGTATGTGAAATTATTTCTGGAGCGCTGCCACATCTTGCGCAAACGTCGGAGTCCGTCACATGTCATTCAAAAAGGAGGGACTTAGTGGTTAATCTATCATGTACACACAACCACATAAAGTGTTGAAGTTTTGTTGGGGCATTTTGTACTCCATACACCCCTCCATGCGCTACTGTGTGAAGAGTCAAAGGAATGATCATTAACAATAAGTTGGTAAGCTTTCTTGCATGAAAACACTCCATTACCATCACCTAAGAAGACTTGCACGTCCTCCCCATGAACCGCTAGAGGCATAGGGAACTCATAAATTTCTTGTGGAACTGTAGAAGCCAAATCATCAAGATTCCAACCGTTTTCAACACTCCATAGATCAGCGACTTTCAACTGCGACTGTCCACCGGTTCTCCAAATCGATCTGCCACCATGTAATTTCCCATCCAGCGATCGAACCAAAAGGATACTTTTCATCCATAGCCAATTCGCCATCCAAAATAGTTCTTAATCTCCTGGCAGCTCTTGATCACACCTTTAAAAGTGTTCGATTCGGTTCCTTTCAACTAGTAGTCTAGGACTCCAGAGTTTCGCAGATACTTCCTGGAGCACAACTCATTCCACAAATTTAACAACTTCCATCCCTCCTTTGCCAAATTAAAGAGCAATGTCGGTTTGTCGCGTGTTTCGTAATCCTAAACCACCCTGAGCTTTAGGCTTAATTATTCACTTTCTTCCACCGAGTAAATGAAGTCTCTTTTTGCTTGGGTTCAGTGACCCAAGGATGCTCCTATTCATTCATTTAAAAACCAACAATTACAGGGCTTCTACATTATTTATTGAGGCCCACATAAATGTAATCCAAATTTGAAGAACTCCCTAAAAAACTTCATACAAATGAATATGCATTTGACCCTCCATATTTCTTCCCTATCTATGTGGCACCATATTTATTCTTCATCTATCATTTTTCACTACTAAAACATATAGTAAATAATAGGAGACATCTAATTATCATTCGTGGAGTTGATATTCCAAATAATTATGAGAGACTACTAAAGAGCAATATTTAGGGTAATTAATGTTATAGATATTTTGTAAAGAGTGATCTAAGCTATGGTAAAGATGGCTATGACTTGATTTTTAAATGTTTAACTTGGACCTGAGCAAAATGAACCGTAAATCATCAATCAAACCAAAATCAAATCGAATTGGTGTTATATAAAAGTATGCAACTTATACGATCATATCTGATCGGGTTCGAGACTAATAACTTTTTTGAAAGGATTTACGAAACCAAAAGATCTCGGATTTGAATATCAAATTCGTTTGGATTTTGGAGACGGGTCATTCTGGTCCAATCCACATGGACTTGTGCGTTGGATAAAGTTTGCAATTGTGGATTGGGATCCGGTATACAAAATTGTTTAGGCTTGGATTTAGAGCATTACCACCGGTTTCTCTATAAAAATTCTCCTAAATCCGTTTTAAACTACTTTCCTATATATAATATTTAAAATATTTATTTAACGATCACTAAAATTAACTTTCCCCTTTACATAACATTACCGACTATGGTAAGTGCGGAATTAAAGAATAAACAATATAGTAATATAAAGTTACTGATGAAATAAGTTACTTCCTTAAAACCTTTCATTCTTCTGTCTTGCTAATGCCGTCGATCATGACTCTCTCTAACAATTCATTTTCTTCTGTTGACTTTCCGCTCTCTCAAGAACACGACAACTCCCCATTTCCATGACAATTTCCAATTTGAATGTACAAGAAAAAGTACTACCGCAACATGATCTTGAAGCTTTTCCAAGATCTCAACAGATTTATCCTAATCAGCTGTTTTTTTGTAGTGACACTTGGTTGTTGATTTTTTTACTTCCGTTTTAACTTACGATTCCTCCAAGATCATAACGAAAAATTTATTTAAAAAAAATATAGATTCTTTTTTATAATTTAATTACGTACATAAAATTAGTTTTCTTTTTGGTGTGATTTAAAATTTATTAGAGGTTATACGGGCTAAATTCACCATGAAGGGAAAGTATTTGAAAAAAAAATTCCCACCCAAAACTTGCCTTGTGAAGTAAACAATTGAAACGTCCAGAACCCTAAAAATTTCAAATCCGTTCACCATGCATAAACACTACTATCTCTACTATCTCTAACCTGATCATACAAATTATTTCCCTAATTAATTAATATAATTGTTTATGTTGTTTTTGGAAATATATTCTTTTCCGGATTATTCACCTGATCATGGAAGGGAACTAATTAATGATTGGACGACTAATTAGTAATTAATTAAGTCATCGTCCCAAGGTAAATTAAACGTACTATGCAATGATCGATCGAAAACTGAAAATTAGTTAATATATAGAACTGATCAAATAATCAATGAATTGAATTACTAGCTGCTGCTATAGCTAGGTACATATCATCGATCGATCGATCTGACGTACAGAAATTAATTAATTATTATTCTAAGTAATCAATATCATCAAACGTGAGCCCGTCACTGACATGATCATAATCGCCTATACCGCCCTCCTGATGACTACTGGGGCCCGCCTCTGGATAACTAACAGCGGCAGGAGCAGTATGATTGTGATAATAATGATCAACTTGTTGTTGTTGTTCTTGTATAACTGAAGATCCTCCTAATTGCCTAGTAGTCTTTAATTTCTGGCGTGATGACGACTGCAGGTTATTCATTATTATGTTTTCTTGATACGTCGTCGTAGATGTAACTTCGTCCATCAAAGATCTTTTCATCCCCACCGACTCAATTTCTTGCTTGACGACGCCGTCGTATTGATCAATATTGTTGTAATTGTATTGTTGCGGAGGAGGCACTACTACTACACGATGATCATCACGCTGGCCTCGATAATGTCTGATAATCTTGCACAGCACAAGATTCTTGTTGTTCACCCAATCAGAATTAATCACAGCTTCTACCAAACAATACTCGTACATCACCCAACTGTAGTTCCTATCAAAATCGTACGACGACGACGTCAGCTTCTTGTTCTCCATGAAACTAAAACTTCTTGTGTATCCGATCAATTTGCCTTTAAACTTGATCTCCTTCGCTTTAGACTGTCCTTTCCATGTTCCACAGCCAGCCGTTCTTTCGAACCTAGACGAACTGCCCTTTGGTTTGGACAAGCTGGTAAATACATAGATGGTGCTCTTTCTGTTCATCTCTTCGTCATCCTCATCGTGAACCCAATGTGCGTCCTTCAAAACCTCCCATGGACTCGCTCCATACAGAAGAACGTTGTCGATAACATGTCGAACGGGTGGATATGGACGCCCTATTGATTTGGGCAACAAGAAATCTTTGATCAACTCTGCATCTCTAGGGTTGAAGTGGAACCCTGCAGGTGGTGTTAGCATCGGCTGCATCATCTTAATTAATTATTAATTATTATGTCTGTAGCTAGCTTAATTAATTAATTACTAACGTCTGCAAATGCAAATGCGTGGCGTATATATAGCACACTAGCTTCATGTTAAATTTTGTTTATATATCTCACAACATAATCCGAATTAGGAAAGACATGCAAATAATCACTCGGAATTCGGAAAGCAATTTCTTCAAGGATTCGGAGTGGAGTCACGTGATTGGTCCAAAATACAGAACACGCCAAAAATATCCCCACATAGTTTATTATCCAAAAATTGAGAGTATTTAACTAACAAAGAAGCTAAAGAGGTACCTAAATCCTCAGGCCACCTTTGATTAATTTTCTGTATATCGGCAAGATAGAAAATTCTGTGTAGTTGTCTGTCCACAGAATCACTGTAGAAAAGTTTGATATTAACATTCAGTAAAAGGTATTAGAAGAGCATTTTTCAACAGTTTGCATTTTTAACAAATACTCAAATTAAGCCAAATTTGATAGATCACGCGACGGTAGGAAACAGAGAACAGTGTAGCATTTTTGCAATCCCCCGGCAGTCCCCGCGATTTTGGTTCTAAGTCAAATTTTTTTTTGCAATTTTGGTCATTTCGTATAAATACTAGATTTGTACACACCATTTTAGTCCCTTCGTATCTAATACGGTTCCAGGACCAAAAGTGCAAAAATATTTTGACTTGGGACCAAAATCGCGGGGACTACCACTTAAGGGACCAAAAATGCAAATTTTCAAAATATGCCAAGATTTCTCTGAATGTATGGAATGCAAAAAATAGCTTATTAATAACGAAACTAAGAGTTGATCAAGAAATACAAATATTTTACGAGAACATTGTCTATTAGCTATATTACGAGAACATTGTCTTATTATGGGCTCTTTTCTGGGTTCCACATGACACATACAATCCACATGCACCACACAATTGATGAAATAGAAATAAAATGAAATAAAATAATAATATTTGGGGCTCTTTTGGAGGCTACCATTTGGTATCCCTCAAGCATGAGCTCCAATAATGGAGCCCCAAAAAAGCCCCTATTGTGGCTTATTTGGGGATGGAGCCCCAAATAAGGCCTCTATTGCTAGTGCTCTAATCAATCATGGCCTCTATTGCTAGTGCTCTAATCAATCATAACAAGAGTCCTACATAAAAGAAGACTAAAGCATAAATGTACCTAAATCTTAAAGTTAACAGAGTCCACTTCTTGTGAGGTAACTTAGCCATCGAAACCGATCTCACACTATGAGTGAATTCTTACTGAAACACAAACAAATCAATCACATTTCATTCCTCAATCTTAAAAGTCAAATCAATCACATTTCATTCCTCAATCTTAAAAGTTAAATATTTACCTTGTATACTGAGAAAAACAAAAGGTTAAGGTTCCCAAGGGAAAATGTATACTATAGCATAGATAGGCAGTTAATGGCATTAATGGCATGAAGTCATGAACTATCCAGCTTACATAGATTTGCATTTCAATATACATCAAGGGCTGAAATTTAAACACATATAACTACAATGCTTCATAAAACTACAATTCTCGAACTAATGCTCGATCAGAAACTGCAATTCAGTCGATCACAATACATATAAGAAGAAGCAATAAATCAACAAACACGAATGATAATTGGGCGAATATATAAAGCAAAATATAGATAGCACGGATAGATTTTACCTTCCAAACAAAATAGCAAGAGCTGAGCTGAATGCCTGAATTGAAACTCACAAGGGACGAGAGACACAGAGACGCTAGATCAAACGCTGATCAAATCGGCCTTGCTTCCTTCGATTCGATTTCACAAAAGTTTGCTTCCTTCTGAAACTCCAGTTTGCGATTCGATTTTGTTAAGGAGAGAAAGTCGTTTTTCAGTATTTTTGGCAAAAAAACGTGCTTAAGTGTATTACGTAAGTAAGATCGAGCGAGTCTGAGTCGCCTTAGTTTGTTAGTGAGAGCATGAATTGAAATTAGGCGGGTTGCGTTGGATCAAGACGCGTGTTGGGGATCCAACGGCAACTGTAGCCTTTGTTCTTCCCTTTCGAGCTATAAAAGCTCTTGTAACCTCATTTTCAGAGATTTATGCAAATTGATCAAGTTTCTAGTAGTTTCTCTAAAATTAGAAGTAGTTACAGTAGCGTCGTTCATAATAAGTGGTACCAGTAGCGCAAGTTCACTCTGATTCAACAATGGTGACCCCGACGAATATGCAGAGGATCAAATCGTTGGAGCAATCAAACGATGCACTGAAATCGGAGGTTGAGAAGCTCGTGGCAGCTTAGGCGGAGCTCAAGCAAGCTCAAACTCAAGGATTCACGGAGATTACAGAGCTCAAACAAGCGCAAAGTCAAGGTTTTGCTGAGATACGTGAGATGATCGTGGCTCTGTCAGCGAAAGGTACGGATCCTCCTCACAATGTGCGAAATACTGCAAAAAATCGCGATGATACAGTTAACTTGAATGGTGATAAGACTGTGAATCGTAATGTTGAGAATCGTGTGAATCGAGTTGAAATTCGAGGTCCTAAAATGGATTTTCCAAAGTTTAATGGTACGGATGCGAAGAGTTGGGTTAGGAAGTGTCAGCGGTATTTCATTTTGAATCACTACAAGGAAACAGCAATTTAGCGACGGATGGGTAGCGACGGATGCTCATCCGTCGCTACATAGCGACGGATCGCTAAATTTAGCGACGGATATTGACGAACTGCGCTCTAAGCTCAGTTCGTCCTTAAACCGGCAACTAGATAGCGACGGATGATCTTATCCGTCGCTAAAATAGCGACGGATATCCGTCGCTATTTTAGCGACCGATAAGACTGTTAATTAAAAAAGGAAAAAAAAGAATAGAAAAAGGAAAAAATATAAGGAAAAAAATATTTTATTTTGGGTCTAGCGACTCCGTCGCTATTTAAAAAAAAAAGAAAAAAAAAAGGGAAAACGGATAAGACCAGAGAGGTCTTCTTCTTCTCCTCATTCTTCTTCTTCTTCTTCTTCTCCTCATTCTTCTTCTTCTTCTTCTTCTTATCTCCATTTCCCCCTTTTTCATATATGTATCAAAACTCTATCACTTTTTGTGTCCTTGGTGTCTAATCGAAGCTCGTTAATTGACAAGGAAGTTGGATGTACAAACAATTCGTGATTTCATTGGTTATTTTTTCCCAAATCGAAGGTACTAATTCTAACCCTAACTTTCATTATTTTTTTATTTTTTACAATTTGAACTATTTCTATCAATTGTATGCTTTGTATTAGTAGTGTATGTTCTATTATGTAGTTGTTCATGGTTGAAATTGGATAAATTATAGATTTAGGGTTCTTATTATTAACGTATTTTTCCTAAGTTTGCAGTATAAATTGGATAGTTTATGATTGAAATTGGATAATTTATAGATTTAGGGTTCTTAATTCACGTAAGTTTGATTTAGTAATAGCCTTATTATTCAGTCGTTTGAACCAGCGGCATATGTTCTTGTCCATGTATGGTGATTAATATGCTGGGTATATAGTAGGTTATGTGATTCGTCAAATGAATGACTTAGTTGTTGTGCTAGGAGAATTTCAATAAGCTAATTTCAATATGTTGTGAGGCTTATTCTTATCTGCGGTAGCATTTTGCTTCGAATTTATACGAGAAAATAGTACCAAGAGTTCTTGAAGAATTTGTTTGTTATCATTGAGATTAGAAGAGTCTTCCTTCTAGAAATTATGGCAAGGACAAGTAATTTCTATTGGTTTCTATGTGATAATGATATTTTGTAAACATGTTCGTCGATGTAACTCTTGAAATTTAACAGAGTCTCGTCTCTGTTTACTGTTTTAACTTGATGCACAACTTGAAGAGATTCTTGAATCTTGGTTTAACTATATTTATATTGGTTTGTGCTAGATTAAGAATTGATCAGGTGCTTTCTTTATGTTATTTAGTACAGTTTTTGTGGGAATTAAGAAGCAGCCAGGAAGAGGTATGGATTTACGCACATTATCGCATTGGAAATGTTTTCTAATGTATTCCTTGCATATCTTGTAGTACAACTTATTTTTTAAAGTTGTTGATTGATATGAACATTTGCATGTTCCGTGGTATTTTCGTTCCAGAATATTGAAAGGATTGGTCATACTCACAGGAGCACTGGCAAAGCATATGGAAAATGTATCTAAGTTCTAAGGTCAATGAAATAGTGCACTTGTAGTGTAGTAAATTGATAACTTTACTTGAAGTTCTAGTTTGTAATGTAACAGGATGATCCTAAGGTGAATAGTCATGTTTACTTTGGATGGTTATTAATTGAAATTTGAGTTTTTGGTCATGCTACTTTGGATGGCTTTTGGTCATGCTAGATTTTTGTTAGATGGTTATGGGCATGGTTCTTGCCTGGTGCAATATGATTCTTTGTGTATGTCTGCTTATGTGTAGCTTTGATTTTATTGTATTGTGTTTTGATTTACACTTGTGAAGTTACACTACATGCTCTATTAGCTCTTGGACTTATTTTCCTTTTCTTTTTACTTCTTCTTGGTTGGTGTATATATATGGACTTGCGATGATTATATAATCGTTATCTTCTTCTTCTTGTAGTTTGAGCATTCAACAAGGGTAAGGAAGTGTTCTTTTATCTAAAGAGAGGTTACGTTGCCTCCAACTCCAACGATGACCCTGCCAAGGAAGCTGCTAACTTCACAGTAAGCAATTCTCTTCCTTGTTGTAGTTGGGGCATTGCCTTTTAAAATGCACGTTTGAATAAAGGTTTTTAGGTTAAATTGGAGCATTGCCTTTTGTACGAAACATTTCATATGTATTGTTAGATTAGAGCATGGTCTATCTAGATATAAGCAAGCTGGTAATGATTTGTGCATAAGGTGTTTTGTCGTGCGTATTGGATCATTTTCATACAGTATAAGAAAATGGGTGTTCGGTATGATGGTATGATTCTTGCTAAGTGCGAGAGGTCGCGAGTTCGATTCTCGCAGCACCCCTTATTGCATAAAAAAAAATATTTTAATATTTTATTATATTGTCGGTGAATAAAAGAAATTAAAAGAAACAGAAAAAAACGAAATAGAAATTTATTTTTTAAAAAAATCAGATTTAGCGACGGATGAGCTTATCCGTCGCTACGCTTCAACTAGTGTAAGTGGAGCCACGTGTCCCAGAATTTGGAGACGGATAAACTTATCCGTCGCCAAATTTAGATACGGATAAATCTATCCGTTGCTGAATTTGCGTTGACCAACTGAGCGACGGATAATTTTACCCGTCGCTAAAATTAGGGACGGATAAACCCGATCCGTCGCTAATTCATTTAGCGACGCCACTTTTTGCGACGTCTTAGTTAGCGACGGGTGGCCCGTCGCTAAGCCCTGTTAGCGACGGATCGGGCCTGAATAGCGACGGATGGCATCCGTCGCTATTCTCCTGTTTTCTTGTAGTGAATCCAAAGACGAAAACTGATAAGGTGTTGTTGGTTGGGATGTACCTGGAAGGTACTGCTGAGTATTGGTACTTGGATGTGATTGATTGTAGAGAGGCGATGGGATGGAACAAGTTTGTTGAATTGTTCATGCTGAGATTTACATTAGTAAATGGAGAAGATGTGATTTCTGAATTCAATAAGCTTAGGCAAACCACTACTGTAGAAAAGTACATTGAGAAGTTCTCTGAGTTGCGATCGTTCATGTTGCAGAGAGATCGACACTTAGATGAATTCTATTTTATGAGAAGTTTCTATAGTGGATTAAAGGATGAGGTGAAGCATATCGTAGAGATGTTGTCACCACATACGTTAGAACATGCATTCCTTATTGTAAGGAAACAAGAGGTGTTGGAGTCATTGCAGAGAAATGCTAAGTATGGTGGTAGAAGTTCAATAGGGTGGAACAAGGAAAATAAAGTTTCCAGTAGCAAGCCTGTAGAAACTGAGAAATCTTTTCCGGTGAAGAGGTTGAGCAAGGAAGAAATGGATGTAAGGAGAAGCAAAGGTTTGTGCTTCAATTGTGATGAGCCATATACATTTGGGCATAAATGTAAGAAGCTATTTGTGATCATGTTGGTAGATGACAGTGAGAAGATACGGGATTCTCAGATAATTGAAGATAAAGAAGAGGAGGGATATGGAGTCTCCTTACATGCTCTCAAGGGTCAAATTCCCAAGGATACAATCAAGTTGATGGGTTGGTTGATGGGTACCGTGAAGAACAACAATTTGATTATCTTAGTTGACTCTGGCAGTACACACAGTTTCATTGATCCTAGCGCAGTACATAGGTTGAAATGTGAAGTGGAAGTTACTAATCTATTGTTGGTGACTGTAGCTGGTGGAGGTCACATAGAGTGTAGTGCTAAGTGCCCTAAGTTGGAATGGGAAATGGCAGGACATGCATTCTTTGCTAGTGTGAGAGTATTACCTCTGGGAGGGTATGACATGATATTGGGGGTTGATCTCATGAGCAAACTTGGACCAGTAGTCTTGGACAATGCTAATCATACCATTACATTTGATCATAAGGGAGAGAAAGTAAAGGTACCTGGAGTCCAGCCGGAAGTATCAGTCAAGCTAATGACAGGAAATAAGATTCCTAAGCTATTTTCTAAGAAAAATAAAATTGTATTCAGTTGCTCCTGTATGGTGAGTTTAGCAGAGGAGAAAACTCAGGAGAAGGGAGAAAGAGAGTTAGAGGGATTATTGGAGGAATTTAATGAGATCTTTTAGGAACCAAAATCTCACTATTCTCACTATGGGCACCACTATGGAACCCACTATGAATATGAATAGTCAAAGGATAGATCTAGCCGTATGCATAATGACGGGTAGATCAATGTATATAGCCAGTAGTATCTAAGTAACCCATCACCACCATCACCACATTTGACAAAAGGCTTTGGTGAATGGTGACAGACCCCAAATAGCTCTCTTTAAAAATGACAAGTTCCAAACTTACACATTTTTTAGGTTTACATTTTAGCGCCAACTATATTTTCTCCAGATCAAATCAATATTATGAATCAATTAGTTCCTGGCAAAAGATTACTAGCTCTATTAATCTATTTCCTGCCTGAAAAGGAATTTCTTCAAGATAATCATCATCATCAGAGCTCGTCATTAAGACGACCACATGCCACAGTAGCCAGCCATGCTACACGATCTCCGTCTACATGATGTGGAATCAATACCACATTCCTCATCGGTGAGGCATCTGTGATCACCACGGACATCAGGTATGTGGCAAGCACTCTCAAATTGCAGATGACTGGGTGCACCACAGTTCATTGTAGCAGCAGGACATATACGTAATGACATTGCACTAGCACGAGGTGCTTGATCCTGCAAACAAATGAAACCAGACCAGATAAAAGGTGTCTCTGTAATATATGGAAGCGATGAAAGTTAGAGAAAGTCGGAACAGAATGACATGGTTAAGATTTGAGAGTCAGCAAGTTCTTGCAAAAGCCAAAGAGAATAGAGAAAGCTGCAAGAATATTGTGGTTTCTGATGTTCAACGTTAAAATGGAGAAGCTTACTTCAAAACCAGTGAAATTCAACATCTTGAAAGTGTGCAACTAATTTTACTATCTCCACAGTAAAAACAAGGTTTTAACTAGGGTCAAATATATGTTAAACATAACGCATTTATTAATAATGAAACCAGCTCAGAATTTGGACCAGACGAAAATAGAAAGTGGCCTCATATTTTCTGGACGAATAACTAATACAACATATCACATAAAAAGCAGCAGTAAGAGCAATAACCTTAACTGATGTCCAATTAGTAGGAATATATGCCTCAGGAAGCCTCTCATGCCAAGAGCTTAAAACAGGCAGTGGGTGGCCTTCAGTTGTGAATACGTAATTTTTGTTGAGTAGAAATGCGTCATCAAAAAGAAGATACAAGTATTTGCACCTAGAAAAGAACATCAAACATAACATAAATCACTTTCGAAGAATGTTCAGCAGAAATTGAGTATATCTAAGACAACTTAACAGATTTTACGACAAAAAAAGTGCACTCACGTTTCAGCGAGAAAAAAACTGTGCTGGTGATCTTCCAACTCCATTGTGGTAACATCTCTAATACTAGCAAAGCCACCTTCAACTCGTGTGTGTAAATTGAGAGAATCCATAATTGACTCTCCCACTTCTAGATACCATGGATCTAATAATAAGGACAATTTGAACTTTGAAGTCAAAACAATGCAACAAGGTTACATCCAAACTGAAAGTACATACTGTCGCAAAACTATAGAAAAGTGTGACTAATTCATGAATCATTGCTATTCACATATATTATGAAATTCATAGAGTTTAGGCATTTGTGATTCGATGCACCATTTTACCCTCATTTAAGTTTACTATTCACACTAAAACAAGGAAGATTTAAAGCTCAAGTAGGGGCAAATATGTGCAAAAAAAAAAAAAAGAGCATCTAATGTATAAATGATAAAGTCGGTTCATATTTGACGGAACAAAAATAGCTAATCATCTCATCCTTTTGGGACGGAGGGTCAAGGGTGTATAAAACTTAAAACAGCAGAAAGAGAAACATATATGCTACTTTGGTTCACAAAATTATTCCTATTCTTGGAAATGAAATTACATAACACAACAGTGACAAACCTTTGGTTGCTTGGTACAGATAAAACGTTGATTCTGCAAGCTCAGGGCGTAAAGGGTAGTATTTTTCTGTAGGATGCAACATTTGATGATCCAGCAGATACCTAAAGAATTCCAAAACCGCTACATCAGTGTTTGCCAACTAAGTAAACTACGACATTATCACTCAACGATAGGGAAAAGTTGAAGCAATTATAAGCCTGCCCTGCATATCCAACAATATAATTAACGGGAAAAAAAGGAGAAGTAAATGAAGGAAACAGAATACCTCTCTGGAAGAACACCAAATTTTTGCCATACATAGAAAAATTCACGATGTGATGAGTTGGCAGCAGCAACATCCCCAACAAGAACCTGACTACCATGTGGAATTCAAGAATGCTTCCACCAAAAAACGGTAGTATAACAAAAGAATACATTGATGCTTACCTGAAGGCCGGGCCAAAATGCTTGAAGGCTTGTTAGTTGCCAGTATGTTGCTCTTCCTGTTCTCATGTCTGCTTCATGGTACCTGGTGATAACTAACATGTTCTTAGCTTCAAGGTTGAGTAACTTGACTCATGACACACAGAAAGCAAACATACTGGCAACTAACAAGCCTATTTCCCCAAAATCAATTACAGCGAAAGACATTTGAATTAGTGTTATTCTGATTAAATCATACAATGAATCACCTTTAATCCGCCGAGATTGGATTTCCCTAAAATCAATATGCTGATCGCATGACAATAAATTAAGAGTAGGTAGACAGGAGTGCTTTAAAAAAAACAAGGAAATTTTGTCATTTTCTAGATTTTGTTCTCAAACTGACAAGCACACGAAATGGTCAAAAGAAGATTATTAAGTACAAACTTCAAAATCCAGCTGACTTCTCATAGAAGGCCATTAATTAATGGAAACTCAAACAATGATAAATATCAAGTGCTGGAAATGTTGTAGGACATATACCATGGGCCATATTTAAAATATTTTTGAACAGCAAGATAAGCTGATTGAAACATCTTCCAAAATTCTTCCCTCCCAAACAAAATGTGGGCTTTAAGTAGATATTCATAAAATGAATCCACCCCTGACAAAGAGAAGAAAGGTGGCATTAGAGACGAGGAAATTACCAAAAAGGTTGAAAATCTTTTACTAAAGCAGACAAACATCATTCCATAAATTCAGATACATCCTCGTTAGCAATTCATGCATAATCCACCAACAGGACATACCAGCCCCAATTCCGGATGAATACTCTATCCACTCGCCGCTTTCTACATCAAGTGTGGTACCCAAAAGATTCAGAGAACTCCTCATACTCCATAGCTTGCGCAGAGCACGTAAAGCAGCAGATTCAAATCTCGGATCGCCAGTTAAACGTGAAAGCGCTCCCATTTCAAGAATCAGAGAACCTAATGCAGATTACAGAAATATTAATTACCAAGAAATTGATATAACACAAGCAAAGTGCATGTGGTTGGGCAGAGAGTAAGTGAGTTACCACAGCCAGATGTGCTTGTTTCAGTTGTCTCTTTCTCCATTACGCCATACTGTAAACAGAAGTTTCCACTGTCATGGTGTTATGCACCCACGTTAAAAATGATAAACATGCATCAGAACTTTACTCATAAGAAGTGAAGTAAAACCAGCTACAGACGAACTCTCTTAATTGGTTCGACAAAAGTAAAATGTGGACAGAAAGCAATATCTTTGTATGGACTGTCTTGATTTATGACAATGGAAGGCCATACACCACCACTGCCCCCCCCCCCCCAAACCCCCAGGGTTTGTCAAACATACATAAAACCATCAATGTATTTGATAAATAGCATGAAATTCCCTTGTGTTTATTGAAACTCTGCACGAAAACCCAATCCATTAGATATGATGCCAAAAGTGTTTGTCACACGACGTTTCCTGACTTGAATTGTCATTTTCAGGGTTTTCCACTTCTGAATTCTGAACTGTCTAAAATAGCCACATAAACTCTTATTCTCTACTAAAAAATACTATTTGGATTATGAATCGAATTTTCTTTCTATTTATCAAAATACCCTCTTCTGGTGAAACCCACCACCACCCGGTAAAGCCACTTAAACCAGACCTGGTGGACAGACCTCCAGTGCATCGCCGCCACCAAATATGGATGGTGGCAGACTGAATCAGCCGTTAATGGAAAAATTCACCTAGGTCAGGGTCTATAAAACCCAGCTCTTTTGATCATTGACACGCTGACTTCTGCCATTAAAAAGGCGGATCTCAAATCGCCTCATTAAGCCAGCAGCAGGGAATGATGAAGTCGTTGGTAAAGTAAAGAAAAAAAATCAATCTCATTTTGTAATTTTTCAGAATAAAGGTGTCAACTATAAAGTTTGGCAACTGATTCGATTGTTTTACAAATTAATGTTCTTCAGTCACTTTCATCAGCAAAATCCCAAATTGGTGAACTGTGCAGAGTTTCAATAAACACAAGGGGATTTCATGATGTTTCGCAACCACGGGTACTTTTTGCTATTTACCCCTGTTAAGAGCAGCAATACATGTGTATCACCAGCCATCATAACTAAAGCATCTACTCTTTCTTTAGGGAATATTTCTAGTACCTTCAAATTGATCCATGCATAAGGCAGGCCAGTTGGTGTATTAAAAGCAGGTAATAGACGATGTCCCAACTCCTCAGCCAGGACAAGGAGTTGACCTTTGTAAGTTCCTACAGGGAACCTGCTTGTAGGATCAGTCGCGAGAATATGAGCGGAAACAAGTCCTCCTAGTACTCGGATGTTGCACTGCAGAAAGAAACATTACATCATTGTCTATCAATGACCATACTAAAGAAATCTCATTAACCAGAATTACAATGACAAGAAAGCCTGAGCTACATTCAACAACAATAAGGTTTTGAATCAACAACATTCATGCTATTAATAGAAACTAAAATGTAATCAGTCACTAAATTACCTCAAAGAGATTTACCCTGGCATCAACATCAAACGTTAGATGTTCCGATAACCAAAACACTGCCTTCTCAAATTCTGTATAGTTGCCCAATATTACCAGACTGAGACAGGATTGATTAGGTTAGGTTCCTTTCCAACATTTAACTCCAAGGACTTTTGAGGCAAATAGATAACACAGTAGTTCTGACGCAGTAAACCAGGGCCAAGGAAGCTTAAAGCTATAAAATTGCTCAACACACTTCATTCTTTAACCTTAAAACTAAGACAGATAGGAAGTGCGAACCTGGAGAGTGATTCAATGAGGGTGAGAGCTGATCCGTTGTACTCTTGTGACAGATGTTCAAGCTAACATTTGGAAAAGATAAAGAGTGAATGATAGTACTTCTTTGGTTAGTACAATTATTTTTTTAGCCACAATTCTCACCTTCAAATTTCCAAGCTCACTTAGAGAATTTGTGAATGTCTTGGACAGAGGCTTTAATTCATCATGCTGCAAATATAAATACAATACTGAAGCGGATTGATTATAGCTCAAGAATTCAAGAGGAAACAATACAAGTCAATAAACTTACTGGGAAAGCATACAGCATGTAATTATCATAGGCATGATAAAACCTGACATAAAGATGAAAGAAGACATTAGAGACACCAGAATATTGGGAGCTTGATCAATTATCAGATCATTTCAGTAGCATGATAGAGCAGAAAAGTATAGATATGGGGAAATGGCAATTTCTGGCCAGAAATGCTGGGTTTCTAAAACATTATAAAAACAAATACTCTGATTTAAAAGAAGTCTGAGTTCTCCATGAGAAGCAAATGATACTAAGGCTCCCTATGGGTTCGTATGGAATGATGAGAAAGGAAACAGGTAGGGAAGAATAGCATTCTGATGGAGATTTTCGAAAACGAAAAAAATGCCATACTTTCCATGAGTTTGTCAATACATAGGTTAGTGTAAATTAAGTTACCGATTTTGGTGAGAAAGAAAATTAAGAGATATGCTATGATATGTTTAAACTAAATTCCCCCCCCCCCACCCCAAAAAAAAAAAAAAAAAAAAAAAAAAAAAAAAAAAAAAAAAAATCCCTAAACCAAAGGGAGCCCTAAGTTCTAATTTAATGAATCCTTGAACCTAGGAATCTTATTTAGCTAAGGGGATAAATTCGTCTTGAACTCTGCTCGTCTAATGAAGACTAGAACTTATGACTCTTTTATATAGATGAAAATCTAATAATTGCCTCAAACTCAGCTAGCTGGGTTTAATAATACCCATAAAATAAAATTACCTTCTAGTACAAGGTATAATTTCCTACTTACTAAATTAAAAACTCCAAAGATAACCAAAAGTTCAAAAACAGAAGCATAGACCTCGAGCCTTGCGACTCAGCTAGTAATATTCACACTCTAACATAAGTTGAACAGTATCCAGGGATAAAATTAAGTACAGCATCTGGCCTTGGCCCTTAACTTCACATTAAAAAAAGATCAATTGCATATATGTATCAATGAGGTTTACAGTGTTACTACCTACTAGTGCCTGTTTGCAGATACCTCTGTGCTTTAAGGGGGGGGGGGGTGTTTCTAAAACATCTTTGTAGCTTTTTTAGCTTCTTTTGAACTGATTAGTAACAGAAGATGTTTTCTCCAACACTCACTAAAGATTATTAATAGGGGCGGGAAAGATCCTTTATGAAACCAATATCGACCAAGCTCGATCCCCACAAGATGGAGTCGATCTCGAAATAAGCAAAGACAGACTCTTAGAAGCTCCATTTTGGAGCATAATCATCATCAACAATATCTACTCACCAGATTGATTTATAGTACTTGGTTAAGTAACCCTAGGCTGTCTACACCTTTCAACCAACTGCTAGTACTAGCTAGTGAATGAGGACTTATCCATCTATAAATTATACCACTATTTACTTACACTTGCCAAAAACTCTGCTAATTGGACACTTGATAATCATAGAATTTGTGATTTGCGTAGCTACATCGAAAGTAAAAGCAGTAAATGCAGCAAAATGAAGACAATCAAAACCCAATTTACAAATGATCAGTTGCAAATTACATACTACTACATAGAGATAGCAGCAAATTGAAAAGTGAATGAGTAATAATTTGATGATCACTTACATCTGGCGAACTTTGTCGCTCATACGCTTCTTGTGAGCAGCCAGAGGATCGGTTTTGGCATCGGAGGAGAAAGAAGAAGATGATGAAATAAGGAGGAGGAGGAGACAAAGGGTGGTAAATTGAACCAACCATGTCCCTCCATTTCCAAGCGACATGGATTTCAACTATGAGCGCATCAATCAAAAGTCAAAAAGGTAATATAATTTGTATCAGTAAGCTCTCAAATTGATTTCGGTGAAGACGATGATGAATTGATAAGCTCATTTGGGGTAAACTAAACATACAAGTCCAGGACAAATCCCCATATATATTAAGGCATGTTTAATTGTTTATTGTTTAAGCTTAGCCATGTTTAATTGATCTGATCCAAATAAATCTGAATGAATGGTAATAGTGACACTTCTTCTCTTCAGATGAATCAAATACCGTCTAAATAAAAAAATTAAAGGAAATAAAGTTCATATATAACAATATAACAACAGGATCACTAATTGGCCGAAGTCCCGGATTTTTAGGCCGGCACGGTTACTCCTGTTCCGGGATGATATGTTGGTCCCACAAACCAACACTATTCTAATCCATACACTTTGTACTCACTCGTATGCGGTGTAGCTCACCATCCTAAGGTCTTCTCCGGCAGTCATCCCCTCCCTCTTATGCCACGTCAGCGTCTCACTTACTCATCCTAAGCTACTCAAGACCACTTCAAAAGTCATCCCCTCTCATCCCACCCTTTTTCATTTTATTTCATATTTTTTTTAAACTAATAAAATAAAAGCAAAAGAAATAGCAAAGAAAGAAAGCAAAAGAAGTAAACAAAAAATAATAATAATATATTGCTCACCCAGTGAGGCGGAGTTAAGCCACTCATCTCCAGCACAGCAGCGCTACTGGAGATGGCCTAATATTTTGCTCCAAAGCACACATGTTTAACTCTCAAGTTATTTTTGATGTATTTCTAAAAATAAAGATGGACCTTGTTGCTATGAGTTTCGTTCTCAGTCCCTTTAAATTTTAAACTCTTTGAAATTTTGGAACTTTACAACTCAGGTGTTAAACACCTGATAATAATTTTAAACTCAAGATTTAGTTCGTTGATAGATGATTAGTTTGTCAAAATATTTACTTGATTCATTTAACGTTTATAGTGGTAAAAATAAGGTTATAATATGTTAAGTCGTACTATCTGCAATATCTACTTTCAATCCAATCCAGTTTTGAGTAGTACTCACTAGATAATAATATCCAATTTTTACCTACTAGTTGTTCATAAGACGAGAGAGGCATAAATTATATTTAGTAAATGATTAATAGTATATTACACAGTACACATTATATTTCACAACACATGTTTTTATCGGAGAAGAATACTTCAAAGTTTTCAAACGTCAGACCATGTAATATCCAAATTGCCCCAATTATCTTCAGGTACTCCAAGTGCCTTCCAAACGGCTTTCGAGGCGTCAACAATATTATTAGGACATGGAGGTTGATAGTCGTGATCGTCATCACATCCCATTGTTGAGTCGCACTCATCAACTACCATAGCATTTACACTGCGGCCATTTGCACTTACTGTAACATTCTTAAGGCACCTTGACCCTCCACTATACCATCCAGTTGACAAAGCCACAACCGGAGTGTTGTCATCATGGTATTTATTGTCACATTCCGATGGTGCACCACCATCTCCACCTTTCTCGAAGCTGTTAAGAGTAAGAACCGCCTTGGTACTTCCAGAAACTGGTGGTGAACATTTGTAGGTAGTGTAAAGCTTTCCTGCTTTGCAACAGTCTGAATCATTTTCCTGGTTGCATTGTCCCGGTGGAGGCTTTTCACCCTTGATATGACCGCTTGGATTGCACCCTCGTAGCCTAGCGTTTGTACCAGAAGCAAGTAGAAGTAAAAGAAGAATCACTCCCATTGTAAACCTCATCATGTTTCCCCTTTGGTGTATTTACAAATTTACTAATGGAGATGTGATTAGTTTGAAGATGATGGATTAAGTTTTATTCCCTGATTATATAGCATTTGCGTTGGGAAAGTGTCAAAAGAGTAGCTCAATGTAGTGAACTTAATTTGAACCATTTTGTGGGGAGACAATGTGTCTTAATCAAAAATAAATCCAGTGAAATGATCAACATATTACACATAAAACAATAGGATGCCAAACTTTTTTTTAATATAATAAGAACAATAAATTTCATCCTCTAGAATCATGAGTAAAATTCCGGCAAAAAGTTTACTAGCAAATAATAAAAAAGATGATAAATCAGAAGCATTATTATTAAAAACGCTCTATACTTACGAACAAGAGAGTACTCAAGTACCATTTCCAGACGTATGTATACATTCACTAACAAAGCAAACAATGGTAGAATTGTGTAATACACATTCAAGCTCAGAAACTTA
Source organism: Plantago ovata (assembly GCA_028274465.1). Taxonomy (NCBI): domain Eukaryota; kingdom Viridiplantae; phylum Streptophyta; class Magnoliopsida; order Lamiales; family Plantaginaceae; genus Plantago; species Plantago ovata. The sequence goes on from CM051457.1 coordinate 33,733,805, forward strand.
AATCCTACACCCCTTAATGGGATATATTCACCAGAAGCGAGAAGTTTTTACCAAATTTAACTCTCTTCCAGGTTCATCCTGAAACTCGGAAATGCAAAAGGCCGCAGTCATATTCTGCCAGCCCAGTGAAACAATCGCAATGTAACAATAGACTAAGTAGTCATCTGAATTTTATTCCAATTAATGTGCACATACAACCCATACATGTATCGAACAGACTAACCTGTTGCTAGCTAATGGATACTCAAATTCTAGAAGACTTAGCTCACTGATTTAAAAAATTATACAAACACGCCGATTCAGTAGCATGTATATATACACTATGCCACATCTGTAACTGAGGAATGCTCATTCTGTATCTTCAGTAATAATCCTACTCTGTTTTAGTGAATGCATAAGCCTAGGCAGTATGACACGCTTGTAGAAGCTTCTTGTACGAAACAACAGGGCCAGAGCAGCAAGGAAACCCAAAAATGTAACAGCTGCCATAATAATAAACGACAACATGAAACACCGCCTTCCAATACAAGTCTCTCCATATCCTGAAGCCTCCTTGTCATAAATGTAGCCCACAACTCTGACTGAAAGAAGATAAGACCCTATCGGGCCTGCAATTGTGATAGTGTTGAAAATCGTACCTAAATGCGCTTTGCCAAAAATATCAGATGTGATAGTTGGCATCAATGACCACTGTGACCCATAGCAAACACCAACCAGAACAGAACCAACATACAAAGCACCAGGGAAACCAAAAGCAATCATGGCATGACCGATGCTCATCACCAAAAGTGTAAGTACGATAAACAATGGTCTCGGACACCCTTTCACGTGCAAGAAATACTCGGAAATGTAACCAGCTCCAAACCGACCAAGAAAATTCCATATGCTCCATAATGAGACTAAAGTATTTATCTCTAAGGTTTTATATCCAAGAGATTCCCCAATTTGACTCATATTATTCACAGTGGCCAGTCCAGAGCCCATTGCACATGCAGTCGTAAAGAACAAAAACCAGAAACTGAGTGTCCCCATTGCCTGGAGAAGATTTTTGTCTCCTCTCCACTGTCTGGTGGCATCAGTTGTCTCACTAACTTGTTCAGCACCATTGGAGATCTCATGGTATTCCCCGAGAATTTGTGTTGTATCATCATCCTCGTATGTAACTTGGTTATGCTCAAGAAGAGACTTTACAAGTCTATACGACTTATCCCTCTGGGCTTTGAGCACAACAGATATAGGAGACACTAGCAATACCATGAGTACAACGAATGCAACAACACGTAAGGACAATTTTAGCGCTACAAAATTTTGGATGATTATTATAGCCATGAGATAGGCTGCTAGGGTAACTGCAAGAAAGGAGAAACCATTCAAGTTCTTCTTTTCATCTTCTTCATTCGTTTTGTAAATTCTTACGAATCCCATTAGCAGAAGCGAACTGATGGATGGCAACACCGCCAACATCAATAGATATGAAGTAGGGCCACTAGCCTTGTTCTTGAAAATTGTCTGATATACTTGAATCAAAACGGCTCCACTAAGACCTAGAAAACCCTGTCAAAATTAAGATTACATGTACTCCTGTTATTTATTAACCGGGGCAAAATATAAATGAACAAGAGTAAGAACGAGCAGTAAAAAGTGCAGCAAAAGTTCCTATATTGCATGATTTCACACTAGTGTTTGAGGCTTTGCGCATTAAAGAACCAGGCAGTATCTATCACTAACTTCATCTCCTAAAGCACAACTGCTTTAGTGCATCAACATATAATCTTTGTTTAGCAAAACTGGGTAAGTGAAAGCAGATAAACTATCTTCTAGCTAATAAGTAGGTAGTAGAATGATACACAGATAAGCAAGCTGATAATGTACGTAGCTACAATTGAAAGGTGCTACTAATTTAACAAGATTATTTGGTAATTAACGGGTAACCTATCTGACTTGCTAATCACCGAATATACAAACAAATTATCAAGATTAATTTCAATAAGTTACTGTAGTTAATTACCAACTATCCATACATTCCTGTACTATTGTTTGCAAATCATATCATTATTTAAAATAAAATTTTGAAAAGTGATTCTGTATATCAGACTTTTTCTCTTAAACTCCATATTTGTTTTCTGAAACACTTTCTGTGAAGATGCTCTCTTTATTTAAACCAAGTATATACGTATTCCATCTCCGTCCGTCTCAATCAATTCTATATGTTTACTTATTTATCAAACTTCATATAACAGCTTCATTTGGGTTCCTACAACTAAAACAAGTAAGAATAGATCTGCCTCTCTTCCCCAGATCAAGCTCATTCGGGGAATTAAAGCATCCTTGCTTCTCAATATCGTTATTCAAATATCGTGATTGCCCAGAGGACAAGTAACTGCCATCTTCTAAACCGGCCAAATTATTCCTAGTGATGCCAGTGTCACCAATATTATCAGCCCATCTATATGGATCAATGGTGCGCTCTTTCTCCATCTCATCGTCCAAACAAATTGGCTTGGAGCGTGGCACTGACGACAATCTCTGATGTCCATTTGAATACCCAGCTTTTGAATCACTCCCACCACCACTTCTACTGGTATCATAGTCACTAGCCAGGTCATAGACACCCCTGTAGTTATAACCTTTCACTCTGTCAAAAATCCCTTTTCTTGGGTCTATCCAGAACATGATCTTGTTCATACTTATTTGAACTTGAATCCACATAACACAAGTCCTCATCATAACACCACCTTGCGTCCCTAACACCAACCACATCTCTGACTCTACCTTTACTTTCACCATAATCAGACAACATTGGACTCCCAACGCCAACCACATCTCTGACTCTACCGTTACTTCCACCATAATCATACAACATTGTGGTCCGTGTATTCACGTCTCTATCAAACTCACTATATCTTTTCACCATCCTCCGCAGACTTGCAGATCGCCTAGCACCAACTCCAAACCTATCTCTCGCCTCATCATCATCATAATCGCGCGAGCTAAAATCCCTGTTCAGATTATCCTTTTCAATTCTCCTCGGCCTGTCAAGATCCCTATCAAGATTATCCCTCTCCTTAACCCTCCCCGTTTCGACATAACCCCTATCACTATCAAGACCATCCCTCTACGGATAAAAGCTCCTAGAACTAGAACCTGAATGCCGTGGCGTCCTCCCTATACCTCATCTCCCTCATCTTTTCAGTAAATCAACAATACCAAATTATTATCAAGTCTAGTTTCTCTTCTTCTATTACTACTGAGTAACAGTACAGAAGATTACATACCTTCATGATCCCACGAGTAGGTAGTAGAATAATACACGATAATGTAGCTCTACAATTGAAAAGTGATACTAATTTAATTTTTTTAAATTGAATTAATATCATCAGTATACATTTTCATGGTAATGAGTATTATCAAATTCAAATTTGTTGACCGAAAAAAGTCAAACTTACGAGAATACGAACCTTCATAATGCCAACAACGGTGCCACTAAAATTAGGGAAATTACAAACACCAGTAACAACATTGGCCGTATTGAAAAACGTCATGGCATGAGCCGCCACAAACATGTACAAGCACATCACCGCAAAATCAGGCTTCGGGATTTTATCAGTAACGGTGAGCCAAATCATGAAATAACCTAGAAAGCACTGGGCGGCACCGGCGAGGAGGACCGCCCAGGGTCCGGCGGAGGAGTATAGGAGGCCGGAGAGAACGCCGAAATTGGCGCCGATGTCTTTGAAGACGGAGATGGTGTTGAGGGAGGATTGGGAGTAGTTGAGGGTGGATTTTAAGAGTGGGGAGTAGATGCTGAAGGTGTAGAGTGAGCCGCTTGTGGACTGGATCCAGATGCTGGCTGTGGTGGAGATCCATTTGTTCCTGATTAGGGATTTTCTGCTGGGGTTGTAGTCGAGGAGGGAAGGAGAAGAAGATGCCTCCATTGTTGGAGGTGAGCTGGAGAAATTGGGTTTTGTTTACACTGCAATGTTTGCTGATTCATCTAATCTCGTACTTTGGTTGCCGTGCATACACGTGGTGGACATAAATGACCCATAATTCGAAAATGGATCCAAAATAAAGAAGATTCCAACTGGATATATATATATATACCCAGATGGTTCGATATCAATGGAGATTTAGTGTACGTTTGGTTCAGAATGACGAATTCTGAGATTTCAGAAGAGGGATTTGAGCCAGTGGCTTATTTGGCCAGCCATCGCAGCCAAGTACCATGACCTATGGTCTTATAGGTGAAGGTAGAGGTTCTGGAACGTGGGGAGATACAAACGATCAGATCATGAGAGGAAGTGCAGGGGGTGCTTTTGGTCCTGGGGTAGTGGGGTGCGTGGGAATGAAGGTAGAGGTACCGGAATGTGGGGAGGTACAAACGATCAGATTATGAGAAGAAGTGTAGGGGGATGCTTTTGGTACTGGGGTAGTGGGGTGCGTGGGAATGAACTTGCTACCGGTCCACGAGGGCTTGTGGGCAACGAGACTGAGTTTGAGGGAGATGTAAGAGGCACTAGAACTGTATGTACTAGCGGTCCAGAAGGAGGTGGAGGAAATGAGAATGGATTTGGTGCAGATACGGGGGCAACTGAAATGTTGAAGCAAGGGAGATGTAGAAAAAATCCTTTATATTCGGGTGTTACTCAATCTGAAGGGGGTATTGGGCAGGATTATGAGACATCACGCATGTTGAAGGGTATTTCGTGCTTTCTTTCTAATTCTCCTTAAGTCTTCAAATGAAGGTACTTTGGTCTTCTTCAAAGGATGTTACTTTGAGTCTTTTCGAAGGAAGGCCTCTTGAGTCTTCGGAGGAAACTACTTGGGTCTTCTTCATAGGGTCTTCCTCTGATATTTAGGTGACCTTCATGTAGCTTCCTCGTTCCTGAAATAGACTTTTGGTAGTCTCCTCGTGACTTCTTGGTACCTTTTGGTAGTCTCCTCGTGACTTCCTGGCACCTGAAATAGACTAGATGAGGGGTGGAGGGGGTTAGTGCCTCGTGCCCGGTCTGTCGAGGATCAGACCGGAGGGACGACTTTACGTGTAGGGAGTTGAAGGCTTCCCTAGTGAGAGAAACATTGATGGAGAGTTGGAGATTGTTCATTACCTTTAAATGATGGAGTGAGGTCTCCTTATATACTCCATGTATTGTCTTGTCACTTTGTGTAGGATTGTGACATGTGTCTGGCTGAGATGAAATCCTCCTTTGGTCTAAGCCCATTAAGAAGGCCCATGGGCTTTGGCCCAAACGTCCGGTCTAGGGTTTGGAGGGCATTATTGACTTTTCAGGTCTCATGGAATATTCTAGAAGGCGGACCCCCTAGGGACCGAACAGGGGTGGTCGACCTGGGTCCTCATGCCTTCCTCAGGTTCCATGGTCCAAGTAGTGTTCTGCCTGTTTTCCTTTGGAGGGTGATACCTTGACGTAAGGTCCTCCTCGGTCTGCCCACCTATGGTGGTCGAGCCCTAGGGATGCTCCTCGAGCCCCACTCTTAGTCAGCTTTATCCTTAGTGAACCATCTTGTGATAGCTGCCTACTATGATTATGAGATCTGGCAGATGGATGTAAAAACTGCCTTCCTCAATGGCAACCTTGAGGAAGAGGTCTATATGGTACAGCCGGAAGGTTTTATTAGTAAAACCAGGCCAACTGCTGTATGCAAATTACAAAGATCCATCTATGGGCTAAAGCAAGCGTCTAGGAGCTGGAATATCCGCTTTGATGAAGCTGTCAAATCGTTTGACTTCATCAGAAGCAAGGAAGATCCTTGTGTCTACACTAGGCACAACGACAAGGGAGTCGTTTTCATGATCATCTATGTTGGTGACATTTTGATCATTGAAAACAATGTCTCTATGCTAGAAGAGACTAAAGTTTGGTTATCAAGTACCTTCTCAATGAAGGACTTGGGTGAAGCGAACTACATCCTAGGGATCAAGATCTATAGAGATAGATCCAAGAGGATGTTAGGATTGACACAGTCCACCTACATCGACAAAATACTGAAGCGTTATAAGATGGACGACTCAAAGAGAGACTTTCTCCCAGCTAGGCATGGGATTGTCTTATCAGTTAAGAATAGTCCTAAAACTGATGAAGAAAGAAATGCAATGAGTCGTGTGCCCTATGCTTCGGCAGTAGGGTCTATAATGTATGCAATGAATTGCACAAGGCCCGATGTGGCATATGCGCTTAGTGTCACTTGTCGACACCAACAGAATCCAGGAGTACCTCACTGGACTGCTGTAAAGAACATTCTTAAGTACATTCGACGGACTAAAGAGATGTTCTTGGTGTTTGGTGGAGAACCAGAACTAAAGATGTCTGGGTATGTCGACGCTGGATTTGAATCAGATCCTGATGACTTTAAGTCACAAACAGGATACGTATTCAAATTGAACGGAGGAGCTATCTGTTGGAAGAGTTCTAAGCAAGCCACGGTTGCTGACTCATCCACAGAAGCCGAGTACATTGCTGCATCAGAAGCATCAAAAGAAGCTGTCTGGATATCAAAGTTCTTGAAGGAATTGAGGGTTATTCCTGCTCCTAGTCCAATAACGATTTATTGTGACAATACGGGCGTCGTCGCTCAAGCTAAGGAGCCTATATCTAAAAACAAGAACAAACATGTACTTAGAACGTATCACGTTATACGTGAGATTATTGATAGAGGAGAAGTTAGTATAGAATGTGTCTCTACCACGGACAACGTGGCAGATCCTTTCACCAAGGTCTTATCAGTGGAAGTCCAGTTAAGATATTATGCTAATCTGGGTATTAAGCATAAATGTGACTGGCTCTAGTCCAAGTGGGAGATTGATAGTGTATATGTCCTAGAGACAGTCCTTATTAAGGGCATGCAACCCTTATAGAGGGCATATATGTACTATTACACAGGTCAACGTAATATAATATATGTTTGTTGTTTGACTATTGAGTATCGCTTTCATATTTATATTACACCAGGCATGCAGCATGTCATATCTCTATTTTTGTCTGTATTGATATTAAACATGTCCCCTCGGATAGATGACCGATCACACAGATAGTGGGAGCTATGTGAGTTATCATCTATCCCAAACTCTCCCTAGTCGAGGTTCATCTCGGATGTAGGGGTCTAAATGAACCAGCTGAGATTAGTATGTGTGGAGGTTATACTTGTTGGAGCAAGTGTGAGCCGATCCCATGGCCACGGAACGGATTGTTGGACAATCAAGAAACGTTCTCATAACTGCGCATAGTTGTTCGAAGGATGATTACCGAACAATGGAAGTACCCACCGGACACTCCCACCGATGTATACTCTACACCGAAGTGTCTATGGGAACCGGTAAGTTGTCGAAGTGATGCCAGTCGTCCTTTGGGCTTACATGACTTTATCATCACATTTGTTGCCCCATATCCTTGGTGGACCCGTCGATGTCAGCTCTGAATAAGCAGTTGACCTAAGACACGATCCAGGATTATGGCTACATACAAATGGGGATGATAAGTGTTTTTGTGAAGGATTCATCTCTCATGTGTAGCACAGGAGAGTACTGCTCATAGTCGTCATAGTTGTGTTGGTAAAGTCACTGGCCAGTGCATCGATATATTATGATAGTCATAAGTATATCTTCGTAACCAAGCAACTCCCTGAGACGCCCGTGGATGTATTATTGGGATAGACACATCATCGATCCTAGATGCATTCGAGTCAGTCAGATGAAGGGACGTTACCATCGCCGCGTTGAGCGCAACAGACTTCGCAACGAAAGGGTTTGCTTTGAGAAACCTCTCAAACGTCCTCATGTATTAATATTGCAAATGGAACCGTCTAGGAATTCCATTTTGCCTAGTCTAGGACTTGCTTAATACAATGAGACCCTATGGGTCACACTATGTGGTGATTCAGCTTATCCGAATATCCTTGAAGATGAAATCGCAATTGATTTGAAATTAATTGTGATTGATGGATTATAATTGATTTGAAATTAATTATAATATTTAGTGGCTCAATTAATGATTCGGAATTATTAATTGAATTGGCTAATTAATTGTATTTTATGTAAATACAATTAAAGATTACTTTTAGAAATATAATAGAGGTTTGATTTGAAAGGATATGTTAATTTAGAATTAACATATGCACATGGGTAAAATCTACTTGGAGTTTGAATTGCTTTAGAACTATAAGTGAGTCCCAAAATCGGGACCCACCTATCTCCCTTGGGACACGCGCACGAGATGGAGTAGGGGAAGGAGTTCGACTCCTTCCTCTATTAGAAGTCCAAGGGATAAGTTAGATTTTCCTGATTGAGTTTTAATTTGATTGGGAATGAATCTAGACTTGAAATTGGTTTCCTAGTGCGATAATAATTAGATTCTTATTCCTTTACGAAGTCTAATTGCTTATGCTTTAGACTTCTATTGACTACTATATATAGTAGACTATTAGAGAGTTTTATATACACAGTTATACACAGTTGAATAGACTTTCATAGAGTTATTCTACCAGTTTTCTTAGAGAAAATAAAAGCTCTCCCCTTTCTCTATAAGCCACGCGCGCCGCCACATACCGGAGGAAAACCGCCGCCCCATCTTCTTGGTCACGCAAAGAATATCCTAGCATTCTTCCGATAGGCTGTTCATCCATGGATACCAAGGTTGAGGTTCTAGGAGTTGGAAACTAACTTTTATTGTCTTGCAGATAATCAAAGTATTGCAGATATCTTCGACTTCGACGAAGGAGAAGATTCACCGGATTATTACGAAGACTTGGAAGTTGTGCTTGCTTTTGGAGTACGGTTAGTCTTCTAATTGATTTAAATATATACGGCATATACATAATCAATTAACCTGTATGTTAAGAATTTTTTTGAAATTCCGTACGTACCCTAGGGGTAACTCTGACCGTATTTTCTTACCGCCTTCACCTTGCCGAAGGCAGAATCAAACATTGGTGCAGCTCTTCGGGCCAACTATAAGGGAGATGTTGTTTGGAATGATGTTTGTAGGCCAACATTTGTTTGTTATATATGGTATTCGGGGTTTGTTGATATCATTCTTATTATTTGTTTTCAGGTACTGGATTGGTTGTACGGTGTACATGAATTTAACATTCTCAATTTTTTTGTTTCACAACTTAATCCCACCGATCTAAGAAAGAAGCAGGACTAGTCGGTAGAAATGGTTTGGATGATCATTTCTTTGCTTTTTTAATATAAAATGAACGCAAGTCAACTTGTAGAATACACAATTGTTAAAACAATGTTGCTATATTCATGTATGTGGCTATTATTATTGTATGTGGGCATGTAATTTTTGTTCGATGTTGTGGTAAAAATAAAAAAAGCTTTTGATTTTGATCTATGTAAAAGTATGAGAGTATTTTCATAATTTCAAGGGATATTTTGTAATCTCGAAACGTATCGAAACATTTCCGAAACTTTTTGAGACGTCTCACTAAATTTAGAATCCGAGATGGACTTCGAAACCGAAATTTTGATCCATGGTTCCATGGTTCCCACCCTTGAGATCGGATTCGGTCGATCTTTATTTTAACAATAAAAAAAATCTTTAATTCGATTTGATGTGTGTGAAGAGGATTTATTGTTTGATTTGATGTTAGAACTTGATACAATCACGGAAAGGTGAAATCGGAGTTGAAAACTCCATTGTGTAACTATTGTGCAAGCTTTTGAGATTTACAGGGATTGAATTTAACTTTTTCAGAAACTTTGGTGGCTATCTGTGGGAAAGAAACAGAAGTTCGGGGACCTGTGTTACAATTTGACATATTCTCTGTCTTATTAAAGCAGAGGCCCCTGTGAACTATGTTTTCTAAAATGTTGAAGAGTGGTCCTTTAACTTTTGGAAATGTAAAATTAAGTCCCTGTAACTAAACTAAATTTTCTGAAATGTTGAATCTTGATCTTGTCGTAAAATCTGGGTTGTGAACTTCAATTTGAACATGAATAAACCAATGTCCGTTCGTAAATTATGTGGTTCCATCAATACAAAAATAATAATGGCAAGAAAGACAGTTGGTACTCTCAAGAGTAAAATTGGCATATACAAGTGATGCCCATATATTGAGATATCTGAAAAAAATAATAGATGGCCTATAAACATGGAAATGGTACATCCAATAAATATATTCAGATATTCACGATCAGTACTGAATCAAATGAAGAGATTTGATTATTGAATATACCAGTATACATGGAACCGAGAAATTGAAAAGCATATGCGAAATTCAATGGATATGGATGATTAAACATGTAAAGGGGATTTTACATGAAAATCCATTTAATGTCGACAAAGTGATTATAGAAAATGAGCTCATGGACCTCATGATGTCCATTTTATTGATGAAATTCAAAATTTTGTACGGTTGCGTTGCATTATCAAGTCAAATTTCATGTGTATAGATACTAAGTATTCCTTCATGCATATATACTATATTTATTGATATAGAATTTACATATTCTTGCTTATTGTAGTTATTTTAGGTATCATATTGCATACATATTATTATATGATCTTACTCAAAGATTACCACTTAGATACAACCCTGAAGGTTATATGTGGTGCACATGAATAGTCATGAAATTTCTATGATTTGAAAAAGTTTAAGGGATGAGATGAATACTCTCTATCTGTAATCAGTCCCTCATGGACTAGAGATATCATGTTGGTGAACATGAATCAATGAATGAGAAAAGTTCCTGAAGAACTAGATTTTGATATATTGTTGAACCTCAATACTTATCTATTTATGCATGGCTTCACATATTGATAAGTATAATGTATATATTCACTATAAGTGAAACATGAGAATTATGAGATATGATTTTCGAGGTTCATGAAGAATGCAAAAGAAGTTATTGCAAACAAGGGGAGATAATAAGCAACAGTGAGAGCTTTTGCGCATCACACAACTTGCTACACTCTTTTTCCCTTCGACTAGGTTTTTATCCCGTTGGGTTTTTTCCTAGCAAGGTTTTTAACGAGGTAGCATTATAAGCGCAAATATAACTATCTCCGAATCTCCATGATAATGATACATTGGCTAAAGATAAGGTTATAGGCCTTATTGGTTATTTTACAAAATATGATGGAGACTTAATAAGCCTTGAACTCGTTTCCGTATGGCAAATTGAATTCTCCAAGTTCTATTATTCATTGGAGAAACATCGAAACTAGAATTTGAAGAAATCAAAATGTACAAGTGTCCGAGAGGTTTCCAACATGAAGTGAAACCATACCGACGTTCTTCTTCAACCATGTTCTGCACGAGGGTTCATTAGAGCACAACAAGATTCGCACAATTGAAGATATTGCATATTCGTTCACCGAGTAATTCCAACATCATCAATTTAGCAATTCGTTTGGAAGATTGCATTGCGAAAACTCAAAGACTTGAAGTGATGTTTCCATCCGGGGAGACGGATACGCACTACACTCTTTTTCCCTTGACTAAATTTTTATCCCACTGGGTTTTTCTTAGCAAGGTTTTTAGTGAGGTAGTACTCTCATAGCGTACCCGCGATCTTCAACTCATGTTTCATTCAAGGGGAGTGTTATGGATAATTATAGGAATGTAACAAGAGTTTACTGATCTCTCTAGTTTGTTACTTTGTTACATGTATTTCTCTGGTTTGTTAATCTCCAGATAGACTTTAGAGATACTTTCCTAATTGTATATATATACTTTCATGTACTCCCATATGGATTGGCGAGAATAATACTTTCTCTTCCATTTATCATTCAACATAGTCCTTTTTCTTGGCATATCTTTTATGAAATATTTTCATGGTCTAACTAATTACAGTCGTGGTATATTTTGGTTGACCTGTTTTGTTTGACGATGCCATGAGGAATCTGTAATGCATATTTTTTTTGTGAATGACATTATACATGCATATTTTGGGTTGTATTATTGCTGCCTAATCAATGCAGCTACAACAAATGCTTGTGGTTGGATTCAAAATGCACACGAAACTTTTTCAATGGATGATGATCCACATGAATTCCATCTATGCTCGGACCTTCTTGTGTTTCTCTCTATATATAGAATCATCCTTACAAAATCAGTAAACCACTTATTATGTTGTGCATTATTTATTAGCACATTTTGCATATGGTGTAGGATTCATTTGGAACCTTTTGTTACTTGATTATGCTACATTTGATCATATTCACATTTCATAGTAATCTGAAGTTTTTTAGCAGATTGACACTAAATAAGGCAGTGATTATGTTCTATTTCACAGCTTTGCCTACATTAGTCTGCTATATTATTGAATTAAGCTTATATAGAATTTATTTTGAAGCTAAGACTCGTGAATAAGTTTAGATTTAATTATATAAATGCAATATGATTACACTGGTGTTGTTAAATAAACTTGTTAATGTAAAAATATGTCCAATCCTTGAACTACAGATTTGGACGTTCCAAAGGGCGCTCTATTAATATTTAGGGCCTACCAAGTGTTATGGACCGTCTCCTAGCATTATGGTCTTATCCAAGTGATCCACTAAGGTAATAGAGCAAGCCCAAAGGGACAAAGCCTTGCATATTGGGCCAAGCCCATTCAATGCTAATGGGCCTCTTACACCCATATGGTTCCATCCTAGGCGTCCACTTGGCGCGATCTTGAAGAAGACTAGCTACTTGGATGAAGGCTATAAATAGCCTCTACACTCCATCATTTAAAGGTAATCAAAAATGTTCAACCAACTCTCTATCTCAATATAATTACTAGAGAGACTAGCAATCCTCTACACGTAAAGTCGTTCCTCCGATTTGATCACTAGACAAACTGGGCAATTGTTACTAACCTCTCCCCTCTAAAGCAAATTTCAGGTCTCTTTTATTATGGAAGGAACTTGAAGTACCTAGGACGCTTGAAGTACAGAGGACGCTCGTGGATTAGCACGAACTAGAGAGAACCAATATTTTACCCATCAACAAAAGTGTGAGTAGTTCTGGAATTATCTCATTTGACCCTGCGATGAGCATGCTGAAGGTGTTAAGCATGAAAGGGTGCGAGGTGGGTCTAGTACGGTTGATCTTTATGAAGCAAGATATACCTCGAACCGAGGATGTGTTCCACCTGTTCACTCAACAACAACATCCTTTGATAGAGAGAGAAAGGACATGGAGAAGGATTTTAGTAACTTTAAATATGAAGTGAAGTCCCAAAAGAACAGGCAATTAAAAGCAATGAAAAACTTTTTCATTGATGTCTTGGAGAAAACAAGTAATTCCGAAGTGGCGAAATAAGCTGATGCAACTTTTGTGTTTGATGATGATGATGAGGATAATGATGGTGGTGGTGGTAAAGATCTTGAGGACGAGACCAACCGTAAAGAGACTGATGGTCGTTCCTCTGGCCCTTCGAGTACTTGATCATACTCTCTTGTTTCATTGCCATGTATGTATTCGTAAGGACTTTGTTATATTTTAGTATTTTGGCAGTGTATTTGTACATCATTCTATTGTAGTGCAGGCTCATTTGTTAGAGCTGCATGTAAACAAGTAGGTTGCATAGATAATACTGCGACAGAGCTACTAGCTTTAAAATATGGTTTAGATGTAGCAATTGCTTTGAATCTATCTTCAGTACACTTTTATGTTTCGAATTGTTTGTGCAGGGAATAGGGATGTCAATGGGACGGGCCGGGCTTTCAGAGGCTCAGTTGGGCCCGGGAAGACTAGCAGCACGCCCAGGCCCGGCCCATGGCCCGAGACGGGCCTGAACAATAGGCCCAAGCCTGGGCCCATCATGGGCTCGGGTCGGGCCTTAATATTTTGATTTTTTTCATTTATTAAGTATTCAAAATGTTTTTTCTTTTTTAGTTATGTACTAGTGTAGTATTTGTATAAGGATGAATCTATTTAATTTATATCTTTTTGCTTGAGATCAAATATTTTGATATCACTTTATATCATTTGAAATTTATCATGAACATCCTTATTTGATATATTGAAAAATTACTTAGTTAATATTAAATTACTTTATAAATTATATAAATATACTAAAAATATTTTATATAAACTGATTGTATATCACTTGAAATCTTATAAGTATAGAAAAGTATTACAAAGGTATAAAGTACAACATCATTTAGTAATAGAAATGTATAAATATTATAAATTCAATAGTTATATATACATATTTATATATATAAAATATAAAACATATATATAATCATGGGTCGGGCGGGCCTACGGGCCAAGATATTAGGCCCGGGACCATGGGCCTAGCTATAAGTCCAAGCCCGGCCCATGGGCCACTAATGACCGGGCCTGGGCCTGTATATTGGGTCGAGCCCGGGCGGGTAGCCCAAATTGCCATCCCTCGCAGGGAACGCAACAAGACGATATGGAAGCACATAAAGATAGTTAAACGCATCAAGGGCCTTTTGCAGAAACTCGAGAGTTGGAGATTCTCTTTTGTATACATAATAATGTAGTAGCAAATGTTTTATCAAAAATCAGTTCTGACAGTGTAAGTAATTCAGATGGTTATTAGATTCCTCTTGATGTTTTAGATCAGGCCTAGTTAGGAGAAGTAGTTTTGAATGTTGCCCATTTTTGTTGGATAGTTTGTTACGACAAGATTTAGTTCATACTTCCTACCGTTCAGTTCAATCGGCGGGTGAAGAGTATATATATGTATGTATGTAACTACTTATTATTATTATTACTAGCAATAAAATCAAGTACATGTTCATTAAAAAAAAAAAAAAAGCTGGGATGGTGATTTTGGTAAGTTGTGGTGGTTTATTTTGGTGATTCATGAGGCCACCACACTAATTATTACAAGTATAGACGGTGATTTTTCGTAAGTTGTGGTGGTGTATTTTGGTTACTCATGATGACAGGAGATGTATTGTAATTTTTATAGTCTGGCCGGGCATAATAACCGAAACCGATCCAGCATCTTCGGTTCGGTTCGCGGTTCATTACTTTGACAGATTTCGGTTTTCGGTTCGGTTCGCTTAAAAAACCGCGGTTTATCGGATTAACCGATCCGATCAAATTTTTTTTTTTACAAATTATATATACGGCACTCCTGTCTTCTCCTCATTACTTCTTCCATTTGGTAGAAAATTGTCAAACTTGTGTTTTGACTTTTGATTTGATTTAGAGTATTACTATTTGATTTGGATATTTGTGGCAAAAAACTGTTTGATTTGGATATTTGCTGCCTACCTATTTGATGGAAAATTCAAAAAAGAAAAAAAAAAGTTCGGATTTTTCAGATTAATCCGAAACCGAACCGATAATTTTCGGATCAAATCGAAACCGATCCGAAATTTCAGTTCGGTTTTCGAATTGGACAAAATTTTACTGTTCGGTTCGGTTCAAACAGAAGTTCGATTCAATTTTGAACCGAACCGTCCCATGCCCAGCCCTAGTCACCATGCTAAAATTTTGTCCATTTCGTTTTTATTGATTTGTTTTTAATTTTATCAAGTACATGTATTAATTATAATATGCATTTTTGTTCTTGGTGAATTTGTTTAGACACCAAAGTATAATATGTTGTATTGACTATTAGCGTATTCATTACCGTATTTCATATTTTGTAAGTTATACAGTATCTGTTACAATAGCTAAAAATTTATTATTTTGAAAATTTTGTAATAATAATAATAATAATAATAATACTCTTATGGTCGCCAAGGTGTTAGATATCATCCGTATCGATGGGCTAGCTCGGGGTTTGCACCTTAATGTCGATAAGACAGAGCTTTTCTGGCCGGTTGAGGACCCTCGTGGGAGGGTGGGCGGTCTTTTCCCTGCTTCTATCTCTCGTCCGCTTCGAGGTGTCAAGCTTCTTGGGGTTTCTATCAGTGGGGATTCTGGGTTCTGTAGTGATCTAGTGGCGCGTCGGGTGTCCAAGACCGTCTCTCTATTGGAGGCTATCCGCAGGCTTGATGATCCCTAGTGTGAGCTTCTCCTCCTTAGCAATTGTGCAGGGGTTGCGAAGTTGTCTTTTGCTTTGAGGACCTGCCCTCCTGTGTCTCTAGGCGGTGCTCAGGTTCAGTTTGATCAGGCATTGCGTACTTCCTTGGAGTCGATTGTTACAGGCTCAGGACCCGGCTTTGGAGATTGGCAGTGGCGGCTTGCCGCTCTACCCATCAGACTTGGCGGTCTTGGGGTTTTGTGTGCTGAGGATGTCAGTCGGTATGCCTTCCTCGCCTCCCGCTTGCAGTCTAGCCCTCTGCAGGATCGGATTCTGGCGAGATCTGGGATTGATTCGCTTGGCCCTGCCTTTCAGTCTCCTCTGGATGCTTTCTCGACCTTTTGTGGTGTCGATCCTCTCTCTGGTAACACTAGCTCTCCTGCCCCCCAATTCATGAAGTCTTTGGCAAAGAGCTATTTTGGTGTCATTGATGCACGTCTGACGTCACGTTTTGGTTTGTGTCGTCGACAGGAGGCTCTTCTTAGCTGTGTGCGTGCCCTTACCATTCCCATTGACGGGTTGGGGCAGCATATGAACCCACGACAGTTTCGGGCTTTGTTATGCTATCGCCTGGCGGTCCCTTTGTTCTTGGACGGCTCCCTATGCCCGAGTTGTCATGTGCGCCGGATGGACCAATGGGGTGACCACGTTGTCCACTGTTCTAACGAGGTGGGAGTGAAGTTCCGGCACAATCTTGTGCGCGATACTTTGGTTGATATCTTCTCTAAGGTTGGTGTTGCGGTGCGGAAAGAGGTCCCTTTGGGGTTCCTATCCGATGATGGGCGGGACCTCCGTCCAGCGGATCTGTTATTGTACAATTGGTCTCAAGGCAAAGACGCTTGTTTGGATGTCACGGGTGTCTCTCCTTTTGCTGGTGGGGGTTTAGATCCTTGGGTCCCTGGCGCTGCTTTGCACACTGCCGTTCAGAAGAAGAAGAGGAAGTATTCTTCGAAGTGTGCTGAGAACGGCTACTCGTTCATCCCTTTTGCCTTCTCTTCTTTTGGAGAACTGGATGAGGAGGCCTTGGGCACACTTTCGCGCCTCAAGAGCTTATCTGTTAGTCACTCTAATGATGTTAGGAGTGGTGTTTTTCTTTTTTCTAGACTTAGCTTTTGTATCCAGAAAGGAGTGGGAGCACAGCTTGTCTCTCGACTTCCTTCCAATTTCGTGTGATTAATAAAAGTATAATAATAATAATAATAATAATAATAATAATAATAATAATAATAATAATATTAATATTAGTATCCGAGTAGGTCGCCCCATGCAATTGATGGGGGTTTGGGCCTTTGTTTTGATATTGAGCTCCTTGACCGCGTTTTTTCGCTGCAAACGCGTACGGTTAAGTGTATTCCTCCTAAGTTGAGGCTTGGGTTTGCCAGAGTTTTTCTCAGTGCTCTTGACCTGGTCCTTGCATGCCCTGGAGATTTGTCTGCGTGGGTGCAACTTCTCGTTCTGCCTCGTTGTACCCTGGCTACTTTTGTGCCGTCTGGTACAGCTCAGCGCCGTTATGGGGAGCGGGAGAGGCGCCAATTTGATGGTATTTCTAGTGCCATTGCACGTTGGAGGGACCCCGGGGACAGGTTGGGGTTGGTGAGAGACTGTTTAGCTGCTGTTTATTCACCTCCTCGGGGGTTTTCAGAGCCGCGCGATTCTGAGGAGGCTAATTTATCCCAGTGCAAGCGTAAGTTGGGCGACGGACACTTTACGGCTGCTATTAAGGTCCTCACCTCTTCTGGTATTGCACCTGGTACCCCCGACACCTTGGCTGAGTTGTAATCCAAGCACCCTTTTGATCCTCCTCCGATCTTGCCTTCTTCTTTGTCTGAGGAGGATGCTTTGTCAGTACAGAAAGACCTTGTGCTGAGTAGGATTCGGAGCTTCCCCAAAGGTACCTCTTGCGGTCGCGACGGTCTCAGGGCCTAACATTTGTTGGATGTTTTGGGGGGTGCTGCTACTGCGGTTTCTGATGGTTTGTTAGCTTCAATCACTGGGGTTGTCAACCTTCTTCTTTCGGGCAAGTGTCCTCGCCCGCTTGGGGAGTTTATAGCAAGTGCCCCATTAACTCCTCTCGTTAAGCCAGGCGGGGGTATTCGCCCCATTGCCGTTGGTACTATTTGGAGGAGGCTGGTCTCTAAGGTTGCCTCTTCTTCTGTTGGGACCTCGATGACTACGTATTTGCAGGATTTTCAGTTTGGTGTTGGGGTCTCGGGTGGTTGTGAGGCCGTGCTTCATTCTGTTAACAGGTTTGTGGAGGCTAGAGGGGATGAGGTCGGCCTCTCTATGCTCCTGGTGGATTTCAAGAATGCGTTCAACCTTGTCGACATGAGTGCTCTTCTTCGGGAGACTCGGTTGAGGTGTCCGGCCATTTCTCCGTGGGTAGAATTTTGTTATTCTCGGCCTGCTCGGCTTTACTATGGAGATTCAGTTCTTTGGTCTTGTCAAGGGGTTCAGCAGGGGCATCCTTTGGGTCCTTTATTATTTTCCTTAGTTCTGCATCCGCTGGTACATGCTATTCATCAGTCATGTGAGCTCGCCCTTCAGGCTTGGTATCTTGACGATGGCACTATCATTGGTGATACTCTTATGGTCGCCAAGGCACTAGATATCATTCGAGTAGATGGGCAGCTCGTGGGCTGCATCTGTACGTCGATAAGACGGAGCTTTTCTGGCCAGTGGAGGACCCTCGTGGGAGGATGGCTGGCCTTTTTCCGGCTTCTCTCTCTCGTCCGCTTCAGGGTGTCAAGCTCCTTGGGGGCTCTGTTAGTGCGGTTTCTGGATTTTGCCGTGATCTAGTTGCGCATCGGGTATCCAAGACCATTTCTTTGTTGGAGGTTATCCGCAAGCTTGATGACCCACAGTGTGAGCTTCTTCTTCTTCGCAATTGTGCGGGGGTTGCGAAATTATCTTATGCTTTGAGGACCTGCCCTCCTTGGTCTTATGGGGATGCTCTGGTTCAGCTTGATCAGGCCTTGCGTACTTCTTTGGAGTTGGTCGTTACAGGTTCAGGGCCTGGTTTCGGGGATTGGCAGTGGCGGCTTGCCACACTTCCCATCAGACTTGGAGGTCTTGGGGTCTTGTGTGCTGAGGATGTCAGTCAGTATGCTTTTCTCGCCTCTCGTTTGCAGTCTAGCTCGTTGCAGGATAGAATTCTGTTGAGGTCTGGGGTTGCTGCGTCTGGCCCTACCTTCGAGTCTGCTCTTGACAGTTTCTCGGCCTTTTGTGGAGTTGATGTTCTCTCTGCTACCTCTAGCTCTCCTGCCCCCCAGTTCATGAAGTCTCTGGCAAAGAGTTATTTTGGTGTCATTGATGCACATCTGACGTCACGTCATGGTTTGAGTCGTCGGCAGAAGGCTCTTCTTAGTTGTATCCGTGCCCCTCATGCACAGGATTATCTATACACCATCCCTATTGATGGGTTGGGGCAGCGCATGAACCCTCGGCAGTTTCGTGCTGTGTTGTGTTATCGCATGTCGGTCCCTTTGTTCCCTGATGGTTCCGTTTGCTCGAGTTGTCTTGTGCATCGGATGGACCAGTGGGGGGACCATGCTGTTCATTGTTCCAGTGAGGTGGGGGTAAAGTTTCGGCACAATCTTGTGCGTGATACCTTGGCTGACATCTGCTCTAAGGTTGGTGTTGCTGTGCGGACAGAGGTCCCTATGGGGTTCCTTTCCGATGATGGACGGGACCTACGGCCAGCAGACCTATTGTTGTACAACTGGTCCCAAGGCAAAGACGCTTGCTTGGATGTTACCGGTGCCTCTCCTTTTGCTGGTGGGGGAGTGGATTCGTGGGCTCCCGGGGTGGCTTTGCAGAACGCCGTACAGAAGAAGAAGAGGAAGTACTCTTCCTAGTGTGCGGATAATGGCTACTCGTTCATCCCTTTTGCCTTCTCTACGTTCGGGGAGCTCGACCAGGAGGCGTTGGCTACTCTTTCTCGTCTCAGGCATTTGTGTGTTAGTCTTTCTAATAATGTTAGGAGTGGTGTTTTTCTTTTTTCGAGGCTTAGTTTTTGTATTCAGAAAGGGGTGGGAGCACAAATTGTCTCTCGACTCCCTTCCAATTTTGTGTGATTAATACAACTTATTATTAATAAAATAATAATAATAATAATAATAATAATAATAATAATAATAATAATAATAGTAATAATAAATAGCATCAGTTATCGATTAACTCCCTTTATCAAAATTAAAGGAACGCGCCTCACGCGCCTACCAGTAAAACCCTGTCACGGAAGAAACGCGGTAGACTGACGAAAGTCAAGCATACTCCGGCGAATAGGCATGTGGTGGCTCCGATTGCATCGTCCAGTGTGAGAAGCAATCAATCGGGGGGTCAAGGGGGAGTGATTCCTATGAGTGGTGAGAGGATTATACAAGTCCCAATTGCAGCGTCGATACCAACAGTTGAAGCTACGGTTTCTCCGGCTTCTCCTGTCCTGACGGTAGCGCATTCAGATGAGGTTACGGTGCCTCCGGCCGAATCTGATGGTGCGATTAGGTCTAGTAGCCCAGCTAATCGACCGCATACTGCTCGTCGGTTAGTCTGGTCGGGGGAGGAGCCGCCGACGGATGAATGTAATGGGGGGTATGCAGATGTGCCTATATCTGGAACGTTGCAGCCTAAAGTACAACAGGATACACAGCAGCCGGAATTGCAGAACTCAGAATTGTCGGTATTACAAACAGGTACAGAGCAGCCAGAAACTTATGCTGAAGCTTTGCAAGGTAATAGGCTAGCTGCTAATGGACTTGCTCTTGATTATTACCCGCCTGATATAGATGATGATGGTGTTTGTGTCATTTTGTCTAAGGAAGATATTGCTGATGAACTTAAGGTATGGGAAAATTCTCTAGTATTATATATATTGGGTGCTAAACATACGCTGAAATATCTACAACAGTTTCTTCCTAAAATCTGGGGGCATCTGGCAACTCCTTCTCTGCACCAATATGACAATAATTTCTTTATTGCTCGTTTTAATTCAAGGGAGGACTGTGACGGTGTCTTATCTAATGGGCCTTATTTTGTGAAAAATCAACCTATTGTTCTTAAACCATGGACTATAGATTTTGATTTTAAACAGGAGCAGTTGACAAAAATCCATGTATGGATTAAGATGCCTGGACTTCCAGTTGTTCTGTGGGGGAAGAAGACTTTAAGTCGAATTGCTAGTAGGGCTGGAACTCCTTTGCACTCAGATGAATGTACCATTAAGCAGGATAAGGTGGGCTATGCTAGGATACTGGTTGAGGTTGATGTGAGTCAACCTGTGGTGGAAATGACACGAGTTAAAGTTCCTACAGGCTCTACCATTGATCAGGAGTTTGTGTATGAATTTCTACCTGAGTACTGTCAACAGTGCCAATGTATTGGACATTGTTGTAATCCAAATAGAGCATAGAATAGAGTGGAGGTGAGGCCACAACAACAACAAAATCAAAATCCTAATCCTGTCCAAGAACAACAAGCTCCTAATCCCGTACGCACACGAAGGGCAAGGAATAGGAATCAAGTTCCAACTGAACAATGGGTTCAAGTTGGCAGAAGAGTTCCTGTTGTTGATAATTCTCAAAGTGATACTGCTGCAGTGCAAAATGTTGTGCATAATCGTCAAGATCAAAAGATGTCTGTGGAAGGAAACAGTTCTGAGCCGCAGAATCAAACTAGTTCTCAGAATGTGATTACTGTTTCTCATTCTAATCAATTTGCAGGATTAAGTATGGTTGAAAGATTGCATGTTGGGAATGAAGAATCAGTTCTGTCTGCTATGAATGAAGATTCAGTTATGTCTGCTGTTTGTTTTGGTAATTTTGAGTCGGGTCCTAACATTCCACTTAATTAAATGATAGTATTAAGTTGGAATGTTAGAGGTTTAAATACGTCCGTTAGACAATATGATGTAAATAAGCTTCTTAGATCCAATAATGTAGTGCTTGCTGGTCTGTTAGAGACTAAAATCAAGCAACCTAATAGTAGTAAGATTAGAAACAAATTTGACGATTTCTGGAGGTTTGAAGATAACTATAGTATGGCTACTAATGGCAGAATCTAGGCTATGTGGAATCATTCTATGGTGAATTTTCAATCCCTTTCTTCCACAGACCAAACTCTACATGGTTGTGTTGAGAATAAAGCTGCTACTATTAAGTTTCACATTACTTTTGTTTATGGGAATAACACTCATGAAGATAGAAGGTCTCTTTGGTCTGAATTCCGTCGTTTGGCTGGAACTATCTCTGAGCCCTGGTTGGTGTTAGGAGATTTTAATAATTTCTTACATACGGATGATAGGATTGGAGGGCTTCCTGTCACTGATGCTGAATGTCGGCCTTTTCATGAAGCTCTTATTGATGCTGAGTTACAAGAGTTATCTTATAAGGGTGGGCAGTATACTTGGTGCAATAAAAGGGATGCCAATCTCATTTATACAAAAATTGATAAATGTTTTGGAAATCCCCATTGGTTGCAACATTATGGTTCTATTCATGTTGATATTCTGAACCCTCATTTCTCTGATCATTCACCTTTGCTTGTTAACTGTGGTACAGTAAGGAGAACTAGAGTCAGCAGATTCAAATTTATTAACTCTGTGGTTGAGCACCCTCAGTATCTTGATGCTGTGTGGAAAGGTTGGGATATGGAGATTGTGGGTACTAAGATGTTTCAGGTTTGGCAGAAATTGAAACATGTTTGAATCCATTTAAAGCAACTTCAGCAATTCTACTCTCAGCCCACTAAGAAGGTTCTGGAAGCTAGTACTCTTGTTGACAGATTGCAGGACTCTTTAGCCCATGACCCTCTCAATACAGTTGTATTTCTGGAAATGAAAGAAGCCCAACATTCCCTCGAGAAATGGAGATTAATTGAAGAGAAAGTCTTTAAACAAAAGGCAAAAGTGCATTGGTTGTAATGTGGTGATGGAAATAATAAGTATTTTTTTTGCAAGCCTAAAATCAAGAGGAGTGCAGGGGATTCATGTGCTAGTTGATGCCTTGGGAAACAAGCTTACTGATAAGGATATTGAAGATGAGGTGACTTCATTTTATAAAGGTTTACTTGTCACTACTGTTGTTACTTCTCGTTCAGTTGATTTGGAGATAATGCAATTTGGTAATGTGTTAACACATGATCAAAGGGTGCATTTGGTTCGACCTGTCACACATTCAGAGATTTATACTGCTTTTCTTTCTATAGGTGATATGAAAGCCCCTAGGGCGGATGGCTTTTCATCTCTGTTTTTTGAAAGCGCATGGGGGATTATTGGAAGGGACTTTACAGCTGCCATTAAGGATTTTTTTTCATACTGGTAAGCTCTTCAAAAGTGTTAACACTGATGTGCTCACTCTTATTCCAAAAAGTCCTTCTGCCAACTCTATCCGAGATTATCGACCTATAGCTTGTTGTAGTGTGATATATAAGGTCATTGCTAAGGTGATTTCCAATCGTATGGAAAAGGTTATGGACTGGATAATTGGGGAAGAACAGTCTGCATTTGTACCCGACCGGTTTATACATGACAACTCTTTGCTTGCGCAAGAAATTATTTGTGGTTATGGTCGGAAAAACCTCTCTGCCCGCTGTATGATAAAACTCGACTTACAGAAAGCCTTTGATTCTGTCAACTGGGTTTTTGTTGATAATCTGTTGAGGGATCTGGGCTTTCCCTCACCTTTTGTGGGATGGATTATGACTTGTCTTACCTCTGTATCTTAACAAATCAATCTTAATTGTAATCTGACAGATCCTTTCCCGGGAGGTAAGGGAATCCGGCAAGGAGACCCCATGTCTCCTTTTCTTTTCGTCATTTGTATGGAATATTTGAATAGAGTACTCAAAGCTACCCCCAGCTCTTCTCTATACATATTCCATCCGAAGTGTGATAAATTGCGTATAATGCACTTGGTCTTCGCAGATGACTTGCTATTTTTTAGTAAAGGTACTCTCTCTTCAGTTAAGGCCCTTCTGGATCGATTTGATATTTTCTGTCAAACCTCATGTCTTATAGCTAACTGTAATAAGAGTGAAATATACATAGCTGGAGTCAAGGAGGAGATAAAAGCTAGTATTTTGAGTTACAACCAAGATAGAAGGTAAATTACCTTTTAGTTACCTTGGTATTCCATTAAATGCAAAAAGGTTATCAATAACCCAATACCAACCACTCCTGGAGAAGATGTGAGTCGAATCAATCACTGGACATAAAAAATGTTGAGTTACGAAAGTAGGGTGCAACTTGTTCGTAGCGTGCTTTACTCGATTCAACATTATTGGGGGCACATTTTTTACTTCCCAAAGAAGGTAATGAAATCTGTGGAAAGCCTTTGTCGTAAGTTCCTTTGGATAGGACAAGCTAGTGATAGTAATCGAGCACTCATCTCTTGGGATTCTGTCTGTCGGCCAAAAGGAGAAAGGGGGCTAGGTCTGTTGCATCTTCCTAGTTGGAATAAACTTTCTTTCTTGAAACTTCTCTGGGCAATTAATAAGAAGTCTGATAAACTCTAGATAAAATGGATGCATGAGTATTATGTCAAAGGTTCTGATGTGATGACGATGCCTGCTCCTCCACTAGCATCGTACTTCTTTAGAAAAGCTTTGAAGTGCAGAGATTTAGTTACTATGTCTGACTCTGGACGGAATCTGATGAAGGATCACTTCGATAAGAATTTTGCTTATCTTTATATTCGACCATCTATTCTAAAAGTCCCTTGGAAGGAGTTTATGATGAATAATCGTGCCACGCCTAGAGCACAATTTTGCATTTGGTTGGCGCTTTGGCAGAGGCTCCCTACGAAAGATAGACTTGCAAAGTTTAACGTTCATGTTGATCCTGTTTGTATCTTTTGTAAAAGTGAAGCTGAGACGCTTGACCATTTGCTCTTCAATTGCGGACAACTTTCTAAAGCCTGGACAGCTTTGTTGCATTGGTTCGGCTTGATAATATCAACAATAGACTGGCAGCAGCTGATTGCTTTTCTATGTGCGCATGTGAAAGGAAGAAAGCCACGGAATCGGGTACTTAAGGTGTTATGTACAGAGTTTGTTTATGCGATTTGGTTAGAGCGAATAGAAGAGTATTTCAGAATCAATTACAAGACTTAAACCTTCTATTGCGCAATGTGGTGAGGAAAACTTTTGGACGTTGCTGGACTGAGCCCAAGCTCCAGGAAGCTTGTAAATCATTTTTCGGCTTCCCTAGTATAGTCTAGCTTATGTTTTGTTTCTGTTATTCAGTTTCTGTGTAGTTTTGCTCTTGTGTATTTGTGACGATGGTCTTTATTTGACTACTGGAATGAAATCTATCTTTCTTCCAAAAGAAAAATCTGTAATAAATAACGGTACTATTGTATTCGTTTTAGTTTTAGTAAATTGTTTTTACGGACAAATACAATTGACATCTTCACTACGTATGTCCTTTAGTTCATTTACAATTATGATTCTACAACTTACATGTTTCAACTTTTTTTTTTTTTTTTTTGGTTCTGAATTCCTTCAAACTTAAATCCAATGCGTGTTCCAATAAATTTCAAATTTACGAGGTACTGTATTATTTAAAAATAGCTATTATTTATTACGAAGTATTATATAAATAAATAAAAATGATACGTTTGACATTTTAGAGGGATTTTCACTATAAGTTAATCATATATACACTATAATTGATAAAACTTTAATGTATAGTATTAACATAATAATATTAAATAAGGAAATATACATTAAGAATACAATTATATAATGGAGTATAAGTAGGTGAATACAAAAGGAGGTCTTGTAGTCGGCATATATACAATATTTAACAGCTAGCCTTTAGTTATCTAGATTATAAGTCTGTCACCTAGATACAACTTAAATGTTCATACGTCATCTCCCTTTGTTATTATTTCTTATTCTATAACCAACAATTAACTGTTGTTTATTCCGTTATTATACATTATTTTTAATAAGGCATTTTCTATAACCAACATGCTTTTGTTGATTACGTGTTGCTACATTATCCACGATTTATTTAATACAAAGTTTTTTTATATAACTAACATACAGTTAGTTTTTTGATATAACTAACTGTTGGTTATGGTTTAAAGCCCTTCACAACAAACGTGACTGTTGGTTCTTTCTTGTTAGTTATGTTCATGTTTTTTTTTAGTAGTGTTAACAATTGAAAAGTTCTGGTACAAAAATAAAGTGGGATAACATTACTGTATATAAACTAAAAAAATTCCTAGCTTTTGGCAAGTAATTTAAAGTATGATCAAAGGAGTAAAGCGGACGAAACAAGAGTGACCAACCACAACCCTTCAAAAAGAGAAACAAGATCTTAAGCTATTTAAGACCACACCACTACAGTTTGTTCCTCAAGACTACCAAGGTATTTAAAGACGAATCACTATGGTTCGACTACTTTGATTTTAGAAAGGAAATTCAAAACCCAGTCCAAAACCAAACCTCAAATCTAAGTCGCCTTACCTCGAAGTCGAGACCCCTTGACGTCCTCCACCACGACGGATAAACCACCCACAAAACAACCTCAAGTCCAATTATAATGTTAAATACAAACATGAGAGTGGTTCCAAGAATTAAGAACCCACTTGTTGGTAATCCTTCAAAATGCCCTTCCCTTTGAACCAATGTCAACACGTTAATTTTATCTTTCTACCACTTACCAATGTATTAAGCTCACATCTTTAAACACTAATTCATTCCTAGCAAGCCAAATGTTTGATACCGTAGCATGCCAAATAACTTACCATGCCACCTTATTCCCTCTAGACGTGGCATTCACATGAGCTTCATCACTAAGACCTGCTGCATCAGCCGTTTAACAGCAGCGGCTAAGGGGGCAAAACGCGGGCTTAGCCGCGTTTCGGGCCACATCAGTGGCCCAAAATGTGATTAAGCCCGCGTTTAGTATAAACGCGGAGCTGGCAGCATCTTTGGTGGACGTGGAGTCCACCAAAAAGGTGGGCTCCACCCACTTATTTAATTTTTCTTTTTTTTAAATTACTTTTTCCATTTAAATTTCAAACGGTCATAACTTTTAAAATAAAAATGCTAAAAATAAATAAAAATTACTAACGGATAGAACTTTTCGAGATCTATAAATAGACACCACTCTTGGATATGTTTGCTCACACCTTCTCCAACTCATTTTTTCCTTCTTAATTAAAATCAAAACACTCTCAACACTCCAAAATCTTTTCCATTCCATTTTTCCCATCCACCAAAATGAATCCCGAGCAACAACGCCGTTTGGAATCCATGAGAATCAACGATCCTCAACGATACGAGAGTTTCATGGCTGACCTGCTTGGTCCGATCCCCTCCCCCCACCTAACCGAGCTCTTTTTCAAAGTCCACCTGAAAATCCTTACGCTCCTTACGTTCCTTATTACAATAGTCCACCCTCACAAACACCCTTTTTCTATGAGTCTCAACAGTACCCTGAGAGTGTTCGTGAGACCCAACATGAGATTGTTCGTGAGACCCAGCCGGAGCCGCCCGTGGCCGAGGAAAGAACATGTGGTCGTGGCAAAGGAAAAGAGAAAGCCGCTAAAAAAGTTGGTGGTGGTGGTTCAAAGAGACACAGCTTCAACATTCATGAGGACGGGGTCATTCTGACTGCTTTCGCGGAGGTTTGCCAGTGCCCAATCACCGTCACGAACCAAGACCTCAAGTCGATCTTCAGAAAGGTGTTCGAAAGATATGAAAACACCCGTAGGGATGGGATGATTCCTGATATGAATGTGCGCACCAAGGACTCACTCCGGGGGAGATTGCAGTTGCTTAAAAAACACATATCTGTGTGGGTTATCTGCCACGAAAAAGCACACAAGTTCCTTGGTCAACGTAGTGGTAACTACACCGATGAACAAATAATTTCGATAGCCCAGGATCTCTACAGAGCAAAGAAAAATGAGGACTTCACATATTTGGAGCAATGGAATGTCGTGAAGAAGTATCCGGAGCATGCGGAATACTTACGCTGGGATGATTATGTGAATAGGCCTCGGGAGGGAGAGGCCGGTGGTGGTGGTGATGAGGGAGAAGACGAGCCAATGGCATCTGCGGGTGCTGGTAGTAGTGGTGGGAGCAAACGTTCCTTTGTCGTGACCTCCCCGGAGAAACGTCCCATGGGACGTGACGTGGCCAAGAGGTTGGCTAGAAATGGAAAATTCTAGCTCAAGCCCGATGAGTGAAGAAATGTCACGGTTCACCATGACTTATCCGGCTTCAATTGAGCTTGACCAACAGAAGTTTCTCTATTTCCAGAAGATAATCGAGAAACAACAAAAGAGACAAGATGAAGAACTACGTTTCAAAAAGTTGAAGATGTATATCAAATATCTAGCAAAAAAGGTTGTCCGTGATTTAATGCCTGATGAGCAGCTAGTGTTCGACAGTCTTAAGATGGAGTTGTTTCATGATGAGTAGGCAGGAGTGGTGGTCTGCTTTTATTTTACTTTAACGCATGTGTGCTTTGTTCGTATTTTAATTTTATGTCCAAGTGTGGTGTGCTTGTATTTCCTTTCCGTGAGAGATCGATGTCCGTTGTAATAAAATCAGTGTGTTGTTTGAAATTTGAAATTTGAATTTGAAATGAATTTGTCAGGAATCTTATCTTTAATTTGAATTTGAATTTGTCGGGAATCTTATCTTTAATTTGAATTTGAATTTGTCGGGAATCTTATCTTTAATTTGAATTTGAATTTGTCGGGAATCTTATCTTTAATTTGAATTTGAATTTGCCAGCTGACTTTTTCTATTTAATAGCATCTCAGAACTTACAATCAGACACACCAACCAACACAATCCAAT
This sequence comes from Plantago ovata, assembly GCA_028274465.1. Classification (NCBI taxonomy): domain Eukaryota; kingdom Viridiplantae; phylum Streptophyta; class Magnoliopsida; order Lamiales; family Plantaginaceae; genus Plantago; species Plantago ovata. Next base: position 33,762,585 of record CM051457.1, read on the forward strand.
TGCATCCACAACCACTTCCACTCTCGAAAGATAATCATGTCTTCATCATCTTCATCATCATCATCATCATCCACCGATAGCTTCCTCCAAAACTTTACTGTAGAAATCTACCCAGAATTCTACCCACAATTCAACCAACAATTCAATGATGGTGGTTCGTCCTCGAACTACAAAGTAATGGAAAAGCAGTTCATCCAAAACTTGCCAAGCATGATAGAACAATCCATGCAGTATGAAGAACGATCAAAGAAGCCACAAAAAGAAAAGAAGAAACGTGCGTACATTCATAGGAGTAGAGTGCAACGGGGAGTGCAATTGTACGATGACTACTTTGCTCCAAGAGCTACCTACGCAAACCAATTCAGACGGAGGTTCCGAATGAGGAGGGAATTGTTCGACAAAGTGATGACAGGTGTGATGGAGACGGACACCTACTTCCACAACAACGTCAATGCGGCTGGTACACCGAGTTTAACCCCTTACCAAAAGTTTACCGCAGTCATGAAAATGATAGCCTATGGGCTTTGCGCAGACGGGGTTGATGAGTATTGGACAATGGGTGAAAGCACGGCTATTAAATGTCTTAATCGATTCTGTATCGCAGTCGTACAACGCTTTGGCCCGGAGTACATGCGGAAGCCTACTGAAAATGATTTGAGAAGGCTTCTTGCAATCAACGCGAGTAGAGGCTTCTCCGGGATGATTGTAAGTGTCGATTGTATGCACTGGGAGTGGAAGAATTGTCCAAAGACGTGGGCCGGTCAATTTCAAGGCAGGAGCGGAAAGCCCACTCTTATTCTCGAAGCTGTTACATCCCAAGATACTTGGATCTGGCATTCATTCTTTGGACTTTCTGGAAAATTCAATGATAAGACGGTGCTCGAACGATCACATTTGTTCGACGATCTCCTCAACGGTGTGTCACCTGACGTGCGCTTTCATATCAATGGTCGTGATTATAACATGCCTTACTACCTAGTCGATGGCATCTACCCAAGTTGGGCAACATTCGTACCTGTCGTTCCCAATCCTACGACTCACAAACTACAGAAGTTCAGCACGCGCCAAGAATCTTGCCGGAAAGATGTGGAACGTGCTTTTGGAGTTATACAAGCTCGGTTTCATATTATCAAGCATCCGGCCTTTCCACATAGCAGGCTACAACTCCAACAGATAATGGATTGTTGCATCGTACTTCACAACATGATACTCGAGGATGAGCGTGACAATTACTTAAACTACGACCAAGCAATCGAAGACTGGCTTAAGGAATGCGCCGAAGGCAACTTGCATTACAATGCAGACATCCTTAGGGACGTGACAATCAAAACACGTCCATCTGTTCTGAATGATTTTGTTGATTACAGGAAAAATCAAAGGATGATGGAGAGTTACATCCAGCATGACGCACTCAAACATGACTTGATTGAACACATTTGGAGGATGAGGCTTTAGTTTCCATTAGAATGTTGTTTGCATTTTCAATTGTTTCAGTTGTTTGTTTTCAGCTTCAGTTGTTTGTTTCAATCGTTTGTTTTCAATTAAGCAGAACTTGTTGTAATATTGTGTGTTTCAAATTCGGTACAACTTAATGTAATATATTTGTGATTTCCATCTATTAACTTGATTTCGTATGAAATTCTTTACAACAAATTTTCCTTCTTCTTTACCTTAACTAAAAAAAATAAATAAAAAAAATTGAAAACAAAATGACGTGACAGCAACTGGCCTTAACCGCGTTTAAGCAGTGACTGAACGAAAACTGCTTAAACGCGACTAAGGCCAGTTTAAGCCCTTAAACTGGCCTTAGACTTAAACCACTGATGCGGGTGGTCTAATCAAAAAATTACAATCCATCAAATACTCCACTCCTAGCCAATCAATAACTAGCCCCCGCACCTTTCTTGAAAACTCACAATCTACTCAAAAATACCAACAAGTCTCCTCTTGTACTCCCTTTGAATTAACTTGATCGACATTGATGTCAAAACCAATCAAACATGACTTGAAACTGGATCTGAACAATTGTACTTTAGAAGTGAAGAAGATTCCATTATTGAGTTGGAGAGATTTGTGGACTTCAAGTATGATAAATATGAAGATTGAAGAATGCCAACAATTTTAAAAACCAAATTCCACTCTTTCTTTTACTACTATTATCGTCAACAACATAACGATGGCCATAACTTTTTATTAGTAAAGCAATTTTTTATTAGTAAAGATTTTTTTTATGAAGATTGAAGAATGCTAACTACATTGGCCACAATTTTTTCACTTGACAAAACCAGAACTTTTTATTAGTAAAGCAACACTTCAAGATGATACAAGAATGAAAAGCTACAACCAACACCAAAATCAAAACCAATAATAAAGCAACAAGGGTTATCTAACTAGCTCCAGAGATGAAATTAAGCAGGACCAAAGGCCAAAACAAACAACCAGCATGGACAGCTTACAAAAAGCTCGAGTGAGTCTTCCACCAAACTTCCAAGGCCAATAAGGTAAAAGGGAGTCACAACCAAGAGACCAGACTTTAAAAACGTCTACCAAACTTGCTCACAATTCAACTTGATCGAACTTTAGTGGAGTTACATGTCAAATATCTTGACCTGAATGAGTCCTTCATTTATTTTGTTCAAGTGTCCAAATTGAAACAACCCTAGTATATATATATATATATTGCACCTATGACCTAACTTAATTAATAATTTGTTGTAGACTTGAACATTATTAATTATATATAACTTAAAAAATTCAAATTCACCGTATTACCATAAATTCTTACCTTTTAATAAAAATAAATTCCATAGACAACTTAAAGCTTTAAAAGATAAAAAGAATACGTAAGACCAGTTCCGAAGCGAGTTATTCAACATGAGATGAAGAAAAGTGTTGGGAACAATGAGGAAACAAGAATTGTGCTCTGGACAAATTCGCCCACGGTTCGCTGATAAAGTATTAAAGTAAACATAACAATAATAAATAACGAACGTGAATTTGGGGTTGGCAATTAGCAGTTCATTGCCTGCCTGCAAAATGCAAATATTTATAGTACCCGTTCCGTTCCAAGGTTAATTACTCATCTTCATTTTAAAACCGACTTTAACTACATGTACTGTATGTATCATTTTCTATTATAAATGAATTAGATTTGACAAAATTATAATATGAAACAATATTTCATGTGCCTATATAACATAATATACATTATTAAAATTTATAATAAAATTTGTGAGTATTTTTTACTCAAAGTCGATTTTAAAAGTCAAATTGGTATTTAATACTGGGAAATGAGGGAGCATACTGCATAGTAGTACTATAATATAGTGAGATGGACCCATGGGGAGTATTGGAGTAGTAGGTGAACCGTAACAAACTTCCATTCTTTCTTTTGTCTCAGTTCTTCATTATTTCCATTCCTTATTTCTACTAGCTAGGAAGGAACCTCACTTGTGTGACTGACTTTGCACCTTATTTTCCCCTACCTTAACAACTCTCTTGATCCACCATTATATTCTCACTTGACAGAAAGAAAAAGAAAAATGGAGAAAGAAAGCTCAGAAATGGAAGACAAAGCAGCAATAGTTCCACAAGTTGATGATGAACCAGAGATCAATTACAGGGGAATCAAGGCCATGCCTTTCATCATAGGTATGATTTATTCAGAGAGTTTGAATTTTGCTTCCTTAATTTACTTTCAAGTTCAGTTTATGAATTATATGTGTCTTATTATTTGAGTGAAGGTAATGAGACCTTTGAGAAGCTTGGAGCAATTGGCACTCTATCCAATTTGCAAGTCTATCTTACGACGGTTTTCAACATGTCGCGACTTAATGCCACCACGCTTCTTAATGTCTTCAATGGCACCACCAATATTGCTACCTTGCTCGGTGCTTATCTCTGCGACACTTACTTTGGCCGTTATAAGACCATTGCATACGCCTCAATCGCTTCCTTATTGGTATGAACAATCAATCCTCACACTTTTTTTCTACTAGGATCCACTTATGTTTTCGTCCAATGATCGTTACTATTTACGTAACAGACTTATTATATATGGTCAAACGGATAAATAAAACCTGTAATACAGTTGTTTTTCGTCAAACAGTCAAATAATGTAATCCGTTATAGACTTGTATTCACCGTCACATTTTTTAAATATTTGCAAGTGTGTGGCCCCACCCTGGTATATCAAGAACATATGAGAATTGAGATGATGATTTTTACTGTTTTCTTGAAAATCCAGGAATATATATGATCTTGTTGTAACTTTTACTCCCTGTGCAATTTTAGATTGTTTACGTATTCATTTTTCGTACGTTTTAAATGATTGTTTACGTTTCCTACAAAATCGTTTGAAATGAGGGTTCTATATATACATATCCCTAAAAATCTAAAATTTAGTGTAATATACAGATTTAACATATACATTATTGACAGGATGCGAAGTTTTAAATGAAACAGAGACCGTGTCTAACAAAATGTGTCCAATCTGTATGGTTTCAGGGGTTGCTAGTTATAGCTCTAACATCAGTGTTCAGGAAAATGCATCCACCTCACTGCGAGCCAAACACCACCTGTATAGGTCCAGACGCAGGGCAAATGACATTTCTCATACTAGGATTCGGGCTAATGATAATCGGGGCTGGTGGCATTAGGCCATGTAACATGGCGTTTGGTGCGGATCAATTCAACCCGAAAACAGAATCTGGAAAAAGAGGGATCGCCAGTTTCTTCAACTGGTATTACTTTACCATCACGTTCGCCCAAATGATATCGATGACGCTTGTTGTTTACGTGCAGTCGAACATCAGCTGGTCGATAGGACTATCAATTCCGGTAATCTTTATGTTTTTATCATGTGTGCTGTACTTTGTGGGTACGAATATATACGTGAAAGTGAGGCCAGAAGGCAGCCCAATGACCAGTTTAGTACAAGTGATGGTAGTTGCTGTGAAGAAGAGGAATCTCAAGTTGCCTCACGAGCCATGGGTCACCTTACACAACTATGTGCAACCTAAATCCATTAACTCTAAGCTGCCATACACGGACCAATTCAGGTACACATGCATAGCCTTTTTTTAAAATTTTTTTACGGTCTTTCTCTCTTTGATCAATTGTGTATATGTTTGACCCGTATAAGAAATTGAGATTTTAACGTCTAGATAGTATTTTCAAATGCCTTAATGTCTTGTAGCCTCAAACATGCTTACACACTAAAGTACATCATCCTCAATTGGAAGTAGTAGATTGAAACTTAGGATATAGTTCAACTACCAATGGTCATATGGGACCGAAGTCCAATTTTGGTGGTTGGTTATGCTAAATCCATCAATCATGAATCCATGATTTAGTGTTTAAAATTGTGTATTCATATTTCATACCTCTTTTGAGATTTCATTCCATTCCACTCCTTAGCTCAATCATGTCTACATTTTAAAGGGACAAATCCGAAGTGTAATCCACTCACCCACCCACCTTGAATATCAAAGTATATTCATATCATGTTGTCAATTGTGAGAGTTGATTTGTTAAGAGTTTGATTTGAATACGTTGCGTAGGTGAAGAAAAATGCACTACCAAACCATGATTATGATTATTAAAGAGAAAGGCATAATCAAACCACTAGTTGAGCAGGCGAACTAAATTAATTGGAATTTCGTCCACGGCGATGCATGCTTGTTACCAACTTTACTTTAAAATTAAATTACTACTACTAGCTTTCATTATTATTATTGTGCATGTCATGTTCCAAATTTCTATTGATTAGTTAGGAAATTTCCCTATCCGAGTTGACATCTTAAGCTGTGACATCGATCGGTATAACATCGCGAGTGCATACCAAGAAGTCAACAAAGTAATCGAATCAAAGTTTATTTGACGAGTAGAGAGTTACATTCGACTAAAGTATTGCTGGTTTGCTCTTCTTTATTTCAAAAAGTGGACAGCTTAAAGTACAATAATATTGTGGTGCCAGATATAATCTCGATCATTGGCGGTTCTGGAACCGCGCGGGTTCCACACGGGTTCTTAGGTTCAAATGAAATTGGACAATTTGGACCTAACTAATAATCATGTACATCATTATTATTTATTTATCAAATTTGATTTTTTTAGTTAACTATTTTTTACTTGTATCACAAATTAATTTTAAACTATAATGATAAAATATTTGACGAAATTATATTATGAAAATATAGACTTGAAAGTTTCATAATATAATTTTATTATACCGTTTATCATTGTATTTTAAGACTAATTTGTATTCAAAATTGAACATTGTGTTGACCTAAAAAAGTTAAATGAATAAATTAGAGTGGGTGGAGAGAGTATGTTATACTAATTAAATATACTAATTCACTATGTCCCGGTCAAAAATTACCATTTGATTTTATATATTAATTTTTAAATTCCATTTTAATTGCAAATTACTAATTCTAAATCACTAAGGAAATAATATGTTGTTGATATACTTAATTATAATATGTATCTATATAACTTTATCATATGTTAACGACGTGGGACTTTAACTGTATTCATTAACCAAACCGAGTGATTAGGCTATTCTCTCTATACAGACACCTAACTTCAATGATCATGTGGAATTTGTTTTTGTTGATCACCCATTTTAAGAAGCACTGATCCACATATAAATTTGTGTGTTCAGATTCCTGGCCAAAGCTGCAATCATAACACCAGAGGACAAGTTAAATGCTGATGGCTCAGCTGCAAATCCATGGAACCTCTGCACCATCCAACAGGTTGAAGAAGCAAAATGTGTTGCAAGAGTCATTCCAGTATCACTGACAGCCATTCTCTACCACATTGGTGTCCAACAACAATACATAGTCTTCCAAGCACTTCAATCCAACCGCCATCTCGGCAACACCAGCTTCCAGATCCCAGCCGCGTCTTACATTGTATTCGGCATGATATTCCTCGCCCTATGGGTCCCCGTATACGACAGGGTCCTCGTCCCCTTCGTCCAAAGATTCACTAAGATCGAGGGAGGCATCACGATCCTTCAACGTATGGGGATAGGCATATTTATTACCGTCCTAGAGTCGCTTGTGGGTGCTATTGTGGAACAACGGAGAAGAAGTCTTGGATTTAGCCCCCCAGGGGGGCCCGCGACGTCCTCCATGTCAGCAATGTGGCTTGTTCCTCAGCTCGCATTGGGTGGGTTGGCAGAGGCGTTTAATGCCATCGCGCAGCTAGAGTTTTACTACAAGCAGTTCCCGGAGAACATGAGGAGCATTGCTGGGGCGTTTTACTTCTGTGGGAGCGCGATTGCTAACTATGTCTACGGTTTCTTGATCTCGTTGGTGCACCGGGTGACTGAGGGCGCTTCGGGTGGGAATTGGCTGCCGGAAGATCTTAATGAGGGGAGATTGGATTACTTCTACTACTTGATTACGGTGTTGTGTGTATTCAACTTGTGCTATTTCTTTGTGTGTGCCCATTGGTATAGATACAAAGGAGTTGAAGACAATGAGAGTTTGGTGGTGGAGATGGGAACCAAGAAGCTTGATGATCATATTGCTTGATCAATTGATTCTTCCACGAATTTATTGTGTGATTATATATATCTTTTTTATTTTTGTTCTATTTTTAAGTTACTAGTAACTTTTTGACACAGTTATTCCTCAATAATAATTTATAATTTTTCTTCTAATTATTTTTCAACTACCCTAAATGCTAAATTTATCCAACTACCAGTCTACCATGAGCAAATGTAATTCAAAATTCTAGCAAGTATTATGAGATTAGTATATAAAATTAGTATATAGTATTATAGTTAGATACTGTTACACCACAAAATTAAAATCTTGACTGGTTTCTTATTTCTTCATTCTATTTTTAGCTATATTGTTACACTCCAAAACTGAACTCTTGACCAAACCTAGATTGGGTTTACTCTATTTTTCATTCTATTATTGTACTGTACACCACATAATAAAACACTTGATATAAATGTGGTATAACACATTAAAGTATATTAGTAGGCACAACATTTATAACATAAAAAAGAAAGAAATGGTAAGATAGATTTACGGTTTACGCCAACTCCAACTCAATAAAATCAATGCAACTCGCCTGTAATTGCAAATGAGAAGCTCTGGTCCGGAAGAATGAGGGTAATTGTTATGTAAAAAGCAAAATTTGATTTTAGGAGTATTGACTATCCGAGGTAATTAGTTTGTACGAGTATGTAGACACTCTAATTTACCAATTGAGTTTTATGTAAGTATATATGTCGCGATAGAAAATTTGAAAATATAGTATTGGCCAAAATTAAGTTTAAAAGTTCAAAAAAATTCAACATCCTCAGCCCATACCAATTTAGTTAACCACATGACAAAGATGGGAAAGATGAATTGATATAAAAGTAATAAAACCTCAACTGAAAATCTGAAACAAAGATTAATATTATGAAATAATAAAATATAAAATGAAATTTACCATATGCCTCAGAAATTTTAGTGCATGACTCCCTAATAATTAGGAAATTCCTTTCTGGAAAATAGGGTTCTTGCTCAGAAAACAACACTTGTCCATTTTCCATTATTTTCGGCTTCCTATTTCAAACCTATACTTTTTAGTTTTACTCAGTCTCTCATTTCATACTATTCACTTTCACTTTCACTCATTCCCATTCTTGAATGCTGTAAAAATAACCATTGTTCATCACATTCAAGAAAAAAAACCTAAAAAAGCCAAAAAAAAACAGACTTTGCCCCAGTGTTATACACTTATACACAGCTAAATAATTTCGGATTCCGCCCCTACATCTATGTATCGTTGGTCTGATAATGACCATTAAAAGTGGTACCGGCCAGGCGTGTGCTGCGTGCAAGTATCAACGGAGGCGGTGCACACCCGAATGCCTACTCGCCCCATTCTTCCCTGCGGACCAACCCAAGGTATTCCAAAATGTTCACCGGCTATTCGGTGTGAAACACATCCAGAATTTACTCAAAGAGCTCGATCCGGAGAAGAAAGCCATGGCAGTCCATTCCATAAAATTCCATGCACATATGCGGGACCAGTTTCCGGTTCATGGCTGTCTCGTCGAAATTCATCATCTGACCTGCCAACTTCAGTATGCACAACAGGAATTTAACTCCCTGATGCAACAACTGGACTACTATCGCCAACAAAGTCAGCAGCCTCTGTTGCAGCTAGGCATGACCACACCTGATAATAATAATAATAATAATAACAATAATAATCCTCCATTGGCTCTTGGTGGTGCTGAACAAACCTCGTATTCAGACAACGGACATGGTGATTGCAATAATGAAAACTCGCCTGTTATTTTAGATTCGATGTGGGCCCCACAAACATACAGTTACAACAATATTGATCAGCATGCCAAGGCTGTTGTCCAACCGCAGATGACTCCATCGGAACCTCTGTCGAATCAAGATTACAGTGACATGCACCATTTCTTCGACGCTATTGATGACAGACATTCATACATCGGATCAAAGGAATCATATGAATCCAGGTACACTTTGTTACTTTTAGAAACACTACTCCCTCCGTCCCAATCAGAATGCGACCAGAAAAATGATCACCAAACCAATTTAAATTATCACTTCATTCATTATTCTAAACAAAGATTTGGAGCATATACTGATTTTGTTTCTAAATACATGCAGCTTACAATCATCATTAAGAGATTCGAGACACACTGTTGAGCAAATTGGTGAGAACGAACTGAAGAGTGCTGCAGCATGTTTTACCCTTACCAGTGTGAACTAATTAACAATGATTTGTTAGCTACTCTTCCAATTTTGGTCTTCTAGTATTTAATATCAAAACATAAATTAGTATCTAGGTGTTAGTTACCAGAGAGATTATCTAGTTGTTAGGATTTAGAGAAGTGTTATACTTATATTGTTGCTACCGATTCTTGATGAAAAGTCACCATATCAGATTTTACCTGGAAATAATCATCGAGCTCCTTTTTTCGATTCTTCTGTTGTTTATGTTTTACTAAAAATGTGAATATTCAAATGAAGATTTGATGGGCGAGTGATCCAACCTTGGGGTGAAAAAAAATACCCCGGGCTTACAGAGTTACGATTGGGAAAGTCATAGGAATATGTTTCTGGTAACTTAAATTTCCAGAAGTCAATCTTTCACCATAACACCAATTATAGATGATGGAAGTTTTGATAACACAACACTGCCAAGAATAGTAGAATACACTCCATGATCCATAAACGGGTCGCAATGCAGTTAACTTTCAACCCTACTCACATATTTTTGCAATATGATATGATAGTTGGATAACAGATTCATCTATTCCTAGGAAAAAGCATTCATCTAAATGTTTATATTTAGAGTCATGTTCCATCCTCAATTAACTAATTTCCTTCGTTTCCAAATCACTTATATATATAAATGACAAATCACTCGCCATGACTCAAAAATATAAACTAAAAATTCGCTACACTACTCCCACGTAACCTTTTCGTTTTTTGGTTTCCCCATCGCTATCCCGTGTCACTTAGATAAAGCGAATAAATGAAAATTTCAATTTGATTTAGTAACTTGAGAACATCCTTTTGAACTACTTCATCCGGCCATTTTAAAGATTTTGGCTTTGTTTGATTTGTTCAACTTTTCAGTGTCCGGTTTGACCACAACGAACACATTAAAATTCCCTAACAGAGTCCTAACTACTAACTAAAAATTGATGATAAGAGTTAACAACAACAACAACAAAAACAAAATCAGTTGTAATATTTGCCGTTTATAAAAAAAAAAAAAAATTAAAAAAAACAACAAAATCAGTTGAAAAATCAAACTTAACCAATTCAACAGAAAATTCACAACAAACATTTCACATTTGACCATACAGCTAAATTCGACACATATATTCCTCCACATATATACAAAAAAATTACACATAAAAGCAGAACTAAAAAATTGCTATAGGAAATTGTAAAACACACATTGGTGACTGTGGTTACTCGCAGAGGATGGCTCCCATTATCTACGTAGCCAAGCTTCAAACAAATTCGCGCCTTTAGTAAGATTGAAGATGAGGGACGACTTCAATTTTGTGTAAAATCGACTTGAAAAGGGTTCATACTTCATCGGTTGGAATGAAGTAGGGAACGGCTTCTTCCCGCATTTGTTTTCTATTTCTTGTCGATTTTTAAGGTTTCTGATTTTATGAAGGGTAAATTTCATACAATACCCCTAATAAATTTTACAATTACATTAAGATCCCTACAATTTAAACAAATTATATATGACTATAAGAGAGCTTCTTTCACCTAGTACCTCATTAGATATTTTTATTGCATTTTGATCTATGTTAGTTATTACGTTTGGTTCTCTTGTTAGATACTCCATATATGTAATTAAATCCACTCACAAATTTAAATTTGCGTAAATTAAAACATGGAATATATACTATTTTGCCCCTCATATAATATTTCATTTTTACTTTGACCAAACAGGTTTATTTTTCACTTATTACACATTTGCCTCAAATGTTTTCAAGTTTATCAACTTAACACTAAATAATTCAACATCACATGAGTAACTTTTCTAAATTTTGTAATGATCCCGGATTTTATTACAAAACAAACCCATTAAAATGTATATTTTCACAAAAAACTCAAAACTGAAACACACGCACACACACACAAAAAAAAAAAAAAAAAAAAAGCGGAGCTCAATACAACTCTGATATGGAGCTTGAAGCTTCGGGTCGGAGTTTCAAAGCTCCGATCTAGAGCTTAATGATGCTCTGATCGGAGCTTCAGAGCTTTGTTGAAGATATCATCAGAGGCTTGTACGACAAATATCTTGTTGAAATGAGGGGGGGTGGATTTAGGCCCCTCTCAGGATAATATGTTCGAGGGTTTCTGAGTCTCCATAGGCTTGAATGTTGTATGTGTTTTTCACTTTACAACTCTGTTTGATTCGCCTGAAATTTCTGAAATGAATTGAACTGAACTGGACTTAATAAACTTGAACTGAACTGAACTTAATTAATCTAAACTGAACAAAACTCAACTTATTTGAAGTATAAATTTTAATTAAGTAAACCTGAAATGCACTAACTTAACTGAACTGAACTTGATTATTTTGAACTAACTGAACTTAATAAATCTGAACTCAATTGAATTTAAGGTGAAATGTGTAAGAAAATATGGTTAGGGTTGCGCAGCGGAATTTCAAATTATTTCTTAACAAGCATGCTAATTGATTATCTATGCTACGTATATTAAATTATCACATCAGAGTTTAACAAACATACTTGAATCTGCAGCCCCTGTTCGACATTGATTTCCCAAGGATTGCTTTGTTCGATTTCGATGCCCTTATACAAAAATATAGTTTGACATGTCTTGAGTATTCTCCAACTGGTATCACCCCGATCGGATACAGTTTGAACCGGGAATTGATTTTACTAAATCGTTACGCAGTGTAGAAAATCTGCACTCGAGAATTCTATCAGCAAGACAGAAGTTAGTATAAACAATAAATAGAATTGATATTCCTCAACCTTGGTATCCACGGATGGACTGGTGGCTTGTTGGAGAATGCTAGGAGATTCTCGGAATCGAATTCCTCCCGGTACATAGGATGTGGCGACGGTTTGGGTTAGGAGGGGGAGAGCTTTTCTTTTCTTTGTCTTAACATAGAATATAATGATTAGTCGTCAAGTATGAATTTGCATCTCTCTAATTCCCTCTACTCTATTTATAGTGTCTATAGGAAGCCTTTAGAAGCCAATATAATCCTGAAAGAATAAAAATTCAAATTCTTATTGCATAAATAAATCTATGTCTAGATTCATCCTAATATTTAATTAGGAAAAACTTGCCCCTTTGACTCCTTCTCATGCACATCACACGCCACACGGTTGGAGGAGGAAGTCTGTGGGCCCACATGCAAGTTGTGATATTTAAATTCAATTTGAATGTTGCCCAACTGCATATATTAATCCAATTAATATATCCTTTCAATTAACCCATAATTGTATTTTCAAAATAAATTAATATATTAATACATAATAATATATATATAGATATATATTTTGGAA